>OZ018389.1:45309518-45615390 GCA_963969525.1 Ontholestes murinus | reverse complement strand
AATCTCATAGGGATAAATTTCATCCTCTGCCATTTGCTCCGTAATTTAATTAGCAGCATGTTATTGCAAGTGGACGAGAATAATTTATTTGTATGCAAATCATTCCGTTAGATAAATATTTGATGCAGAACATATATTTACTTTAAGATTTTGCTAGCATACGTAACGAGCTGAATGTATACAGTCGAAATATTATAACTGCATTAATTAAGGCTATATGTTACTTTGCAGTGTTTTGTTTACACAAAGAATATTTCAATCTTTAAAAAAGATAAAATAAACTTTGTCTATATTACATACTTTATTATTCCTAGTGACTAGAGTTTCGACACAATTTAGCTGGACATTATCAAACTAATACTTATTTCAACCCCTTTCTAGTTTTTTTATTAGTATTTAAACGATATATTTATTATATTCAAATAACGAAATTACACTTTCTAAAGCAAAAACTCAATGAATTATCGTGATATAAAACTTACATAAAGATATTTTTCATATATGTAAATTATTGTGAAATAGTTGAATGTATGGATTTTGAGTTATACGAAATTAATTTGCATGCGCAACAATCACACCAACACCAAATTCAATAATATAAGGAAACCATTATCTTCTAAGGATTCTAAAAATGTGTAAAGTTCAAGATCATTTACTTAATTGTTAAAAAATATATTTTAATATGTTATATTTTAATTTAAATTATTAACTATGTTTATTTTGTTCTGGTTTTAGTTTACATAAATAATAAATAGGGTTATGAGTAGAGAGCGGATAAAAAAGCTTAAAAAATGTGAAAAAAAGCACTTAAAAAGGCACAAAATTTAGAGAAAAAAAGCATTAAAAAAGCATAAAAACAGGAAAAAAGCATAAAAACACGAAAAAAGCACTAAAAAGGCATTAAAAGGCACAAAATTTAGAGAAAAAAAGCATTAAAAAAGCATAAAAACAGGAAAAAAAGCATAAAAACACGAAAAAAGCACTAAAGAAAACTATATTTTCTTGATATGTTACACGTTTATCAACATATTTTACAAAGAAATTTGGCTTAAAACTAAAATAAACATACTTTCTTTACGCAATATATAATATCATATAAGTATTTAAAAATTAAATTGTAATTTTGTATACGTTTCAAAATAACTAAAATCTATTCATAAAAACAATAGATCATTAAATGTTGTTCTAAGGGTTTAATTGTAAAAATTATTACTTCTGACGCTCAATAAATTTTTGAAAGTAGAAAAGCTTCTCTTTATTTTAAATTATAGCTGGATCCATTTGAAAATTGCCATTCAAAATCAAGTTTAATTTATTTAATATTAAAAATCCTTCATTTTCAACGAATACTTCTTTCGATATTATTTTGATTTCTTGGCCAATGCATGCAGATATTTTCTAAAATGATTCTGCTTTTATAAAGATTTGATTGTGTTGCTCACAAAATTTAAACGCGATTTTATGTAACTCAATTGTTTTGAAGGAAGCTCTTGTTTCTTAAGAACTGTTTAACAGTCTTTAACTGATTTGCTTGTCGTTTTGGGAAAGTTGTATATAACCTTATTAAATTCTTCAAAATTGTTCGCATAGTACATTGTAGCATATAGCCAAATTCCCCATTTTGTTAGCACTGGTTTATGGGGCCGTGAGATATCAGATAATGACTTCTTGAATAATTGTACTCACAGAAGAATATAAGAACTATTTTTCCATATTTAATTAAATCTACAAATAGAAATTTCATTCTTATAGTTTCAGAAATTCGTTTCTATTCATGTGCTAAACTTGTACAATGCACAAAATGCATTATTAGTAAAATTTTGTAACTTGGTATTGTCTACGGCAAAAATAAGCTTGTCAGTCCATCATTTATGAATTTTGCTATAATGTTATTATCACTTTTCTTCAATTCTTTTGTATATATCAAAATACTGTTGGTCGGATGTCTTCATGTTAAACTCATATTATTAAATTAAACAAGTCTGTGGTTTCATCCACACCAAACCACATATAATTATTGTTAATAATATCTTTAATTTTTTGTATGGTTTCATAGTATCTAAGAGCTACATAATTTTTCTCGGGAATGCGTATTTTACAATATTTTCCCAAGAAAGATTTAAATGCATTATTTTGTAATTTTCTTAAAGGGATATTAAAATGTAAAAGTATTTTGCACAAATGTGAATTTAATTGAAGATGATGCTAAAGATTGTGAAATTGTGCTGTTTTGTTAGTTCAGCTTTGAACTTTTTCAAACGTTCTTGACGTAGTGTTGTTATAACATGTTTTACATACAAGTCTTGACCAATTAGGATGCAGTTGGGAACTAAAATAAAACTTACTATTTTTAAACATGCCTTACAAAATAATGTATAATTTTCACTTATTAATTCTGGATAGCCTCTAATTAATTCTTGTATTGTGGTTTTCACCTTTTGCATTATGGGTTAAATATACATGTGAATTATATAATATAATTTATCTGTGATTCCCCAGGTTAATACGATTCACGCATATAGTAATTTTTAATAAATAAGCAAAGTTTTTGGAATGTCAATTCAATAGTTTATGAATGCGAGTTGAATATGAAAATTAACGAAAACGGTAAATATGCGCCAGTCGTCCCATCGGTACTTTTGCCGAGAGAAGGAAATTGATACGGTTGAGGACACCTCATTATTAGCTATCATTTAAATTTGTTTACATTTAATACTTACTGGGGCCCCTATTTATTTTTTAACGACGTTTACATCCGGAATATCATAGGTGTGATTCCTATGAAGCGTTCGTCTGTATTATCTGAATAATGAGACGGTCTATTATATCTACTTATTTATAAACGAATCCATTGTAAATTGGTAATTTATACTAATATTTATTAATAATAAAATTCATTATAATTATTGTATCATATTATGAAGATTTTTAACAATTATGTTGTCAAAAGACACGAAGAAAATATGTAATACAAATATAATCTATAAATGATGGGATACAGATTTTTACGAAAATTCTCTATATTAGCACATTAATTTAATATCAGCGTGAAATTATTATTAAATGTTTTTTAAATGTTTAAGAAAATGCTCCAAATAAGCATCAAAATCTAAAAAAAAAGCATGAAAATAAGCATAAAAAGTCAAAATAAGCACAAAAAGTCGAAATAAGCAAAAAAGCCCAAAAAAACTTAGCGCTAAGTAATCACATTCTTCAAGATTCGTATAGATATTAAGAAATTTTTTCGATGCTATTAATATTATGGATAAGCATAATGCTAGAAATCCGCTCTCTAGTTATGAGTAATACAAATATTTATACTCTAAGAATCGTATATATTCAGTTTTGAAAATATAGCTTCATATAAATTGGTTCATAGTTGTAAACATTTTGCTCAATACATGATAATTAAATAAATGGTAATGACCTAATAATAATTGTATTTCATAAACTGACATCTGAATATGTATTTCAGCTGCTTACTCATCTTTAACACTAAGAAAGCGGATAACAGAGCATACCTCACAGTCTGTGGGATTCTATATCAGGGGGGTCATTTTAGATACGCACAAAACAGTGGAGTAATAATAAATGTCGATTGCTGTCCCATTGACACTTGTGGATTCTCAACAGATGAAGGATCATAATGCATATGCGCGAACAGCCGATCTATTCGGTCCGACTATTATAACAATAAATAATGGCCATCATAATACTTTACCTATATTTCTCGAAAATTATGAGGTTTGTGCAAAAAGGCTATTCTCCTACTTTGTTCAATTTTGAATTCTCTACAATTATTTGTTATATGAATTTGATGTAGCTCCAATAGTTTAGTAGGAATTGGCAAAAATATCAAAATTTTCAATTTTAATTTTTTTTTTCTTGACAAAACTTGTTCAGTTTTAATTCCCTTGAACTTTTGTTGATCTATTTATAGGGAATCGAGTTTTACTAAGGAGAATTTAATTCTCCGGGTAATAGTCGGTGGTTATCCACCCATAGTGATCTAGTGCAACGTTTAGGCAATATATGGCACCTTTATGGTAATATCTTAATATATGGTTAACCCGGGGAATTAAATATTCCATAGTAAATTCGATTCCCTCCATCTTAGCGATCCATTGCTTGAAATCCCGTCTAGAAATGACATTTAGGTCCAGGTCTACAGCTAGCGCGGAGGAGAGGTTTTAGTCGGTACGACACTACCCTACTATAAGGCAGTATTTCCTCTCCTCTTACCAAAAAAAAAATTATTCCCTAAAACAGCACTACGCTGATAAGATCTAAAACAGATCAAAACGTGGCCGTGGTTGTTGTTGACTAGGAACAATAATTAACGTTTAATAATAAATTTTTTGGAACCGAGAACTATCACTGCACATAAATCTGAGGGGTTGCATTTTAAACTGCGGAAATAGATACTAATAAATTTACTACTACTAAAATCTTTATTTACAGAAAAAAATATAATATATGTAATGGATAAAATAAATTCTGATATAAGACATTGGTCTAATTTTTTCTGCTCAACGGCTATTGACCGATAGACTTTCAACCCGTTCTCGTTCGTCAGTGAATGTCGTTGTCAGTCTTATGATTCAAGATGAAATAATGAAATTAATTGATAAATGGGGGTGCTGGGGTGTTTGGATTTAGGAGGTATATTAGGATTACGAGGAATACAGAGATGATTTAGAACGTCACGGATTTGGGGATTAGTGGCAAATTTAGGAGTACCTGTATTTTTCCTATAGTAGGGTGAGGGATTGTAGAGGGGATTGTTAGAATGCCTAATTTTTGTTAATATTCTAAGGGCTGATCGTTCACCCATTTGGAGATTTTTTAAAATAGGGGGCGAGATTCGTTGTGTGGGCCTTGAAAGTAAATTTGGGGTCTAACGATATTCCTAGGTATTTACAATTTTGGGATGTGAGGTATTTGGGTATTATTTAAAGATATATAAAAGGGGGAGTTTGAAGCACGATGGAAATATATGAGCAGTTGGGGTTTATTAGGGTATATTGAAATTCTCCATTTGGCGAACCAATGCTGTGTCGATCAGCCCTTGTAGTGTTCTCAGAGGATTAGGTATTATGGGATGGTGTGCAATTCATGCGGTGTCGCTTGCAAAAAGAAGACAGTAGGCTGAAGGATTTAGATATTGAGGGTTGGGATTATATATGTCATGAACAAACAAATTAAATAGGAGCGGGAATAGGGGAGATCCTTGGTGTATATCTTGATGTGGAATAAATGGGTGGGAGAGATTATTTCTGACTCGTACTTTAAGCAGCCGGTTGTTTAAAAAGCTATCGATTAGATGAAGAATATGTGGTGGTATTTTGAGGGAACTGCACTTAAAAAGCAAACCTCGGTGCCAGAGAGGTCATACGGTTTTTGTATATCCAAGAATACAATAACGGACTTCTGGCTTTCTAGGTTTGCTGTTTGGCAATTGGAAGTAAGTATAGATAAGGGAAGAGTGGTAAATTTATTTTGCAGGAAACCGGATAATGCGATCGGATATGTGAAACAATATTATTGTTTTTGAGAATTGTCTCAAGAATTTTGCCCAGGACTGGTAGCAGTGCAATAGGCCGATAACTTAAAACTTATAATGGATCGTTATTGTACTTATGCATACATGTTATTATACCTTGCTTCCACTCCTGGGGTATGGTTAGGGACTTATACACATAATTAAAGATTTCGATGATGTATTGATGGATATCGTAGGGATGGGCGTTCAGGATTAATCTAGGTACCTTATAAAAACCAAGTGCTGTATTTCTGCCTTTGTATAGTACGTTAAAATATTCTTCCTTTTCTATATTGTTCTCGGAAGAATAGCGGGAGTGATTGAGTTTAAAGTCGACATACCAGTGGTTTATAGAAGTGAAAAAGTCTTTGTCGTATATTCTGCCTTCTATTATTTGGTATGTTTCTTCGAAGTAATCCGTAAAAGTGCTATTGTTCTATCGCCCGTTAGTGTTTCATCTCTTGTCTGGTGTCGTATAATTTGTAGATAGTCCGTTTTTTTTATTTTTCGACAGATTTTTAATTTCTGATCAGTTTTGTTTCCCCTGTTGCTTATTGATATTTTCGCAGGCTTTAGTTAATAATAAATTTAGTCTGTCTTATATTTGTGAATGAGGTTATGAATGTCCTTATTGATTTTATTGAACCGTTTTAAATGAGTATCGTTAGTCCCAGGTCCCTGTACAATTGTCGTACACATTTAATAAGTTTAAGTATAAATTTAGAAAGGGGATATTTGTAAGGTTGTTTAATATATGTAGGTGTGTTACGTTTGATTGACTCTGTAAGTATATTCATATAATGTGAAATTGTGATAAGGTTAATTTGTATATTATTGGAGATAAAATCTAGCATGTCCTTTATCACTTTATTAATGTGGCAGTCGTATTTATATATCATTTTTGGGGTGGCTGGGATGGGTGATTATATTTGTAATGAACATTTTATTGACAAGTGGTCTGAACATATATCCGGGATTAAACAGACATTTTGGATTAGGTGTTGAATGTTACTAGTATACATTAAGACATCGGGAGTTGAGGATTGATTTTCTGTCATAATAAACGTGGGGTCTGTTTTAACACGAGTAAAATTTGAATTAGACATCAAAGAGGACAGCTGTTTGAGTTTGTTCTTGTTAATGTTAAAATCACGAATCATGACAACGTGGTCATATAAGGAAGCTTTCGTTAGGATAGTATCTTCTATAAGGGATGTGTGGTGGATGTTAACTAGGAATATATGAAGGGTAAATAGTGGCAGCTCAACAGTGCAATGCAGGCATTCATTTATTATGTTCTTAATTTTAGGTGGATTAGATTTTCCTAACCGCTTCGTTGGTTTTGATAGGTAGTAGAGGAAGGAATTTGGATTGCTGACCAATTATTGAATGAATATGGCATTATTACTGAGGAAATTAGACAGGAGTTGGGATTTTCTGGGAAGGGAATTAATGTTAGTATATAAGACATATATAGCCATGTCTGGTAACGTGTACGTGGATTATTCGCACTCCTATTGCTTGTTCGGCAAGAGAGATAGCATTTGGTGCATTGAGATCGAACATAATTGTATACATTCTGTTACTATAAAAATTAACGTGAGTGTCGATTTGATATACAGGGTGTCCCGTTAATGCGGGGAAATGGCTAGACCATAGATTCCTGGGGTCAAAATATGACGATTTAACACAACTTATCTATATCCAAAAATTTACGGTTAAGCCGGAATTTGTCTTCAAAGTTTCAATTTTTTTTATTTCTTTTGTTTATAACAATTGAACGCTTTATTCGATTTAAATGAAATTTATTATTAGTAAATACTATAATGTGATACATCATTTCAGTTATTGTGGCCACTAGTGATTGACAGAAAGTATGAAAAACAGTAGTACCACCACTTAAAAACTAAATTATTTTTTATTTGGTGCATTTAATAAAAACTAAAAAAATACCACTAAAAGACCGTTTCATTTAAGAACTTTTTTGTCTCTTAATAATATTTGATATCTTGTATGGTTTTTGCACAAAATAATAAAATATGAAATATTATGCTCATTATGCACTCATTAATAAGTAAATTAACTTACTCAATTGAATACAAATCAAATAATATCAATAAATAAAATAAATAAAAACAACATCCAACACTTTTCAAACAATTTCCTTCGCAGAATCCTAATACAAGCAAGATATCTGTTTGTCCCAAATATGAATGTATTTATGAAATATAATAAAGTTAAAAATTAATTATTAGAAGACACTAAACAATTATTATTATACATAATTAATATTGTTTAAACAAAGACGGCCACGAAAAACATTAATTTTCGATTCGATGAAAAATTAGATTTTGTTTTTACTAGATAAAAAAAATTATTTTATTTTTTTGTGGGAAAACGGTAAAAGATATCAAATATTATTAAGAGACGAAAAAGTTTTTAAATTAAACAGTCTTTCAAGTAGTATTTTTTTTAGTTTTTATTACATGCACCAATAAAAAATAATTTAGTTTTTAAGTGGTGGTACTACTGTTTTTTATACTTTTTGTTAACTAATAATAGCCATAATAACTCAAATGATGTATTATATTATGTTAGTTATTGATAATAAATTTCATTCAGATCGAATAAAGCGTTCAATTGTTATAAACAAAAGAAATAATTTTTTTTGGAACTTTGAAGTTAAATTCCGGCTTAACCGTAAATTTTTGGATATAGATATTTTGGGTTAAATCATCATATTTTGACCCCAGGAATCTATGGTCCAGCCATTTCCCCACATTAACGGGACACCCTGTATATATCTATGAATCTCGACTTTAGTTTCTTCAATAAAGCCTCCCTGTCTAAATTATTTGGTCAGTTGATTTCTGTCGTAAATACGTCAATTATATAGTCATGATGAGGGATGGATGAATAAATGGGTCAATTTTTTGTCAAGCTGGTGTCTATGTCGGCTGATTTTTTGTTGACCGTTTGAATTTTTACATTTGGAATGCCTTCAATGGAATCCATAGCGCGTTTAGGGCACTTGGTGAACCATGTCCCATGCGACGTGTCTCTGCATGACTTGCATTTCGGCGATAGCTGAGTAGAGCATGTGTGTGTTGGATGTTGGCCCGTGGCAGGAAATGTCTTCTTTACAATTCGCCGTAATGTGGTCGAACTTGTTGCATCGATTACACGGAATCGGAATAGGTGTTAGGGGTCTGCTTTTAATGGCGGGGTATACTTTACATATGAATTTGAACTGTTCTTGTAGTAATTTTGTGTAAGCTTCAAGAGAAGCCGTAATAATTAGAATCATATGTGTCTCAAAATTAGTTCCCTTAGCAATAATGCGACGGCAGTACCGACGTATAATTCCATGTGCCGTCAGATGAGCATTGACCGCTGCTTCTTAGATTTCTGGTTCTGCTCTGCGAATGATACATGAATAGGAGGGCGTCAGCGCACTGGAAACTGGACAAGCCGTTATTTAAGTTAGACATGAGCCTACTGTGAGACAAGTGTTACACCCATTAAAAGTGAAGTGGGAAAAATTTATAAGACATCACATCTCCAATCATCGCGACCCTCTTGTAGCGCAATCCTTTTTATCCAAATCCAAAAAGGCCATGTCTAGCCCAGACGGACTAACACCATTTATTTGTAATTATTTATATCATGTTATTTAAAAATAACAAGAAAAATTAAAAGAGAAAATATTATTTGAAATGTATATAATATCTTACTTAAAAATAAAAAATAAACGAAAATATTATTGATAAATTAAATTAGTAAATTTAATATAGTATGCAAAATTCTCACATATATGAAAGAATATACATAGTTATTATAAAAATAGTAACAATTGTCAAAACAATTTTTTTTAAACAACTAATGTTAATTAAAATTATAATTTAACCCATCCACATAATGAATCCTAAAATACAAAAAAATATGAGAGTATAGAAGATCGTTGTGGTGAGTACAATGGTAATTTATAATTAAGCAAAAATAAATATATTTTTTCAATATCTTAACAGCTATTTGTTAAAAGGGGCTTCTTAATCAAGAGATGGTTGCGACCGTTATTAAGTAGCAATACGATGTTACGCTGAATAGAGAATTTTTCACTTCAATCTAGCTTCTTAATCATTAAAACGTATAGTATTTATCGTTGAATATTCACAGGATTAAAAAATTATTTTAAATCTCTAAAATATTAAGGTCAGTGGTTATCACGAAACAAAGAAACGATTAAATCAATATATCTAAAGATTCTAAAGATGTTTATTTTGTACTAGCTTTCTTATACAGATACACATATAAGTAAAAAACATGCTTAACAATAATCTAATTATAATATTTGCATAATAAAGGAACTCATTTTTCATAATTAAAATTCTTATAAAATATTTATAACAGCATTGCAAAATGGAACCTAATTAAAATTTTAATGTACATTTAATTTGCTTAAAAACCTTACCTTAATATTAATGTTCTGTGCTAGTAACGTGCTACGTATGTCGGCGGCTGAATGAATTTATATTGTTGAATGGATAATTCCAGGCATAGCAAGTGACTCTTCCCATACATTTTGAAATAATTTACGAATGTAATGTAGCTATACATCTCATATTCACGGCTAAGTTGTGTAATTTATAAAATTTTAAAGCAACTCAATATTCATGTCGTGTATGGGTGCTTTCGTCCTTTTTGCGAGCCTTGAAAATTTATTATGCACGGAGCGGCCGAATTAACATTAGCATTTCGTGTGTCTTTGAAAATGAGACTCGATTATAACCCCTTTTATGTCTTGGGTATATTTAATTCATTTGAATTCGTTCCGGAATCCAAAAAAAATTGATGAAGGGTTTCACCTTCGACCGGATGCATTAAAGATTTGTTGACTAATAAATATAATATGTGATAAAAATTATAACATTGCATTTAAATAAACTATGAACATTTTTTAATAAATAATTATGAATTCATATTTTTGGTCTTAATATAGTACAATTTTGTATGCACACTGCACTGATTTGTATTTCATGCGGTAGAGTTTTCAAGGTCCGCGTAGGATTGGGTAGTTGCTGTAATCTTGTCTCCATTATGCTTAGACGTGTTCTGAAGGTGAATACTCTGGAAATCTAGGAGACCAAAGGGGCTGAAGATATGCGTAGGCACCTTAAAAATCACGTTGAAAAATCTTCTATATTAAAACGTTATTCACATTTTTCTTGTTAGAAAAATTTCTGTAAATACTTCTAGATACTCTTAACTGTAATTGTAATTTCACAAGAAATTATTGCTT
Source organism: Ontholestes murinus (assembly GCA_963969525.1). Classification (NCBI taxonomy): domain Eukaryota; kingdom Metazoa; phylum Arthropoda; class Insecta; order Coleoptera; family Staphylinidae; genus Ontholestes; species Ontholestes murinus. The sequence continues at coordinate 45,604,549 of OZ018389.1, read as the reverse complement.
CATATTATTAGATAGGAATTTTAGCAATAATGGTACACTAAAGTGTACAAAGAACTTATAGATCGGCAAAAGATGAAAGGCATTTTTTCAGTTAAAACAATTTTGTAAGCAGAAATTACCTGTCAATTATTATGTTATAAATTTATTAGGATCGTTGATTTAAATAATTCAGTCAACGGTAGGATTTTACATATTTCCTTTTACTAACAAAGGTGCAATTACATTCTTTTTAAAAAAAACATTCAGATTACTTTAAATATAGATTTTATTATTTTAATTATAAATCTAGAGTTCTTTTGAAATTGTAAAGAAAATTCTAATTTATTTTTTCAACGAATTAATATAAAATGTCACTTGCTATTATTATTGTATATCTTTGTAATTTAATAAAATTTATTAAAGCTAATTAATTTATTAAACTAAAACAATTATTACCATATACATTAACAACAATTTAAATCCTAAAATGTAAACCTTTGTCATACTAATGAAACCTAATACGATATACGATATGATGTCACCAAGCATATACATTATACATAATTATAATTATTGAATTTTATATACTTAGATATAGGATATAGTTAATATATGTTTATATTATTGTTTCATAGCACCTTCCACCAGTGTCCTAAATAAAATTTGAAAACTTTACCTAATGTTTCTCCATTACGCTTACATGAAATGCGCAACGAATTATACACAGGCGGCTAATTCTCTTCCGTGCCGCTGTCCACTTATTCTTTTACAGTTTTGCTCTTTTGCAGACAGCCATAATTAAATCAGGCTCTGTTAAAGTGGAATTTATCGTTGTTGGCGTGACGCCCACGGAAAGGTTTTATTTGCAGGTGCAAATAAATATCTCTTATGCCCCGCAGGCCCGGGTGTTCTAGATCTAAGACGACTTTTGTGGGATGTTTGGATGGTGATTACCGGAAGCGTGATGTGATGTTAGGCATGGTTCGACTTCATCATTCAGTCACCGCATATCTCTCTTCTCTATTCCCGGAAGCGACACTCAAATCGACTCAAATCAGTGTATGTTATCCCCTAACACCTAAATCAGATCCTAAGCAAATATACGGCGCCCTCTGTCCCTGAAAACAGATTTTCTCCTCTATAATCCTCGTCGAGCATAACACCACCAAAGGAAACATACCGACATTTCCACGCCTATAAATTTGTATAGCAATTTGACAGAGGGCATTCATATTTTTACCATTTATATACACGCAAATGCATAAACATAGAGTTGTTCTTTCCCTAATAAACACACGTACACACATATAACGCTTGATCATCTATATATGTTGAAGAAGTAAAAATTGCATTTTTAAATACTACATATTAATAAACTGTGAATAATTAAGTTCTAATTGACCATTTAAGCGACTACTTTTTTAAAATATATTTATTAATGTATAGTTATTCTAATAAATTTAATTTATGACTTAAGTGCAAAATTTAAAATTTAACTTCAAAGTAGCGCTGGAATATTATCATAGATTGAGGCAGTATTGTATAATTGTACACTTTATATATAGAGAAAAATAAAAAATAACAATACATATCAATTTTAAATTCATGTATTTATGATTACAGAATTTATAAATGAACCCGAATTCCAAAGCAAAGGCACTGTCTATATTTTTAAATTATTTTGTTTTCATTTTATTTACGTATTATATCTAGAATAATACAAAAAACATATGCTTTACAAAAATTGTATATTTTTGTCATTAAGAAAACTATACATTATAAGTTGCAAAAGCATAAGACAGATTATTAAAAAAGAAAATAAGTAATTTAATCTGCAGGGACCTTAACATATATTTTTGTTAAAAATACTTCATACAGATTAATTAATAGTTTGAAATGATATAACATACATTTAAAAATATTGAAATATTGTCTTCCTGACAATCAGCTACGAACTGTTTCAATCTATTTTGAGTAGCCCAGTTGAAGGCAAGAAAACGAAAACTCAGATACAATTTCAAAGTAAATCACCGTATCCCTGTCTTTAGCGCTAGATCAAAACCGGTTGTAATGTACAGAGAAACAATGATTTACATTTTAGTGTTTACACTGTTATTATTATAAATGTCGCTCTTAGTCGTTTCCAATAATTGCCGGTGATTATCCACTTAAGTTGGGGATCTTAAGGCAAATCTTTAGAAAATAGATGCAACAGAATGGTATTTTCTTTCATAACAAAATGTTTTGAGTAAGAGAAACTGACTTAAATACTTATAATATTGCACAGAAAACTCATTTGTATTATTTTAGGAATTTGATAAATTTTAAATTTAAGAATTAAATAAAAAAATAAAATACAAAATTCTAAATAGTTTTATGAATAATAAATTATATATACTATTCTATCTTACCGCGAGGATTGCTAGAAGATTATTGGCATGGTGTGCTACTTACAATATCGCAACCTTGAATATATATGGGCTTACCTGAAAGAAAAAACACATTTAATTAATAATGTAAAATTGCTACGCAAGAGTTATACTTTACATTCGCACTTATTCTAACTTAAGACAATACTTACAAAAATTATACGTTCTAAACAATATCATTACAATGAATGATAATATTTTGTCAGTTAAGTATTAAAAAAAATCCGGTTAATATGTGATATTTCATATTTTTTATATTATATAACAATAGGAAAAGTATTAATTATGATAATTAATAATGAGACAAAGACAATCTCCATGAGCATTTCTGCACTTATGTTTTACATTAAATGTAAAAACTCAAGCCAACAGTTAAAACAACTACTCCCCGTACTAACGCACCGCCGGACATTGAATAACGTTACTGTTAGCTGCCGTTACATGTCTGAAATCATATTCAGCACGGTGTAACATTATTTGTGGTGTTTTCATTTTTTAACCGCTCCTCGAAAAGTGTTATGCAGACACGTGTTTTGCAAATAGTCATTGCATTCTGACCATGACAAACAATTATCTAGCGATAATCCCAAGAACTTGCAATTTGAACTTAATTCTATGGTCCTGTCATCCAGGTTAATTATATCAATATTGTCGGATGGCATGTTTTAAAAATAATTATATTAGTTTTTGATTCATTTGCGAGTAACATATTTGAGTTAAAGCATGCAGTTATTTGTTTATTAGCTAATTCGATTTTATTTAACAATGTATTTTTTATTTTGACCATATACATATGCACTAGTATCATAGGCGTAACTGGAAAGTCAGTTAGGCAGGTCGTTTATGTATATAATGAATAAAAGTGCGCCCAGATTTAACCCCTGTAGAATACCAATGATTTTATGAAGTGTATCTTATTAATAAGGACAAGTTATTCCCTTTACAGTTTATTTTATATCAACTAATTGGGGACGATTTTCTAAATAATCACTTAAAATTTTCAATACAGAACCCCTTACACCATAACGTTCTAGTTTGTTCAGTAATATTTGATGATTAACTATATCGAAAGCCATTGTTAGGTCATAATTCAGACATGCGGTAAAATTGCCGGCTTTAATTTGTTCATAAATGATGCTTAACATTGAACCCACGGCTGCACCCATGCTGAGAAATACTAACTAAGGCGATATTGGATTTTCGAGAGACAATTTAACAATGCGATCGGTCTATAATTCTTAATGTAGGTGTTTTTATCTTTTTTGTGTAACGGTATAATTTTCGATAATTTTAAATAATTTGGAAAAATTCCATTACTGAAATAGTGATTAATAATAATAGGTAAGGATTCAGATAAATATTCTGAGGCAAGCTTTAATACTTTTGTGGGTATTTCATCTATTCCAGTAGGAGATGAATTTATTATAACCTGTTTAATATCTGTTTCGATGACAGATTTTAGAAACATTGTTTTATTATTATTTTTATTTATTATGAAACGGTATATAATTCCTGCCTGTAACGTTTTATTGTATTGCTTTTTGAAGTTTGTGAGATGTATCATTATAATAATTATTGAACATATTAAATTGTTATCGGATCATAAATTCTTTCTTTTTTACTTTTCAATACAATATTTTCTAGTAGTAGTAGTAGTAGTAGTAGTAGTAGTAGTAGTAGTAGTAGTAGTAGTAGTAGTAGTAGTAGTAGTGTTACGCTATTCACCACGTGGTCCTTCCGCCATGTGGAATGGCGGAAGAACCACGTGGTCGATAGCCTAACTACTACTAGTACTACTAATTTCATTACAATTATCAGAATCAGAATTTCTACGCCTACTTTTTGAAATCTCATTAATTACCGTAGTGGCAACCTTTGTATTTACTGTACAGGTTTTTCTATCATGCAGCTTATTCGTTGGCGAAATTCTACTAGCTAGACTTTTCTTAAGCTCTTACAATTGGAAAATCGATTATTATTTAATTACCCCGATATTTTTATTACAACTGTTTTGTTGATTTAATAATTGTATATTAATTTTATAAGTAAAATTGTTCAAGATATGTCTATTTGATTTATATAATTTTGTTAGAAATATCAAATTTTTGTGTTTCGTTGTCATAAGTAGGTTGTTCATAACTAAATCAGATATGTTTTTACCAAGTATAGCATTCGTAAGCCTCCGCCGATAATTACGAAGTCTTCGGATGTATGCGATGAAACCAATTTAGGAATATCCTCAACCACTCCTTCAACTAATGCATTGGGCTTGAAAATTACTTGACACTGGAATTCCTAGAAAAGAGCATCATTTAGGATTGAGTAAAGCCCTCTTCCAAATTCGTCCGCAACGACAAGGCATTTTTTATTGAAATCAATATGGTTATTCAACACTTGAGATAACTTTTCGTCACCTTTTACATTTGATTTCTTCATTGGAATAACATTTTGAAATGTTCATAATTTAGTCATTTGGATATTCAGAAAGGATATTGTTCTTTCTAAGTAATTAATTTTATTAAGTAACTGTAATTTAGTTTATTTCTTTTTTACTTTCCCTATATGAAATATAGGGGAAGTATTGTGATCGTGATTTTTTTTGAAAAATTTTTTTTGCGGAAATATCCGTTTTGAGGTCCCCTGAGTCCATTGCACTAATTTCTGGAAAAAAAATTTTTGTGTCTGTGTGTGTGTCTGTCTCTGTCTGTCTGTCTGTCTGTCTGTCTGTCGGTGGGCGCTGTATCTCAAAAACGAATAATCTGATTGAGATGAAACTTTAAATTTAAGGTTTTATCATTAAAAACTGGAACTGAAAAGCTTTTGGTAAACATTCATAGACCGGAAGTGGAGGTTTACTCCAGACGTTTTTTTGTTTTTTGGTAATATGAAAAATTTAAAAAAACGGTTCAAACATAAATTAAAGAGAATAAAAAATTGAACAAGTTTTATTTAAACATATTTTTCATAAAATTTTTAACTTTCGAGAAAAAAAAATAAAAACTGAAAATTTAGACAATTACCAATTAACTGTTGGAGTTACATGAAATTTATATAACAAATAATTGTAAAGAATTAAAAAATGAATAAATTAAGAATAGTCTTTTTACGTAAATCTCATAGTTTTCGAGAAAAATATAGGGAAAGTACTATGATGGCCACATCACCATTTTGTTCTAAATATAAAAAAATTTAAAAACGGTACAAACAAAAGTTAAAGGCAATAAAATACTGAACAAGTTTTATTCGAACATATTTTTCATAAAATTCTTAACTTTTGAGAAAAAAATAAAAATTGGAAAATTTTGATATTTATTGCCAATTGCTAATAAACTATAGGAGTAACATGAAATTTATATAACAAATAATTGTAGAGAATTAAAAATTGAACAAATTATAAAGAATAACCTTTTTACGTAGACCTCATAGTTTTCGAGAAAAATATAGGGAAAGTACTATGATGGCCACATCACCATTTTTTGCTTTAGGTTGAATTCAGATTGAATTTCAATCTCTTTATTAGTACATTTTTATTTCCATACGTTGGAATCCCGCGTTTTTCAGTTCACTTTTAACGTCTTTCGCCTTGATATCACGTATCTTAATCATATTTTATCTATTCACTGCTCTTTAAACTGGATTAACACAAATAGATAAATTAGCGCAAAATCTTTAATTCTGTCCGAAATATTTTTTAAACACGTCGCCTTTGATGTATATTTAGAGGCACACACAAGAACGTGGATTGGAAAATAATTAGTTTTTTTAACATTCAAACAGACGATTATTCATGTAACACACTTTTAATTAAATACACATAACTAATGGAAGTTGTTCCTTATAATTTTTTATTGACTAGATTCGCTACTATTTTCAAAAATACAGGACCGATCAAATAGCTCTCTGACCGCGTCCGTCGTATTTTGACTTTGTTAAAGTACTGGGGAGAAATTTTTGTAATACCTTATCTACAATGATTGATATAAATATTATTATTATATATATTATTTGTCTAGCAATGACCAATTCCGACTTATGTTTATACATGTATTAATAATTCTTTTCTGACTATAAAGACAGAAAACTAAACTTTTGAGACTGTCCAAAAACATATGCTATAATTTAATCTAGATTAAATAATGGCTTGATAATATCCCTCTAATTGACTTTTATCTAATACTTTGTATTGTATTTAATACTTTGTCTCTCTTACAATAAATGAAAGTATTACAAATGAATGGATAAAAATATGTACTTATAATTTTGACGTAAGAGATCCAGGGGGGAGTTCACTCGGCAGAATGTTCATCCACTCCAGCCCAATGCTGCATTTGAAGTTCTTCGGTACGACTTTAAAGTTTTAATAGTGTAACAATTTTTTTTAATAATAAACTCAGATGTTTGCAATGAACTGCACAGTTAAGGTGTTCATCTAACTAAATTCGAACAAATTTTGTGTGCTTACCTAGAGAAAGTACGTGTCCATTCATCTCGATGTTTAAATTAAGTTCTTGTTTTAACTACTTTGTTCTAAATATTAAATGGACTGATTTTGAAGTCTTTAATTGATTTCATTTAACAGCTATGATGTTCCAGATCATTCACTATGTAATGAATAATTATGGTTGAGGTGTCATCGGCGTACAAAAATATGTTATTAAAAATATTATATGCCAGATCATTCATGTACATGATAAATAACGTAGGACCGACAATTATACCTTGAGGTACTACTAAGATAATTGTTTTATTATGTGATAAATAATCTTTATGAATATCACTAGTTAAGTTTATTTATTTCAACCCTTTGAGCCCTATTGTTAAGGTATAAGCTAAACAGTTCTAAATATGTTGTTATATTATGTGGTTGTTGAAAATAGTTTTCGGAAGCCATGTTGAGAGTTCGTGATGATTTTAAATTTATGAAGGTATTCCCTTAATATATAATTAGAAAAATTTGTGGAATTGTGAAAGTAATTCTACAGGTCTACATTTTTTATATATTTACGATCTTCCTTGTTATATATGAGTATTATTATAGCTTGCTTTAATCTTTCTGGGAATATGTGATTTTCAAACAATATATTTATTAAATGTAAAAGAGGTGTTATTTTGTAAGTAGCCTAATTTTTTACAAGAAAATGTAGAATATTATCGAAATCACTTTTTTCTTGTTTTCTAATTGGTTTATAATGAGTAACTTATTGTGATTGAGAAATCATATTATATCTTATATTATTTCCATCGCATATTGATTTTGTTGAGGTATTGAGAGTGTAACTGACGAAGGTATAAATTAATTGAAACCTTTATTAGTAATAGTTTAAAATGTTTCACCAAGTGATACATAAGAAAACCATTCAAGAAGTACTGATAGTGTTTACGTGTTCTAATACATCTTGTATTTTTCTAATTAATTAATTATAAAATAAGAAGATAATTATGTTTAATTTAAATTTCCTATTTGTTCAAGTTAATCCACAAATTTCAATAATGCCATCAAAGCAGAAACTCTTTAAATTTAGATCTACTGATTTTAGATCGGGCTTGGGTCAAATGCCGACTCTATCTCCGCGACCATTCCTGCAGTACTAAAACATAAGTGCTTGGTTTGCAATTTCTTATATCAAGTTTTGGTGAGGTAGATTCATTTGTGTCAGCAATATTGTTATTTTTTAACAGTTTTGTTCACCTTACAGGATGTTAGTTCGGTTGCCATTTTTATTACAGAAATATGCTCTGTGTCATAATTCATATTTTCAGATTATATGACAGATGATGTATTAATTTATATTCTCGCTTATTATATGTTTTCGTTTCCGTACCTGATTTTTTATTTCGATTATTTCCTCACGAAGTTTTTAGACAATCTGGAATGTGATACTCTGAACACTTTGCTTGCGCACCGATAACATGCCGTAACATCAAATATGTTTTCCAACTTGATACAATCTTCATGAAAATCTTGGGAGCAAAAAACACATTTCACCAATTTTGAACTTGATTCACTTTTCGCGTGACACGTTTCACAGACAATTTCGCCACTATTTACCATTGTAACATTTAGTAATTCACTCTCCCTCTCAGAAGACGATCGCTCGGCCATCTAAAGTTAAGAGGCACATACAGAAGAAGAATGTTATTGCGTCTGCGTGGAGGAACACATAAATGTGAAATGTGGAATGTGAACTGCGTCTGCAAGTCCTGTCAGCATTAAAAAAAAATTTTTTTACATAATTTATACTTATATGTACCAGCAGGATGTTGAAAAGTTTCAGTAAATAAATAAATATTGATTATTGAGTGTATTAATTTAATAATAATAAATGTTCTTTAGCGTTTATCTATAATAATATATACATATAAATACAATGGCTTTATCAGTTAGAAAAGTAATAATAACTGAAGCCACTTCATGGTGAAATAATTGTAAATTACTTCTCCAAATAAATAAATGGTGATGTGGCCATCATGATACTTTCCCTATATTTTTCTCGAAAACTATGCGGTTTACCCAAAAATGCTAGTTTTAGTAATTTGTTCAATTTTTAATTCTCTATAATTAATTGTAATATAAATTTCATGTTACTTCTATAGTTTATTAGCAATTGGCAAAAAATGTCAACATTTTCAATTTTTTTTTCGAAAATTAAGAATTTCACAAAAAATATGTTTTTATAAAAATTGTTCAGTTTCTCAATTCCTTTTGTTTGAAAAGTTTTGTTATATTTTTCATATTTAGAAAAATATCGGTAAAAAAACAAAAAAACGCCTCGAGTAATCATCCACTTCCGGTTTATGAATGTTCACCAAAAGCTTTTCAGTACCAGTTTTAATCGATAAAACCTTAAGTTTAAAGTTTCATCTCAATCGGTTCATTCGTTTTTAAGATACAGCGCCCACCAACAGACAGAACAACAGTCAGACAGACAGACACACACAGACACATTTTTTTTTCCAGAAATCACTGTAATGGACTCAGAGAACCTCAAAACGGATATTTCCGCAAAAAAAAATTCAAAAAATAATCACGAAAACAATACGTCCCCTATATTTCATATAGGGAAAGTAACACGGCTCTCAAACATCCTTTTTTAATTGAATCGTTTTATTATTAGATCTGGACATATTAAAATAGTGTAAAAGTTTTACTCAGCAAGAATTCTTGGACATTTTATGTCAATAATCGTTTCGTCTTACTTAGTATAAAGTTGTGTTGGAATATCTGTTCAAGGTTTATTTTAGTCTTTCAATCGACATTAATTTCTAAGGAATATCGGTTTTAATTATGAAATTTATTTATTCAATGTTCAGATTCATATTTTATAATAAATGTAAAGACTTAATGTGGTGTAAGATTTAGACAATTACAAATTCCTAAAAGGATATGTATAAAAATACATATTTTGTTGGTACCTAGTTTTGGATCTGTGATAAAAAAAAATATTTTACTTCTAACTTTAGTTTTATTTCTATAAGAAATTGCTTTGTTGCCAAAATCGATTGTTGGCAACTGAATTCTTTGATACGTTGATTGCAAGGTGATTTGACGATCATTTGAACTACTTAATTTATGTGTAAATTAAAGTAGTCATTACATAATACTTTATGGGACGTGGTTAGAAAACGAACAAAAATATTTCATTGTACTGAATGTAATTTCAGATATGTAACGACAACTAACAGTTATGTAATTTAATGCCTGTCGGTGCTTTAGTACAAGGAGTATTTGTTTTTACGTTATAATAATAATACATTTATCACTAATTTCCCTTAATAGAAAACTATCCTATAATATTGTGTGTGACAATGCGACCCAATTAAACAAGGACATGAAAAATTAATAATTTGGTTTCTAGGCCAATAATTTGCCACAAATGTTATAAATACCTTATTGCAGAGGTTCCCAACCTTTTGAATATGCTGTACCGGTAAGTAATACACAATATGGTCGTGTACCGTAAATATTTCGCAAATTCAGGTAATGGCCTTATTTTTTTCTCAAAAACTTTCTCAAAAACTTTGTCGAACAAAAAAAAAATATTTCTAACGCTTAATTTATTGATTTTTGGCAAAAACTTTGGAAAAACAGAATGCAACTTTGTATGTACACCATGCTACCCGCAGGGGTGGTTGACGTGCACAGCCATTTGGGAGTAGCGACCCCACGTACCCGAGCCGTTCATTGCACACACACGCACATCTCATACACACACACACACACACACACAAACACAACGACACTGACACCCCGTGATGTTATGCCTGATGGCGGTTCCGCGGGGTGACACACACACACACACACACACACACACACACACACACACACACACACACACACACACACACACACAACGACACTGACACCCCGTGATGTATGCCTGATGGCGGTTCCGCGGGGTGGCACACACACACACACACACTCATCATACACACGCACACATCACCGACGTAGACGACACCCTACACCCCATGAAGTAATGCCAGACGTCGGTTCCGCGGGGTGTCATGGTCGACTTGGGGAGGTGGTTTTTAGTGGGTATACCAGTATAGTTCTGGGGACTCCCACACTCAGTCTTTAAAAGATTTTCCACCTCCCAGGCACAAAAAAAAAAAAAATAAAAAATGTACACCATGCTAAAATAATATCATTTTCTGGGCCTACCCTGAAAAAGATTTCAACGAAATAAATAACAAAATTAAATATATAGATGTATTTATCTGTAGTTCAGACTTTGTAAATTGAAAATTAAACGATAACATTTATTTTTTTTCCTTTGAAAAATTAAATTTAGTTAAAATCTGTTTCGAGGCGAGCACAGAAAAACGACATAACATTAGCATTGTGGTAATTATTGCAATTAATGTGAAGGTTGTGCCTGTTTACAATTTTACCAGCGTAGAAATATCGGGATCAATTTTTGTTAGATTCAGGCGAAGATCAGGCTCAATTTTGAGCAATGATCTATATTTGTTTTTCATTGCTGCCATAGTTTAAAACCCGGTTTCGCATAAATATGTTGTACTGAATGGCATTAAAAATTTCAGAGCTTGCCCTGAAAGTTCTGGATATTCTGCCCGAATAGAAAGCCAAAATGAAATTAAGCTTGTGCTCTCAAACTTTAATTTCCAACCACCGTCACTTATGAGGTCTATGAAGGATTCTTTAGCAATTACGCCATCCGGAACTTCCGCAATAAATATAAAGGGATTACGAATCCAATTTTGGGAAGTAAAATCTTCTGTAAAATATTTTTCAAACCAATCTGACATCGATATTGGTCTTGTAATGAGCTCAGCTCCGACCATAATCCTGTCTTCTTAGACATAGCTGTCGGAGCACCTAGTGCGACTAGAGAGATTAAAAATATTAATTGGCCTAACTATAAGACAAAGGTAGAAAATTCCATCGTTCCCCTTCCAGTCATTAATTCGACGATTGACCTCGAAGAAGCTGTCTCTAGGCTCTCCTCGGTCATTCTCAAGGCTCAAAAAGAGTCCACAGATAGCCGGACTTCCTCACAGGTTGATCCTCTCCACATTCCCTCCGAGCTCAAGGCTCTCATCCGGGACAGAAAGCTCGCTCGCAGCAGGTGGCAAAATACTCGAGATCCTTCCTTCCGTACGGAATCAAATCAAGTCGCTCGCCGGGCGAGAGACCAATTACGCCTCCTCCGTAATGAGCCTTGGGAAAAGCGACTTGAGTCGTTTAATGAGCACCAACATTCTGTGTGGGGGTTTTTCAAAAGGCTCAAGAGAGGTAAACCTTGTAACCATGCGTTACACGGCGAGAGAGGACGCCTTTTCTGATTCTGAAAAAGCATAAGCGTTCGCCGACTCCTGGAGCGGCAATTTATGCTAAACCCTGGCGACGACGATGACTTTCATGACGAAGTCAAAAGATTCGTCCGCTCGTACATTTTTAATTCAGACCGGGTGTAGAACTGCAAAGCAGCCACCCCGTAATGGTCTGATAAAACAGCCCAAAAATCGTAAAGTTCCCGGCTTTGACGGAATTTCCACCTTAATGGTGAAAAACCTCGGCCAAAAGGATAGAACCGCTCTGCTTAATATCATCAATACCTCAATGAGATTGGGTGCATTTCCATCTGCATGGAAGCATCCTTAAGGACGGAAAATCACCAACTTTCCCCCAAAATTATCGCCCAATTTGTTTGCTTAGTGCATTAGGCAAAATTCTCGAAAAGGTCCTTCTAGCGCGTCTTTCGGTTTTCACTGAAGACCATAAAATAATTCCAGATTCACAGATCGGCTTCAGAGCTGGCCTGTCTACTAATCATCAGCTTTTGAGGGTGACCGAGTACATCTCTGAGGGCTTTGCCATCAAAAGAGACACTGCTGCAGTATTCCTTGACGTCTCTAAGGCGTTCGACAGAGTCTGGCACGACGGTCTTATCTATAAAATGATAGGGCTCGAGTAACCAGAATACATAATCAGGACATTGTACGACTTCCTTCGTAACAGAAAGTTCTGTACTAAGGTGAACACTAAGTTCTTCACTCAGCGTCCGATATTGGCAGGTGTCTCTCAGGGCTCTGCTCTCTCCCCGGCCCTGTACAATATCTATACCAGCGACATACCGAATTTGGCTCCGGTCATGATCGCACAATATGCTGACGACACTGCCCTTCTGTACAGAGGGCGCACTACATCCCATTTGGAGAACACTCTCCAGAAGCCCCTGGACTCCTTCGAGGAGTGGGCTGACAAGCGACTAGCGATAAATGCTGACAAACGTGTCTCTGTACACTCTAGCAAAAACAAACATCGAGTTATTGACTCCCCAGAACTTTCCTTTGGGGATTCATTAATTCCAATCCGAGACGAGGTTAAATAACTAGGACTAATCTTCGACCAATACCTAAGATGGTCAAAAACAATTTCACATGTCAACAACAAGGTAAAAGCGACCCTGTCAAAGCTGTGGCCTTTGATCAATAATAAATCTAAATTAGCCCACAAGACCAGGGTTAAATTCTATAAAATGGTCATTAGGCCGCAGCTGACCTATGCAGCTCCCGTATGGGGCTACTGCAGTTCCACTCGAATCGCGAGACTACAACGTCACCAAAAAGTTGCTTTACGTAGAGTCCTTAATGCTCCGCCTTACATGCGGATCTCACAAATTCACAGAGAGACATCCACGGCGAGTGTGATGGAGTTCATCCGAGAGACTGCAGTAGCCTTTTTTGATAAGCTTGATAACGATCCCCCCTCTGGGATCACTTTTCCGAAATATGACATCGAAGGCCCCGAAATGTTCTAATTGGTACTCAGTTAGACCCAAATTCCCAATGAGCCACCGTAAACCGCTCGGTGACGCTACTCCGGCCTCGAGGAGAGCGTTACGCAGGTCGACCGGTAAAATAGAATAATTCATCTAGCGATTTCCTCGCTTATGTCCCTGACTGGGAAAATCCAATGGCATTGAACCAGTCCCTCACAGATAGATCCATAGAGGAGAGGGTTTAGTCGGTATGAGTCCGACACTGCACTACTAAAAGGGCGTCCATGACGGATTTCCTCTCCTTGCATCAAAAATAAAGAAACAAAAAATGACATCGATATTAGATGTTGCTTAATGTCGTTTATCACACAGTTTGATACTGATAAATTGTTTTCTTCAGCAAAATTACAGAGAGAAAAAAACATACTAATATTTCCTTTCTCTGATTGCTGTATCATTAACTGCAGTTTTCTTTTAAATGCTAATATTTTATCGCAAGTCAAACAAAGAATTATTAGTTCCTTGTAAACTTAAATTTAAATCATTTAGTCGAGAAAATATATCGGATAGGTAAGCTAGTCTGAATAACCATTTCTCATTGGCAAAATTATCTTTTTTGGAATCTCCAGAACCCTTAAGAAAAATAGATACCTCGGAGCAAAACTCAAAAAGTCGACTGAGGACTTTTCCTCGTGAGAGCCATCGTACCTCGGTGTGAAGCAAAAGTGTTTTATGAATACTCCCCATCTCATTGCATAGAATTCTAAATTGGCGGGAATTAAGCGATTGAGATTTTATAAAATTAACTGTTTTTATGGCCTCCTTGAGAACATTTCTTAAATTTACAGGCATATTTTTTGTGGCTAAGGCTTCGCGATGAATACAATGCGTAGATTTGCATTTCGGTGCTACTTCTTTAATTCTAGTCACTACGCCGGATAAATTTCCAATCATAGCTCGAGCACCATCGGTGCAAACTCCAACACATTTGATCTAATTTATATTATTTCAAATTAAATAATCATTAATTATTTTAAATATTTTATTCGAAGTTGTTCTCGCAGATAACGGTTTGCAGTATAATATTTCTTCTTGTATTTCATTATTGAAATCAAATCGAACATACACAAGTAATTGTGCCATATTGGAGACGTCAGTACTTTCGTCTAGATGCTGAGAATAAAATTGACTTCCTTTTATTTTCTTGATTAAAATGCTTTCAATCTGTAATGTCATATCTTCTATTCGCCGTTTAACAGTATTGTTGGACAGAGAAACTTTGTCAATTTCCTTAGTTGCCTTATCTCCAAGCACAGATTTTACGATATCCTTAGTTGCAGGTAGCAACAATATTTCTCCAATTGTGTGTGCTTTCCCACACTTGGCTATACGCAAACTTGTTAAATATGATGCCTGAACACAATTATTGTTTATGTTAAGAGAACACAGCTGCTTTTTGAGTGGACAATTCTGAATGTTTTCTTTTAAAAAAATCAACTGGTTTATCTTTTAAATTGGGATGTTTCGCTAATAAATGTCTTTCCAAAAGACAAGGCTTCATACACCCGTTTGATAAACATTCATAGCAAATAACACAATGTGGAATAGGTTTAGTTTCTGTGCCAGATTTCATTGAGAATCCATACCTCATATAATCAGGATCGTACTGCCTAATCCAAGTTTCTTACTTTCCCTATATACGTAGTATATATAGGGGGGGAGTATTGTTTTCGTGATTTTTTTTTGAAATTTTTTTTTTTTGCGGAAATATCCGTTTTGAGGTCCCCTGAATCCATTGCACTGATTTCTGGAAAAAACAAATTGTGTGTCTGTGTGTCTGTCTGTCGGTGGGCGCTGTATCTCAAAAACGAAAGATCCTATGAGATGAAACATTAAACATAAGGTTTTATCGTTAAAAACTGGAACTGAAAAGCTTTTGGTAAACATTCATAGACCGGAAGTGGATGTTTACTCGAGGAGTTTTTGTGTTTTTTTGTTTCTATTCACACTTGCTACAATATTGCATAAATAAACACAAACTGATATAAAAAATACCCCAATGTTCTTTACAAATTTATTGTAAACACGTGAGGTAAGTCACATTGTTATCTATCACCGCAGAAAGGGAAAGTATTGCCTTATTGTATTAATCGATCCTTAGAAGATGGAGAAATGTGAAAACTGATAAATATCATAACAACGACAAATAGTATAAAAAATGTATAGCCTTTTCTTCATTATATAATACTTTTAGATTTCTCTCCTAAACTAAATATAATGTATTTAAATTGATTTTTGGTATTTAAATTTACTGTACCTAATTATATCTGATGTCTACTTGCAATGTATATTTTTATAAATATTGGAAATCTTTGTTTGCGCACCGAAATTATTCCAGTGGTGTTTGCGTGCGTATTTTAAGTGCAAGGATGTTTTAAAAGTAATTCTTGATTTTTAAATTCTGGGACATATCTAAAGGGAAGGACCACTATACCTGATGGAGGATGGTGTGAAAGTTTACCTTTAAAGATATTTTAATATTTTGCCCCTAGTTTGAGAGACATTTTGCATTTTGTATAATAAAAATTCATCGACAGGATACCCCATAAAACAAGTAACTGTTCTCACAACTTATATAAGTTATTTAGTTTAGTTAGTACAAAATTAATATGAAAGTATGTCTTGACATATGTATACAGTAAGACAGGCATTCACATTCAATTTATAAATAATAACTTAAAAATTGAACTAAAAATTAACTGTAATATGTAGTTTTTTAAATTAATGGGATGCAGGTCAATCTGAGTATGGAGCTTGCGCGTTAAAAAATAATAATGGAGAGTGGTGTGTAGCCCTAAAATCATCTTTAAAAGTATAAAATCTAGTCAGATTGTAGTTATGCGGAGCTGGAGCTGTGGTAATTAATAATTTCAATAAATAAAATATATAACAAGTATCTGGCGGAAACTGTGTAGCAAGTGCCGAATCAAGCACTATTGAAACTTATACAAGAGAAAAAGTTCGCTCGAATAAATTGACGCATCGTTGAAAAACTTTAAACAAAAGGTAACAAGGCATTTAAGATAGGTATTGAATATATTTTTTTGATTCTTTTTGTTTCATATAAACACGCCATACCAACCCCAGTCAAACAAAGGAATGAAATACGCCTGCCACTCTCAAAATAAAACCATTAATATATTATTTAAAAATGCTTGTTTAAAATTAAATAACTAATAATCGTTATTAATTTATCCAAATTTTCTAGAAGTTACAGAATATTAATTAATTAAACACAGTTATATTTCTCACTTCAATATTTTAATTTAACTATATAGTAAACTTCACATAACTAACATATACACATTATTATTACAGAATATAATTTATCAATTGACAAGTGTGAACAGTCAACAAATTATTATTTAGTCATGTGTTTATTCTGCACGCGAAACTATTAATTATAGAGGATCTATATTATCAACAATTCATGTTGACATGTCTAACGAAATAATAAATGCAATTTATAGTGATAATAATGGTAAGCCTTCCTGTATTTGTGTACCTAGTAGAAATATATACATTAATAATCTGTATTGCCGCCGTCTTTCATATTTTTTAAGTTTTCCTTATAAGGTATTTTACTACGAATATTTTTAAAACCATATTTCAAAATTAAAATGTCATTAGACTGCTTTAATGTTTATGGATTAGATAAATTATTGTTCTTCAATAACAGAGATGATAATTGCATCGATAATTATTGTTACATTAAGGACGATGACATTTTAAGCATAGTTGCTGCCTGTTTTTTGCAGACGATATAAAAATATTTACAGCTTTTCCAGAAAATAACTCCCATCTTCTTCAACATTGATAGATTCAATAATTGGTGTACAATAAATAAAATTTAACTAAATATTGACAAATGTAACGTAATAACATTTGCTAAAATCAAATCGCCAACTTATTTTAACTACACTATCGATAATGTTCCCGAGTATATTCTATAAAGGACCTAGGTGTAGCCCTGACTGGTAACTTTAGTTTTTCGCAACAAATTTCTAAAATAACATCCAACGCATTTCAAATGTTAGGGTTTTTAGAAGAAATACTCATGAATTTTGAACTGCATTCACAATAATAAACTTATTTGTTATATTAGTCCGTTAGCATTTGGAGTATTGCTCAGTTATTTGGTGCCCTTATACATCAAAGAAAATCCAGGCGCTCGAGCGGGTACAGCGAAAATTTATAAATTTTTTAAAATTCAAATTTTCTTTTGAGGGCGATTACCTTGATATCCTTCGTCAATTTAACCTTGATACTTTTGTGCGTAGACGTTTTAATAGTGATGTTCTGTTCATCCATAAGCTCCTTCATGGCTCCATAAATTTTCTGACGTTACTTAAGGCCATTGACTTTCATGTACCATCTAGGCTGCTGAGATCTAGTCAGATATTTTATATTCCTACAAAAAACGGACTATGGAAGGAACTATGGTGGTTCTAGAATACTGAACAATTATAATATGTGTGATATTGACTTTACTCAATTAAGTTTGAAAAGACTGCGGTCATACCTTAAAACGTGCACTATAGGTTAAGTTATTTTGTTAAATCACTTTGTATTGATTTTAATTGTCCTGTTGTTTCTAATTATTGTTTATTTTCTGTTTATTTTAATATGTTATTACTACTACTAAACATCTTTATTCACAGAATGAAAATAAAATATAATACTTGTAATGTATAAAATAAAATAAATTCTAACATAATTGGTCTTCTGTTTCATGGCTATCGACCAGTGGTCTTTCAGCCCGTTCTCGTTCGTCAGTGAATGTCGTTGTCTGTCTTATGAATCAAGATGAAATGATGAAATGAATTGATAAATGGTAGTGCTGGGGTTATGTTATTATTTTACTGTTGTTTTTAAATTATAAAATGTAGACCCTAGTTTTAGTGTATATTTAAGTTTTTAATATGTATTTTTATCATCACATGGCCTACCGTAAATAAATAAATATAAATATAGGGGTAACTTGTTTTGAATACACTCTTGACCATTTTGAAATGAATGGAAAGTGAGTATATGTTATAAAGTTAATGTTGTCGACTATTTACATAACTAGAAAAGTGCTTGACTAAGAAAGTCAAGTATTAGCATTGACATAAAATTTTGTGGACTATGATTTACTCAGTATGCATCCCAAATGAGATTTATATATAAGTAAACTATGTAATATTAAAAAAAGGGGTTTCTCTTTGTAAAGTACCAAAGAACAAAGTACAAAGATACTGTTTGAGGTATCATAGGAGAACATTTGTACAATGCTTGAATATTATTTGTACTGCATGCCATATATTGCTAATGGAAAATGTAATAATAAATACATTTATTTTGTTGTGTCTGTAGACTTTACAATTTACACACAATAGAAGACATCGAGAAAATAAAATAACTCAGGTAACTTTGTTGATATAATCTTAGGATATGTAGGCGTTAATGCAAAGTAAATAGCTTCCTATAATATCAAGTGTACATGAATTTTATAGTTTAAAGACTAATGTGGATAAGTACGTTGTCTTGTGCTGAAAACACTTAGACAAAATCAGGATTTTTCTCCAAATGCACTAGCATGCTTTTCTGCTTCCTAATGATAAATTGTATGGACTTCTTTGATAAAATATTAATTTTAAGAATTTGAATGACTCCATTGAGGTCAGTAGGTTAAACAGATATATAAATAAGTAAACATTATTGACCTTTTATCTATATAGTAATAAAATTATTATTATAATTATATTGTAAAAGTAAAATTATAAATTCTGGAATAAGAATCTTCTAATGCAATAAACCTATTTATACACATATAAATACAGTGCAGTAATTAATCAGTACTACTTTTTATGTCATAATTTTTGTACATAGTTTTCAAATGTATTGAAGTTGTTTAAGTAAATAGTTTTGTTATTTTTATAAAACATAGCTGTTTATTTAAAATGTTATATTAATTGTATTTTCACAACACATTATAAAATATTTATAATATATATTTGAGTTTTATACAGAAACTGTTTAACGCGTTTATTTATTAAATCAACGATAGTGGCTGTAAAACTATACAATATCAGAGTAAATTAATTTATTGAAACAGTTTCGTTGTTGTTTGCTTTTTAGTAATTAAACATTGTTTTAATCATATAAAAATGATATTATAATATATAACAAATATTTAATGCTAAATATTGAATATGTTTAAACAATAAATTAAATTACGCATATATAATAAAAGAATGATTCTATATTATAAATTTTAACAATATAATATTGATTGTTTATACATATCTAATGATATAAAATAAAAATTTCCCAATCACATTTCCTATTAATTAATCTAAATTATCTTTTATTGGACTGTAACATACAAACATTTCAAATATATTATTCCTGATACTCTTATGAAATAAATTTGTTAATAAGTCACAAACTTAACGAAACCATTTTATTAAGACGCTATAGTATTTTTATAAATTGTTATTTATAAAAATTCAATAAAACGGCGAGAACAATTACATATTAATAGCCTATTTACTATTTAGCCATTATTAATAAAAACTATAATGTTTATATTTTCTAAAATATATAAGATAAGTAAGAAAAAAATTATATATTTATTTACGTAAATAAAAATTATAAATAATTATTTTATATTATTAAATTTAGAATTTTTGCAGTCCGCAGTCAAAATACGAATAATATACAGTAGCTGACTTTTTAATCCATAAAGTTTATATTTTACAAACTTATTGGATAGGATAATCCCATTTAATCATCTCGTGGGAACCGATTAAAACTTTTTCATAGTTTCATAACTTTATATAGACCACCATTTGATTTGAGACATAATAATTCCCACGATTACTGCAAATTTGTCCGTTTTACATTTTTATTACATTCTTTTCCACTTATAATTCTCAGCAAGTTTCGGGCATAATTTAGATTTAGATTTAAGGAGGGAAGCGCCTCCGTATAAAAAAGTTTTATGGCTCGCGATTTTATTACTGCCCTAATTTGGGTTTATAATTTAATGCGATTCCCGTTTTCCGATAGAAAGTGAATAAAGTAAATACCGCTGATAAATCATGGAGAATATAAAAATAATTCCTCGTCGTTTCCTCTAGAAAAATATGAGTTTTTAATCTCGACGAATAGCGAAAATACGGCACCCCTAAGTAGCCTAAATACTCAACGGTAACTTTAAATCGAGTTACTGGGAAGGGGAGAAAATGAGGAAATACTTTTCTTGTCGTCTAGAAATGAACTTGGAAATATTTCTTATATTTATACGCCGCTGCTCTTATCTTCTTCACGTTTTTGAGTGCTGTAATTTAGAAATTAATGCTGGAAACTTGCTTAAAGGGTAGGTTCACCGCTCTGCAAATAATCAAGATAAACCAGATCTTGTATGATTTACTCTGTTACTTAATTAATATATTATTACTCGTAAAATATTGTAGTACGAACATAATTGAACGAGTTATAGTTTTTGGCTATAGACTACACCAAATCGCCAATTATATAGCATCAGCGAAGGATACCTATCACCCATCCAATTGCTTACCCGAACTATCTACGAATAAATATTTTATTATAATATACCAACCATTATTATAATGATATTGATTTGGTAATGTTTATTACATATCGCTACTGTATGCACGATAAGTGTTATTAGTGTGTACTTATTTTAGGTTTACTTAATAATAAAGTTTCTAAATGAATAAACTGGGCGAGCGAATAATCGCACTGGCAATATAAAAGGACAAACGGAAATATGAGCTTAATCTTAGATCCCATTCTTAACAAATATTAGCAGTCGAAGTTGATTTATGCTATCAAGAGTTAATAACCACCATCCCCGGTGTATAAATATTAGCTATCATTGCCAGCGCCGCTCAATCGTTACGCAATATTTTTGTACTTATCAGAAACCATAATCGTAATATATATGGACAAAAATGACATTCAAAGCACGTAACTTATATAATAGGGATTGAAATAAAAATTTCCCTTTCCAGAATAAAGAATGAGCCATTAATCAGAAGACATGCCTATTTACGTTACCATTGCGTTTATTATCCACCTATATCCTTTACGTATTTCGTGTTTAGGGAAAATGAATTATAATAATCACACGTAGGGTCGTATGAAAATTGAGAATGGATCGCTGTATCAACGTTCCCATATATTATACAAATTTATGCCAACCACAATTGAAGCAGATTTTGATCGCTATGAATTATTATTACACACTCGTTTTTATACTATTTCATACATGCCTACGTGTATACAATAACAATAAATAACAAAGATAATACTAATTTAATTTATTTATAGTGAATTTATACACAGTCACAATAATTTTATTCTTAATAAAAATGCAAAAGTTAAAGCCGCTCTATGTGTCCAAGCACTTTGATGACATTTTTAGTAAATAGTACACCAAGGAATCACTTCGTTCAGGAATGTTACGGAAGGGACAATTGGGAAGAGCGTTAAATTTTAATCTCAAGGAAGTCCCAGCTTTATGAATTCCGAATTGTATATTTTATCTCTGCGTCTTCTGCGCTGTTATTATCACAGATATCAAAGAATTTTATTCGTGAATAGATAAGGTATTTTATGGCAAATAACTCCTTATGAATATTGTATATTGAACTAGTTTGCAGCTTACTGACTTGTAATTGTATGATATATAATATATAATAGAAAGAATATGATGTTGATAGCTTAGTGTAAAGCTAATATGTTATTAAAGTAAAATATTATTTACATATGAATACTAAATGCAACAGATTGTAAATTCACCTATGAAGACGACATGGTCGATTGCCAAAAACAACTGCTACTATCATGCCGCCTATGCAATTCAACCTTCCTGGATGAAAAAAGGTAATATATTGGGTCTGAGATAATTAACATAAGTCTTTTAAAGGTTTTACAAACTATTTTTTAAACCTTGATTGTAAATTCAATTATGATTAGTAACATGTTAAGGAGAGTGTCGTGGACATAGCGTACAATGAATGAGTACTTTAAAGAATCATCTGTTTCGGAAATGATTTATAGACAAATAATATAATTTTGGGATTCTATTTTTTAGCAAAATTATGACTATTGTTTGGAAAATTGTTTAGGTTTGTTAGCAAACAAAACGGTAAATTACATATCATTAAATCTTTATTCATTTATTTATTTATTTAAAGTCTCAAGTTTCAAGGATTAAAAACGGAAAATCTATAATTCACAATAAAACAAATAGCTCCCTTTGCTATCATTTATTATTTATTAACTGTTTGATGATGACGAGCTGAAGTCTAAACTATATTAATAAGTGTTATATAGGTGATAACTTACCAAAATGTATCACGACGTGAAAGCTTTTCAGAGATTATAATTGCAAACTACATTACTATAAACAAGAAACTCAATCTTTACACAACTTCGGAGTTATAATTAATAATAATGATAAATTAACAGTGTTGTAGTAAAATACTAAATATTTGTAAGGTATATGTAAAATTTATATTGTATTAATTTTTTTAGATGATATCCAAGTAATCAAGTTTTCTAAGCATGCAGTAGGATTAAAAAATATAAAAGTGTTATGATGAAAGCTAAATCTTATAAATCATTTATTACTTAAATTTATAATATTTATGTAATACTTATTCGAATAAAAAAAACATATAATTATTCAAAATTGGTTTTGTCTGAATTTTGTTGTGAAGTTAACAAACCCATGTTATTTTTTATTACGGTTAATATTATTAATTGACGGAAGTGATGAAAGAGTATCGATCTTGTGTTATTGTTATTTTCAAAATTTTGGAATTCAAGAGCCAAAGACTAAACAAAGAATCACACTTTCTAAGCATTTGAAAACAACAACGAAAAAATAAATTTTCTATAGTGTTCCGAAGCCTAGAAAAATGAAATTTTCCGACAAAAAGTATTTTAGATACTACATATTGCCAACATATTCAGGATATATATATATATATAAACATCACTCTGTATATTATACCAATGAACTAATGTATCACATTGTTGCTTCTTCAACATATATTCAATTTATAACCCCTTAGTAAGTCAACTTGATGTGTTACCAGTTGTGTTTATCATTACATATCAATGAGCAGCAGGTAATCTAATCAGAATTTAAGAAGTTTAATTCAAGTTATTTAAATATACTTTGCATGAATTGCATTATTTTTAAATTTATTATTAAGTTTCTTTATATTTTATTATCTTTTTTTCTCCGTTATTCTATCAGCATATTGTTCCAGTTTGTTCATTTCTTATATATGTTTATTTAATTTCTAACTGTTCTGTTTATTAAGGGCCCTATCACAAAGTAGTAATATGTTTTTATGATAACTGTATCAGCGTTTTAGTTATTAAACCAATTACACCACACAACACTATTAATTTAATTTATTTTGAACTAGAGGAGAGTACTGTAACTGTAACAGTATGTGTATAAAATATATATTACATTACAAACAGTTTACTTATATGGGCTACCTTTTATACTTATGTATTTTCTATATTATAAATCAGTAATAATTATTTTATAGATAGATATGAGCACAAATCACGAATACTAATATTAAAATACAATCCAACAAAAATTATTCATAAATTCGCTGATTACCCAAATTAAAAAATGTAATTTTAAAGTTGCCCTGTTTGAGTAGCAATTCCTATTGAATTTTACATTTATCGGAGCCACCATTATTGACGTGCATTTGGGCGCAAAGTTTACATATTTTTACAAGAAAATTCAATTCGGATGACAAAACTTTCATCGCTTTGACTCGGTAATCTCCTTATTTACTGGCCGGCTTTGAAACATGTCTATCACAAACTTATACTTTTCCAGAGGAAAATGTACAAAAAAAATGTGCTCGGCATAAACCCATTGCGTATGCATTGGATCCTATAATTCTGCATGTTTGTGTATTTTTTAAGATTTCGAGAGGTTGATTGAATTTTAAATTAAGACATTAACATATTTGTATATCCAGGAAATATAATAAAAGATCTATCTATAATATAATTTTAAAGAAGTATATATATAAACACAAAAAATAAAACAGATAATTGTTGCAATAGATACATTTTTCTATAAAAACTACATATATTTGTCTTAATTTATCATTATCTATTATAAATATTTTATAAGGATGGCAGTAGAAATATGACGCAGTATACATTGGATCTACTAGTAATAGTTTACTTCTGCTTTTAAAGTTTTTCTTTAATATTATAAATGGTGTAACTTATATTTAAGTCATTATAATTTAAATTATTCTATTTACAAACATTATAAAAATATCATTATAAAATACCAGCTCAAAAATAATATAAAATTATCTTTTACATGCATAAGCATGATTGTTATTTAAATTAATTAAATGGCTCCATGAAGTTTAATGAAATATTTACTTAATTATATAGGAATATTATTATTTCATTATACATTTCGTAATAATTCCATCGCCACTTTTGGTTATATATATTCCCTAAATATCTTTAAAGCACTATTTAATAAAAGTATAAAAGTATATCTACGACAAAAAACAAATATAAAAAGAAATAAGTAAAAATCTTAAATTTACACGTTAAAATACTTGAATCAGAGAAAATATCTTAAAAGGAAATGTGATCCTGGCCTTGTTATCCGACAAGCATTGGATAGCAATTATATGCTTTTTGACTAAATACGAATGTATAGCACTGGTTGTCCGGGCAGTGGATTTTTAGATTATAATATTTGGCGAATCCTAAAAACAATTAACTCAATATTTATATGCCTTTTATTTTTATATTGATTGAGATTTTATTGGATGACAGAAGTCTCAAAAATAGAGAAAAAATATCTGAAAAATTAACTACATTATATAACTTTAATACTAACAATTGATTATAAATATTGTATCATGAATAAAACACAACTATAAATATGATCCGCGAATATAAAGGCCTTTGAGACCTTACTAATTAAAGAAATGTGTCAGTAATTCTGTACATTAATGCGGTCACCTGACTTAAAGACTAGAAATATCTTCCAGGAATCCGGAAATTAGCCGATATTTAAAATGAAGTTATTAAGTAACGGAAGCAGCTATGTATGTATGATAAGGCCTGGTATCGGTACCCATCGTTAAATTAAGTTTTATCTTTTTGATGTGCTTTTTCACAGGATCTGCGGAAATCACATAGCTACCAAAATATTTGCGCAAAAACAACCGCTGATGGTCTAAATAAGATTTATCCACGAAGAAATTTAGATGTTTTCTATTTCTTATTAATGAAGGTTCAAAAGCTTTTTGGCTCATTTACTTCGAGCAATTTTGATTTGGCCATATAATCATTATATCTTGCTTCTGATTTTATAGAAAATTTTAAGTTGCGCAGAAGTAATTGATTTAAGTATCATAGGCACCGCTTTATGGTTTTTCTATAGCCCATTTTAAATTTAAGTTTTTAATGATAATTAACGATGTAGCCTACCATGATATAGTTTATTGTAAACTCAAACTTAACTCAAAAAGAAATAAGAAATTTATTACATATCGTCAATTTTATAATATTGATAGAGTTACTTTTCTAACTGATTTAGAATCAGTATCTCTTCAGAACTTAATTCATTTAAATAAAGTTTTTGAATAAGATTATACTGTACATCTTTTACCGAAAAAAGTTTTAAATTTAAATTAGTGACGACTGATTCTATTGGCAGATCATTGCACTGCAAATTTTTATGCAGACGACACATAATTATTATACAGTGTTAGCTGGTAAAAACATATCTTCAGATTTGTCAAAATTGGTAAATCTCTCCCGTGACCACTCTCTATCTATCAATGTCACATTTGCAGCAAACTTAAATTGATTACATATGTACTAAAATTCACATTTCCAGCAAACTTAAATTGGGTACATATGTATTATTTATAATAAAATACCAATGCATCTAAAAATCTTACATCGATTACTTCTAAAAATGAAAGACGTTGTAGGTTGATGAGGAATGAGCTTTAAATATTTCAATATATATGTTTTTTTGATTATTTGTATTCTAATGTAATTCTATTTAAAAATTATACCATTAATTTAATTTATCAATTAACTATTTTTTTTAGTTCTGAAGTTCGCCTACTTTTATAGATGTAATATAAATATAATTCTTTATTGGTGCCTCTACCATAAGTTTTATACAAGCCATGTAGTATAGATATATTCATTTTGATGTAATGAAGTAATTTAATGAATAAAGTATAGAATGTATTATATACATACTTCTATGATTGATTGTTGAGGCATTTAAGTGTTACTTCTATGTATTATTTTTATAAAATTCTTAGAAATGACAATCATATTTTTTATTCTTCTCAAATAATGTCGACCAAATTTCAAATTAATAAATTTTATATAAACTTGATATAACATCTTTTGAAGTTATATTGGTTAGAGATATTTCTCGAAAAAGCCTACGGATGTTCAATTATAATAATTAATTCAAGTGCAGGATAATAACGATCTTGGGGACCGCGGTGGCCTAGTGGGTAGAGTGCCTGCTCACGGGCCACACGGTTGTGGGTTCAAATCCCAGCCGGGCGGTGGATTTTTCTAAAGGAAGAATTCTCCGTCCGGATCCATGGATGTTCGTGTATGTCCCTCATTGGTATCACAACGAGCCTATCTAGGCCTAAGTGTGCACCTCTTCGCGGTGCACGAAGAGGTGCTGCCACACCAACCTAACCTAACCTATAATAACGATCTTTAAATACTGCGGGATTATCTGATATCTAATCTAGACATTTTAAATTAGAATATGCCAGTACTAAATCTATAATTACTGATAATTTTGTTGTATTGCTGCAGAATAATTAATTAATTTAAAAAACTGAGATAAAGTTGATGGTATAACATTTTGTAAGATTTACGAGTGCTCTAAAATATTAAAATCCCCTATTATAACCTCGGTATCTATGTCTAGTTTTGATTAAACACATTAAAAAAGGCAATTTAAATGCTCCAATTTGAATTCAGATTAATATAACAACAGAGAACGTTGAAGTATTTGGTATTTATTTTAATTTTAGCAGTAACTGCGTCAATATTTATCGTGATTCAACAACTCAGTATTTATAAAACCTTAAATTAGTCAAGATTTAGTTAAAGCAACTATATCATCAAGTTCAGTAAATATACAAAATCAGTGAAATAAAACAAGTCTTTAAAAATTCTTTACCTATATCATAGTTATTTGGTTCCATATAAATATAAAATTCATCTAATTTTTTAAAGCTTTAAATTTTATTCACCGATGGCTTGCATAGATTGATAATCAGCGGTTACACTAATGAAAATACTCCGCCGTATAGTTGTTGAATCGGACTTAATTATCCATTGACTGTTAATACCTGGTTTAATTATCAAAACTTTTAATGGATCCTCCCTTGATTACAAAAATATTCGTAGCGGTCGGGATTTGCTAGAAAAAAAATTTCTCAGTCGATACGCATTTTTTAAATTAATTGTTTTGTCAATTTTATGCATTTTTATTTACCCGCTCAATATCATTGTTTATTTTACCCTGGTTATCAGCTGATTTGAATTCATATTTGTTACTTTTGTGGTTTGTATATCGATGTCCAATTTTAATTTATTGTTTTCTTTGGTAACACTCTTACATTTACTCGTAAGTGTGAGAATAGATTTCTGCAACTCCTGCACAGCTTCCAGTATATCAATAGATGTCGTTGATGCATGCATAATTACTTAAACAAGAAGGGTGACATTATTTGCGACAGTTAAGGCAATTCATTTGTTACATACTTGCTTTCTATATATACCAACAAACGTATAATTAAGTGAAAACATTTTATAATAATTATTATTATTTATTATATATTTTCAGGTTTGGTTGATATGGTAATACACTAGGCAAGACTCAAAACAATAGATGACCTTTTAAACCACCGAGGCTCTTCGGGGTGACTAACATAGACAAACTGGACTAAAAATTTATGCCGAGTATAAAATTAGGGTCAATCCGTTTTTTAAGTTATTTTAGAAAGGTTTAGTTTGTTACGTGTTTTTTCAGTAGTATAATAAGCAATCAGTTAGTAATCTGGTACAACCGAAAAAAACACATAAAAAACTACAAATTTCTAAAATAAGTTCAAATATGTTCGGCAGTGTAATAATTAAATTATAAAATGATTGCATTTTTTATTACTAACGAAAAGACGCATCTTTTGCTATGTCACAGTTTGAAATAAACTAAATGACATTAGAAGCGTTACACCCATAAGTAGTGATTGTTTGGAATTTTTTTTTGGCAACAGAGTACCTCTATTTAAAACATACCTAGATAACAATTTCAGTCTTATACCTTTTATATTTACTGTGACAAGAAAATGATTTAACTTTTTCTTCTTTAATAAAACTATTTACAAGAACTGTTCAGTACAGATGTTTTTAGTTTTCGTGTTTCCGTTGACTGTAGTCCGAAGACGTCCACAATATCACCATTTAAATGATTTTGACCAGGGTCGAATTGTTTATCGAGATGTCGGTATGTTCTATCGCGAAATTGCTCGCTGTAATGCGTGTGTTAGGTACGGGCAATAGAAGGTAGAGAAACAAGAAGAAGACAAATTGGTCAACCAAAGCGTACTACAGAATGGTTTGGAAAAGAATATAGGCCCATTAGTGTGCGAACTCTATATCGCTGCATTCAATTCTTTGGGCTTCTTTCGTACCGTCCAAGATTAGTGCTTCCTTCGAAACACTGTCGCCAAAGGTTGGACTTGTTGCAAAGAACGGCAGCGTTGGGAGGCAGAATGGCATGATGTCGTATTCAGCGATGAATCACGAATTTGTCTAGGTACGCATGATGGCCGTAGAAGGGTACGACGCTACTGTGGAGAACGACCTGATGTTTGAAATTGAGCAGCATGTACACAAGACTGCTGGAGTGATGATTTTGGGGGGCTTATGGTTGTCGATCACCTCTTTTACTCATTCGAGGCAGTATGACAGCTGAGCGTTATATTGAAGACGTCATAATACCGACTTTATTGCTTTAATTATATGGCCATCCAGAAGTACTTTTTCAGCAAAATAACGCACGTCCCCATATTGCTCGTCGAACTAGGAACTTTCTTCATGAAGCTGGAGTTAATGTTTTGCCCCGTTTGCCGGATTTAAATCCCATTGAACATGTATGCCCAAACGTCTACAGCAGTGTATACAGCAATGAAATCGCCAAACACATTATTAATTTTTTTAGATTGTTAATAACATTTCTTGAAAATGCGATCATTTCATTCCTGATGTAAGGCTACCATATTTACAAAATTAAATTAAATAAATAAATGCTTTTGGGTGTAACGCTTCTAATGTAATTGAATATATATTTCCAAATAAAAAAAATAAACTAGGTTTTCCATCAATATATAAAGATTTGGTTGAGTAGCAACTAAAATAAGTAGTTCTTATAATTTCTCAAAAGATAAGAATAACTGAACTATGCAATCTAAAAGGTTTATTTTTTAACAATGACTAAATAAACATATAAAATATGTGCAGTCGATAATACTGTTAATAAAATTAATTAAAATGATTGCATATAAGGAATTATATTAAATTACAATTTGCTGTACCGTATGTCTCAGATAATCACGTATCATAGGGAATTTACATGTAAAATTTGTATTGTTAAATTTTATCTCATACAATGTATTTATATAATCGAAATGAAGAATTATTAAATCACATAATGCGTATTATTTAGAAACATTTTTTCTTTGTTTTGTTGAGTTATACTTAAAAAATAAATAAATTTAATTATATGATGGTTATTCTAATGACAGTTCATGGCAACTATTATTTGTTATAAGATATTAGCTACTAGTTTTTCACACTATATTTAATTTATATTTTAAGTAAAACTCAACAAAACAAAGAAAATATTCATCTAAATAATCCGTATTAGGTGATATAATAACTCTAACTTCATTTCGATTATATTAACGCAATGTATGAGATAAAAATTAACAATAGAAATTTTACATGTAAATCCCCTATGATACGCGATCATCTGAGAAATACGGTATATAAATTATGCAGTAATTGTACTTTTAATATCTGTTAAAGAATAATATCGACAATTGTGTAGAAATTGCATTAGGTGGCCTTTTGCGAAGTAAGCGTTAATTGAATTTTAAAAGTACAATCTCACCACTTACCATAACAGCTAATTTCCAATCGCTGTACATAAATTCTCCCAAAATGTTAGTGTTTCAGCAGTGTTCGCTGACAGCAAATTGATTATCGGACATAACCGAAGATACATCCATTAAATACCCATTTCTGGTGATTTATGTTATGGAATGGTTTATTAAAATTGCATTATAATGATTTAGATTTTGGATACGCCGATAACGAATTATTTAGTCCTGTGGCGCGTCGAGTTAATTCAATATGCCGGAACATGGCACGAATGCCTTCGTAATTAGTATGATACTTCCAACGAGGAAAAGGGGACAAAAAGGGCAGCGTCATGTTGAACGCGGGTTACATTTTTATGTTAATTGAATAGATACTATCGGGAATGAATCCAGAATTTCTTGTGTTATATATAATAAACACGCGAATGCTTACTGCAGGCTTATGTTTATGATTTACAGTTTTTTTAATGGTTTACATATTTTTTAACCTGTATATTTTACGTTATGATACTACTTAACCATAGTACATATAATCGTCGATGATTTAAATTGGAGAAATTTCAGTATTTTTAATAATAAATAGTGTAGTTGTGTGTGATAGATTTATATTTATGTATAAAAACGTAAAAAAATAATTATTATTTTTGAAAAATTGACATTAAAATAATAATTATTTACTACATATGTAGTAATAAAAAAGAATAATATACACACATATTTATTATAGCATTTTAAAACATTATATCGACCATAGGTCTTTCCGCCTGTTTTTTTTTTCAATTAAGGCGTTTAGACCACGTCATTGTTACTTTATAATATTAAACTGAATTAAAACATTTCGCCATATTTAACTATTTTGGAGTTAGCTAATATATCGCTCGCTGGTTGCTTGCGGATTATTTCACTGGATTTGTTGAAGATTAAAACGAATAGGTTAATTACGTTTTCCCGTTAAGGAGATTTTCTGACGAAATGCGTCTATGTTTAAAAATTTTCAATGACTCCAGGAGATTAAGCTTAGTGCCTTTATTACAATTATGCAAGGTTTTGAAATAATTTTATTGAGAAGAGATGCACGTAAGTGTTTATAGAACCGAGCTGGTACACTTTGTTCTGTTTGACCTACACACATGCTTTTGCATTCTGCACAACGGATCTCATAACACCAGAGTTTATAAA
This sequence comes from Ontholestes murinus, assembly GCA_963969525.1. NCBI lineage: Eukaryota > Metazoa > Arthropoda > Insecta > Coleoptera > Staphylinidae > Ontholestes > Ontholestes murinus. Next base: position 45,572,404 of record OZ018389.1, on the reverse strand, counting down.
ATGATTGATGACTTAAACGGTTCTTGTTGACTCTGATACTTGTTATCTGCTTGCTAGGTTTTCTATGTATGTAAAAAAAGATTTAAATGAATTATAAGTTGATGTGAATACTTTCATGTAAAAAATGAGCTTTTTTAAATACATATTCTACTTTCAAGCCTAAATCTTAAACATTTATAATTTTAAAAATACAATTAAACTGATCATCGATAGTTAATGCACAAATTCATATACTATAATTTGCAAAGTTTACATTAGATTAGTTTTAATTAAATTTTAATTTTAAGTCATCATAACTGCTACATCGAAAAGGTACATGGCTCGTAATTTTGTAGGTTGTGTCCCGAAATCGATAAGAGACAACGAGATGAAATATTATTGTGGATATCACTTTTAAATATAAATGGAAGCGGAATGAAACTTGCGTCTTTTTGCATACTGAGCCCTTTAGCTTTGTGCAACTCATGTGATATCATATATAAAACCTAAATAATGAGTTTTAAAAAGTTTTAACTTTAATAATGGTCTGCGAAGACCGAAACACGTGTCAGGCAACTGAAAATAAAAACAATATGGAACAAAACAAGTGTTATTCTCCACCTAACAGGTAGAAATAGTTCATTGCTAAAATTTGTAAAATCCCTAACCTTAATATTTCTGGGTTCATTGGATTTTGTGTTGATTCCAACATTTCACAATATATCAACAAGTCATCCGATAATCCATGAACAGTTTTCATTCCTGACTCACCCAAATGAGATGAATCGTTAGTGATAATTAGGTTTATTAATGATTGGGTAGTATCCATAATCCACATATCTCCTTGAGAATGACCAACGATCGAAACTTTAAATATAAAATATATAAAAATAGTGAAACATAACCAAGTGCTTAATTAATCCTTTTATTAACCTTATAAGCTCACATATGATTTGCTTGAGACACATAGTAGGAAGCAAAGAGAATTCTCTACTCCTGTGACTTAAATTTAATAAAGTTAAGTTAAAATCGCCTAAAACATGTAAGATAATCTTTATGCGAACATTGTAGTATAATATTTTTAAAGCAGCAAAGAAATTCTTTAAATTGTCTTTTTGGTAATCAGGTTTCCGAGAGACAAATTATATCATAGTTCAGTCTAAAAAATATGCCTTAAATAAATCAAGCTTATTTGACAATAATCAAATGTTTATATGACAAAATTTTATTTACCTTTATGTAAAGGGGTTTTCAATAAGAACTTCGTTTCTTTTAACAAAATAAAACAAAGAATTTTAAAGAAAATAATTATTTTTAATATATTAGAAAGAGCAAGGTTTGGTAATTTTAAGTGAAAAATAATATTAGACAAATGCCCATCATGACTACGCTCGACAGACGTCGATTCTTTCATTAAAATTTTCAAATACTTTTTGGACAAATTGCTAGTTTATTTCGTTAAGCATTTCACAGATTTTTATTTTTAAAACTGTAATAGATTCGATTGGCTCCGTATAGTACATATATGTCTTTAAAAACAAAAATAATCCAGTGGTGTAAAATCACATGATCGGGCAGGCCACTTGACAGCTGAATTTCATGAAATTATGCGGTCGGGACATTTGGTTTGCACTAAATTCATTGTTTCAGTGGCTGTGCGACTTGTTGCACCATCTGGTAGAAACCACATGTCAATGATATCCATATAAATAATCGACCATGTGGTCGTTGTGGATAATCCAAATTGTTGAGAATGTCGAGGAATTGATAAATTGAACGGCTTGCCCGAACACGCGTTGGTATTGGCACATAATGTACCGAGCCTATAGACCAAATTCTTAATAGGGGTCTTATACGAACGATTATGTTGGCGAATTTTAAGAACATTTGGATCTGTAAATTGTCATAGTAATTTTATGTTATTTTAATGCGCTTTTAGAGCAAAATTGATTTAGTTGTAATAATTGTCGAAGTTTCTACTACTGGTATGTCAAAAAACTAAATGTCAAATCTGTCATGTTCTGATTTGATATTAAAAAATAAAGTTGCAAAATCCTTTGTATATTGTGTATTGTCACTCATAAACTATTTAACGTACATTCAATCATTTTTAGTTCATTTTACAGAAAGAAATACGTTCAAACTAGTGTTGCTTTGATAGCCTTGCTATTTTGTAACACGCAAATTACTTTTGTATTATTCAATGTCTGTCGAAGTATTCGCTAGGGAAGTAGTTGTTTCAAAAGTGATTTGTTCTTGTAGTCTTAATAAGACTCTTTTGTTGTAGATTTTACGAAAATATTTTCGTGTTTTTTCTATTTATTAATGTTATCAAGCCTTTGTAGTCTATTTAGAGAAAATTAAAGTATTAAGGTTTTTAAATTGGTTGATTGAGTTACGTGAAGATCAAATTAATTTGTCGAATAAAGCATTAATAATCTTTCTTCACAATTTTATTTGATTTACCAAATGTACATTTCGGACACCAAATTACTATTATCAATGTATTAGCTAATCCGTTGTGTCCGAAATATACACTTGGTAAATCAAATAAAATTGTGAATAAAGGTTATTAGTGCTTTATTCGTAAAATTAATGTTAAGGTTTTTACATATAATTTAATAAATAATAAAAAGTTTTAATTCCAATATGTCAAAAAACCTTATGTGATATGCAAAACTGTTAGTATATTTGAATTTAACACACCAAAATTAGGTTTAGGCAGAAAAAAATTAAATTCGTAGGTCTGTGTAATCGTTCGCAGACTTAAGTGAAGCATAATGTTTTAAAAATTGCAAAGGAATTCCTTAAATTGTTCCTTTGGAGGTCTGTATTACACACCTGCAACTTAAGAGTTCTGATTTAATAATATTTTAAGCTACAAATATAAAAATGACCGTAAAATTCAAAGAATTCTTGCGATAATAAGCGATAGAACCTTCACGTCTTTGTCGATCATTTCCCATCAAATTATAACCATTTAGAGTTTAAGTCTAAGTGAGCATGAGTGAGCCAGGTTTCCGACACATAGTTCAGTTGTAAAAATTTGCCTTAAATTAATTAAACATAAGTGACAATGATCTAATATTAATATGACAAAATTTTATCTTACGTTTATGCATTATGTTTTAGTTATAATATAAAAAATACCAAATCACGTTATATACATAATATTAAGTTAAAGTTTAAAAAAACATAAATAAATATACTATTGATTTTCTATATAAATATGGATTGGGCAAATTATTTCATTATTGGATTATTTAGATAAATAAATATAATATCCGGTATTTTATGTTTTCTTAGCTGGTAGGGTTTTCCCTTCAGGTTAAAAACTATCTATTTAATTCTGGTGGCAGATGTGTGGAAGATGATGTATTCTTTAATAGCGGCGAGTTTGTAAAAGTTAACGGGAGTTGAAGACACACTATTGCTTGTAGATTGAGAAGATGCGTGTTCAACTATATTATTGTAAATCAGCGTAGATGAAGCAGAAGTTGATGATGAACAAGGCGGTGCTTCTTTTTTAATCTGCCCATCGTATAAATTAATGATTTTGATTTTTTTCATTTTTTAGCATCTAATTTCAGTCCTTTAGCTTTTTCGTATAAACGGAACACTCATTGTGTCTATTTTTCTTATTCTGTCAAGTCGTTTTTGAAATATATGTTACTTTCTCTTGATTTATAAGTTTTAGTGTCTTAGTTTTTTTTACTATAATTGTGTGATTCTAACTTCATAGAGCAAATATTTTTTTAGTAAGTTCTGCAATTCTAAAGCAGTTCTTAAAATGCTAATTTTACCTTTAGGTTATGTATGATTAAAGTAAGACTTCATTAGCATTGGAACTCTCTTCTAATCCAAATATAATTAGATAATTTTACTTCTCATTTTTTTCTAATTTTGTTATTTTATTTCTTAACTGTGAATTTTCATCTCTTAAGATTTTATTTTATCTGCGTACTCAAAAAATTTAAATGGATATATGTTTATACCTCAGCCACTTAATTAATTAATTCGTTTTTATGTTTATTAAAAACAAGCATTAGATAAACAGCATCTTTAAGATTTATACAGGGTGCGCCAGAGAAACTTACTTATTTGAAAGGTAAATAAAAACAAAAGTACCACAGTTATTGTTTTAATTCCTTTTTTATTTGAGAATACAATATCCCAAGTTTTTTTCATACAGTTTTGAAAATTACGTCGGTTAAATAACGACCCCCATTGTGCATGCACTGATTAAGTCGATTTTTGAAGTTCATCTCCACTCTTCGCAGCATATCAATCGGTATGTTGGCAATGGCGTCGCGAATGTTGTTCTTGAGGTAAGCTATGGTCCGTGCTCGATTGATATAAATCAGAAATTTCAAATAACCCCATAAAGAAAAATCTGGAGATTTGCCGGCCATGAGGCGGTTTGGGAAATGTTGTCTCAACAAATCCATTGATCCTCGTGCTGTGTGTGCTGTGGCTCCATCTTGCACACCAGACAGTAACTAGTTCACAATGAAGTGGCTTCTGGTGAAGTTCACGCCATTGCCAACATACCGATTGATATGCTGCGAAGAGTGGAGATGAACTTCAAAAATTGACTTAATGAGTGCATGCACAATGGGGTCGCCATTTAACCGATGTAATTTTCAAAACTGTATGAAAAAATACTTGGGATATTGTATTTTTAAATAAAAAAGAGAATAAAAACAATAACTGAGGTACTTTTGTTTTTATTGATCTTTCAAATAAGTAAGTTTTTCTGGCGCACCCTGTATTATAGGAATAGGGTCCAGATTCATTTATATTGAAAATTAGGAATAAGACATTGACATAAAACCCAGGTGGAAGATCAGGGTTATTAACTCAAAGGAATACATATGATAACACTCTATCGTTCTTAATGAAACACATACATGTTTCTAATCGTAAACTTGCAGTCATTAACGAACGATTTTTAATATTTAATTGTTGAAAATTATTTTTTTATAATTCTCACAATGTATATTTCATATTAATATAATGTAGATTATTCCTAATAAAATAATTAATTATATAAATTAATCTATCTAAATAAATATATTTAATAAAATTTAATATTTTACATTATTAATTAAAAATGAACGTTCAGAACGCAACACTCACACTAAAGAAAAATATGCATACTTACTTAAATGAATACAATTATATTTAATTATTTAATATTATTCTTATTTCGTGCATTATTACAAGTCTTCAAAAATTTATTTTGCTTTATATTACTTTAGCAAACCTAAATGTGTATATCTAATAATTTCAAAATATTGATAGTATTTTTAACCTCTGTTGTTCGCAGTATGTGGTCCGTGAAAGTTTATTGTTTAAGTTTTATAAATCAATATTTATAGAGGGACTCTATTTGATTTTTCCTGTTTGAAATATTGCTGTGTTGTAGGAAGTCCTTTATACATATGCGGGTTTTATCATGAATGTTTTTTATGGTTGTATGTGGAGGAGTAGAAGTTTCGGAAGTTGTCGGATAAAAGGAGAATATAAATAATTTATCGAGTGAATGACGTTGCAAAAGTGGGGGCCCACCCCGTATGAAGATTAATGTACACGCAGTTAAAAATGAAACAAACTTTAAGTTGTGGCAGGTTAATGCCCCATTATTTATTACATTTATCACACTCATACGTATACTGTGTACATCTAAGTCTTTGTCGTATATACCATACAATTTGTCATCAGATAAAAAACATTACGTTGATGTCGTCGTGTCATATTGTTCATTAATATATTATACATGTTTTGATATTTTGCCATACGGATTCACCCCACGTCATGTTTTATTGCAAGAAGTTTTTTTTTATTAACACATCTTCGAAAGTTTAGGTAAAAAATAAGTACATTCTATAATTGGCTCATTTTTATTTATTATAGAATATATAATAACTATAGTTATAGTCATATTTATATAAGAAAAATATGCAAGTGACCTTACTAAGTTTTTTACTGTGAAAAGTATTAAAATGTTATATTGTTTAATATTTGGTTATTGTTTCGATTCGAATTACACTATAGTATTATGACAGCAATTTTTATAAATACGAAATTTGGGTTTTGAAGTTTATTTCGACCACCTTCTAATGCATGTGTCAAGTCTCAATGTGTCTGTGTATTTATGTATTTGACAAAGGCCTGTGTAACTTAAAAATTGCTAAAGATTTGCTTTTCGTTAATTTACAACAATGAGTTTTATTAAGATTACAAAAAAGCACTTATTTTAACAACTCGTTTCTCGGTATTGGATTATACAATATATAATTTGCAAATGTATCAAAGCAATTTTGGTTTAGACGAAAAAATATGTTTGTACCCCATTTATGAATGCAAATGTGTTTCTCAACTATGAGTAAATATTCCTGTTTTAGTAATTCGAGTTATAATAATAAATGTCCACGTATTAAAAACTGTTAGCAGTTAACGATCTGCCGATAATTTATTTCCTGGTTGAATTCAATACAATGGTAATTCGTTTTTAGACATAAAAGATTTTGTTGCCCTTTTCGTGTGCTTTTTCTCGCTTAATTTTAAATTATGCGAATGGTTCTGAATGTTCCAAATTTCCTCGATATTTTCCGTAAGAAATATGGCGAACGAAAACTTATAATTCGCTTTTAATTAATAATAAATACCAGCTAGAATGTTTTAGTATATTCGAGAGTTCTTAATTTATATAATAAAAAGTTAAATAACAAGTTATATAAAGATATTTAAATATAAAAGATGTTTGAGTATATGAATTAAAAACTTTATAGCTTATAAATGCGAAACTAACCTTATAATAAAATAAGAAAGTTAGATTATATAAATTATAATGTCTTAATTAATATGATGATAGTAGTTGAACGGTTTGCATGGAAAACTTGTCTGTAATATTCAAAGTTATCTTGCATGGAATTTTCAGTTTAACATTATTCGATAATGTCAATAAATTCCCGCGCAAGATCGACCGCACCGTTATCTTACTTGAAATATGTTTCCGGAAGAAATGAGTTCAAATAGTTTTTGAATTTAACATTTAATATATGTGAATAAATATTGTATAATTTGCTGAATTGAGAATTCAATTGACCTCAATTTTAAATCTCATTTAGACTCAATCAATTTAATAATACTTTGTTAAATGCATTTTTATGTTTAGCATGTCACGTAATTTATCTTATTTAAGGTTAAAATTTAATTACACATTTCTACAGTGCTGTAATTGCGGATAAGATATAATGAAAATATAATCCGGGACAAAGTAAACCATAATTCTAACCCTCAATTTATTTCCAGTACTTACGAAAGTTAGTAAATGGAATCGTGAAGTGCTGAAGCAGAAAACGCCCTGAATTATGGAACTTTTGCCGCTTGTAATGTGGAATTGTAAATAGCCAAACAACATTTATGAAGTAATGTAGTTTTTCAGTAATTTAGAAATGGAATGATTATAAAGTTCAATATATACAATTATAAATGTGCAATAGAAATCATTATTTATGGAGACGTGATTATAAATGTAATGCTTAAATAATTCATTTTTACAATTGAATAAAAGTTTTTAAATTACACCCTTTCTATAATTCACAATTAATTAATGTTGTGTTATTTTACCTTGAAATTAAATGAAACATTCTGTATAATTCATACTTTGGAATAATCGTTTTCGTTTCATTTGTTCTATAATTAATGTTAACAAATTCATTACGCATTTATTGTTACAGTGTCTAGATTTATATTATTTGTTTTACCGTTGAATTTCAGTGCCGCTAAAATAAATTTATTATTCGCATTCGTTTCGAAACTGAGAGCTTTGTTTGTTATAATTTAAGGCCCTACGAATGAATTATATCTGAAATTCTTCACCCGAAATTGCATTAATTACTTGCGGAACTTAGAGTGTTTCCCGTTTTGAAGGCCGTGGATATGAAAATATTATCTTAAATATTTAAATTTCAAAATAATCGCCAAACGAAAACAAATATTTTGCTATAATGTCATAATTATATAGCGTATATTCAAAATAAGTTTTATAATTAATTGAGGTAATAATTTTCTCAATTCAATGATGACCAGTAAAATATTAATTTATTGGACTGAAAGACCAATGGTCGTTAGCCATGAAGCAGAAGACCAATTATGTTAGAATTTATTTTATTTTATACATTAAACGTATTATATTTTATTTTCATTCTGTGAATAAAGATGTTTAGTAGCAGTATTAATTTACAAATCAGTTGCTATACCAAAATAATATTATAAATAATTATATATATATATATATATATATATATAATATAAATTTATATGCTTATAATCGTTCTTAGAAGAGCCACTAAAATTTTATCGGCACAACTATAATACTACTTTTTACGTTGCAATAACTGAAGAGGTCATTATAACTTCAGTAAAATGCTCGAAACGCCAACATTACTTCTCGAAATTGTCCAACCGCTCTAAATAATAAGTTTTACACCGCAGCAAGTTGCCAGTGCAACAAACTGTAACTGCACATCGTCGAATTTATTGGATCCATTAATTAAATATGTTTCCGGATAAGCCAATTCTGCACAGAAACTCTCTAATTCCTTTATCCACTGCCATTTTTAAGTGTCTTTATAGTTGACTATTTGTCCTTCTAGTTAATTCAATGGCAAACACTTAATTTTATTGATACCATTAAGGATGGAATTGGCCATCTTATTAATAGGTAAAAATCTTGCGCTGCTTGTTCTTGCCTTTAACAAATATAAACATCCTCGGGATACGAACCAACCTCACGTTTCTATACATAACGAACTCATCTTTGATGAGATGTGTATGTTTTGTCTAATTAACTTACGTTTCTCTCGTATTTTTTTCGTTTTTGGTCATCATTGCTTTTAATTGCTTGTAAGCTACACTCAAATATTTTCCCTCAATTAAAATAAAATTAGATAATATTAGAAACGCAAAATATTTTACTTAATTCACAAAAATCATTGGGGAAGAGAAGGAATTGATTTTTACTAAATATTATATTTGAAACAGTCGCTGTAATACATTACAAATATAATTGAAAAAAAAAATATATTTTTCAATTAAACATAAGATAGTAATAACATAAATCATGTTTTTCTTTAACATAATTCACATTGTTTATATATTATTTATAATAATTCTCTTATTGTAAGATTCGAGTTACCATTAGTTAAAGTTAATCACAACTGTATATTTAATAATGTCTAAAGAACGTATAGTCTTGCCACACATAGTTTTATTTAGATTTAAAAAAAATAAATAAGCTATCAAAAAGAAAACTGAGGTTTTTAATAGTAGCAACCCTTATAAGAAAAATACTATCAATGACATAATCATAATTGATTTTATGCTTGAAATAATTTAATTATTTGGATTTACCTATGTTAGGACTTTAATTTGATTAGAATTAGAAATAAAATCGGACCATAGTGGCTACCCTGTGGTATACCAGTATACCTATAGTAATTTGAGTAAATTTACAAACTTATGTTCGATGTTTTTATGATCAATATCATTTTTGGAAGTTATATAATACTATTTTTGAGAGCTATAAGTACTCCTTCTTATGATGTGTGTTAGTGGTTCTGTGTGAAAGAGCTACTCTAACATATAAATGATATAGTGTTTCTTGAATTACTTTCTCATTTATCACTTGGTCAAACATTTTGAACTATTACTGATGAAGATTTAAATTAAATTATACTTGGTTTGTTTTACAATTTTTATTTATTTACTCGACTAGTTTCGCTTTTTAGGGCATTTTAAGAGTAAGAAACTGAAAAGTTTATATATAATCAGGTAATAAAGGATTTTAAGATCGGGCAAATCCAAACCTTCTCGGTCATTGACCAGGTGTTTTCCGACTATATGGGAAGCCCTAATTCACAATCGCTTATGATGTCATCAAACCAGGTCTTAACCAATATTATAATTTCATAAGATAAGCAATTTACATTATGCATTTAATCCTTTAATTTAGTTTTTAATTCGCTGACATTTTAGTAATACGATATCAAATTGTGCTGTCTAGTGTGGTGTCGTAGTGGTTGTTGTGTTGTGTGAGCCTTGTAATTGTATCTAACAGCAACTTACCTTAACCACGTTTTTGTTTCTTTTTTTCGTCACTTAGCCTATTGTGGCATGCTTAATTTCTGCTTTGCCTTCCCTCATTTCTTAATACATCATTGCCTTTATTTAATTTATTTAATCGCTTTATAGTATAATAGTATTTGTAATTTTTGCATTGCATAGCTTCATCATAGCCATGTAGGGCCTGCCTTTAGGATATTTACTGCCTGTCTTTGGTTTTAGTGGTGCCAGGATCTGCATCCCGCATAGGACACCGTTATCTGATACGTGGAAGTAGGAGGTATTGGGTTCCGCCATTTAAATCAGTAGGAGCGGAGTCGAGTTGGCACAGGACAAGGCAGAAGTCCAGAGAGAATCCTGAATAAGACCCCAGGGCGACTTCTCCTTACATCTGCTGGTCACCGGACGCTTGCATGCCAAATTCCTGTTCGAGCTGTGTGCCACCCGCTGTCATATTCCCGCCCCTAGCGGAAATAACAATTGTTGATAACGGGCCAATATCACCCATTGAGCACGCCAGAGTATTTAAGCAACTATTATGTATCGCGCTGTTTTAGTGGCTATTACCTATATTGTAATTTAGTTTTAAGTCATTGCCTCATTTTTCATATTTGCCTATTCATTTTTGTTTTAACCTGTTTTAGTTTGTTTCAATATACTTGTTTACTAAGTTTGATTGTAATATTTTTTTTAACAGTCATATTTAAAAATTAACAGTTCTCCCGAATTCTGTCACCTCGGCGACTGGCGCACAGTTGATACTGAAGTAAGTTTATATGAACCTCGACCTAACACCGCAAACTTAATCTAGCCATGAGTAAAATTTAACCTAACAATGTTACAGTGTCATTAATTTTTAGACACTGTTCCCTATCAGTTAAATAGCTTTTAAAGGGATTTAAAGGGGTTTGTTTGATACCGATCTCTTTAAGGTTCTGAATAAGTATGACATGGTCAACGGTATCTAATGCCTTTGCGAAGACAATGAAAAGACATAGACAGCGGTTCTTGCGATCTAGACAATTATAGATACTGTTTGTAATTCGTAATATACCATTTTGGGTGAACTTTAATTCCTGAAACCCGTATTGCTTTTTGTTTATTATATTATATATTGTGAGGTAGCTAGTTAGTCTGGATTTCAGCACTGTTTCGTATATTTTCAGTACATTTGAGATTAGAGATATTGGACGGTAATCAACGACCTCTTCTATCTCTTCCTCTTTACAGATTGGCACAATAATAGTTCGTTTAAATGGTTATTTATTAATTAGATATGAGTGTAAATCAGGTATTTGCACAACTAACTGTTTCAATGTATACATTTTTGTTTTATCGTAGCCAACAGTTCATTTATTATCCAAGTTTTCTATTATTTTATCTAGATCTGGATTGAGTTTGCCAAGGATGATCAAATCATTGACCAGAGCACTTAGGCCTCACTAGGCCCGTTGTGCCCCCCTGACTGGGACATCCCTGCGTTGTTCTATCACTCATTTAGCCACCCAAGGTGGCGAGCAAAGGACAGCACAATGCTTGGAGGGTTATCCCTTATGTTGGCCATGTTCGGCCAGAGCTCCCCCTAGCATGGACTATATTCTATTATTTTAATAATTTCATATAATATTACAACTTTCCACAATCATAAACAGCCAATCATATTGTCCTTAATAAATAATTAAATAAAATTACGTAGATGAACCATAGTAACAACTGTATATTTATTTAAATATCATAAATGTTATATACTTTTTTAACTTAATTAGTGAGTGCAATAGTTCTCACAGATGAAAGTAAACACAAATAAGCAGATAGCTTCCACCACCTTATGTTTTACTATCTAAATCATTTGCAGATATAATTGGACATCTTAAGGAACGTTAAGGGTAATCAATAAAGTCATACCTGCAATGACAACTAGAAAACCACAGTGACTACATACTTCGAGAGAAGTGAATTCGCGAGCTTCTAGCAGTAAAAAACAACATAAAGAGAATTATAAACAGATCTTTCCAACAATACTACCACATATGTACGCATAATTGAAGTACCAAAAATATACAGAAAGGGTAGTAAATAATGATTATGATATAAAAACAAAAAACAACTAAAATCTGTTAAAATAAAGAAGTTATAAATCCATTTTTAATTAGAACAAGTGGCATTTATAATACTCAGTAAAATAAAATAAAAATTGAACAAAATTTTTAATTTTTAATTGCAACAATTATATTTTATCTTTATTACTACTCATATTCTAGGTGTATCTTTTACTACCATAATTATTCATAAAGTTGAAATTTATATTATAGTTGTATAGAAGTTTATAAAAATTAGTTCTGTTAAATAATTTCTTTGATAATATTTACTGTTATAACAATAACTGTATCTGTTCATTGATTTTTTTTAAAATATAATTATAAAAATATTAAAACAAAGAGAAAACCTATTTGCATAAGAAATTACCTACCAAATGTATACATTTTCAACTTGTTACAACATATTCTTAGACGAGAAGTGGTGCCGTGTTAATATTCACTCCAGAGAAGCAAGAACTTAGAATTCACCGAAAACTTATCAACATAAGCGAAAAGATATAAATATGTAAGTAGGGCTCAATCCTGTTATTGGTGTGTATAAGTAAAAGTTGTGGTGTTCGAATAACATAAAGTTCAGATTACAATACAATACACTAATATTTAGAAAAATGCAAACTGAAGTGTCAATACACAACTGCTATTAAAAAAGCTTAACTAACTAATTACTAATCTGCACAAGAAGAGATTATTTCATGAAAAGTGAAACTCGGATTGGGTTAGGGGGATGACGATTTAAAATCCACGCGCGTTGTGGAGGATAAGGCCGGACGGCGAGGGAATAATAAATATTATGCATAATGTCTCGAATAATGGCGAATAAATCAGTACATCTGTAACGTGGGCGATACACATAAATACAAAAGCCAAGTCCAACATGATATTAAGAGGGGATAATGCCTCGAGGATTTGATGGATTGCTATTATTTGTACATTTCTGCCTGTGAGAATTTTTTCATGTGTAATAGAAAAAGTTTCTATACAGCGACCAACTAGGTTGTAAGGTTAGAATAAGGTCGTGTTATTTGTAAGTTGAAATTAGTTTAGCTTTATAGCTATTATATTAGAAATAATGGTATAACATTTATCACAAACATTTTATTGATTTAAAATAGTAATCCAGAACCATAGCAATTTTATGTATGTTAAAAATAAAACAAACACTTTATATAATTAATTAATTATTATTTTTTACCATCGAAGAACGAATTTATTTGAAAGTCCATTATACTTAAATAATAAGAATTGTTTATGGGAAATAATTGTAGTGGGTTGAATAAATAATCAAACACTTCTTATTAATTAAATGTAAACGCATGGCATTTATGAATACATTTTTAGTTATTATGTGCTTAAATTTGTCATGATGAATAGGATGTATGCTTAACACGTTCGCCGCCAAGCGAATATTTCACATAAGTGCTGTTTTGAATCCCGCGTGACCGCCGGCGGTGGAAGAAACGGCGACTATATGACCGCCGGCGGTACATGTGGCGGTGAACGTGTTAATACAAAAATTTAATGATTAAGTAGCTATGAACACAATTATCGATTTTTTAAATATATACAAACGCTGTGGGATTGACGACTACTACCTTATTTACAGTAATCAAAATACGAAACTTAGAGATTTTTTAAAGTTAACCTATAAACAGTAAAATAATTTTGGTTTATTTAGCAGTAATGGCCTAACAAAAAACTAGTTCTTTAATAATTTAAAATTTAAACAATGTTAAAAATTTTACAAAGAAAGTATCAAAACATGTTTATCAAAGTTAAACGAAAGCTATATTTGTCAATATAGAAATGTTTTTATAAAATATAATTATAGTTATTAAAAACATTAACACGAATTATGCTCTTATAATCTATCCTGTAATTACCTTTAAGTCGTTAATAGATACTTATTCTTAAATCTCACCGAAGTATCCGTGTGTTTATGTAGCAAAAGTTGTAGATTCGTTTTTTGTTGTCATTTTTTATGCATAATTATTTACCGTTATTATTTACTTACATAATGTTTTCTAAAAAGAGTTTAGAAACAAATACTTAATCATAGAAGAAGAGGTTTTTTACTACACTAAAACAATAAATGTGTTTACCCTGTACATTACTTAAGCTGACAATAAAGTAAATAAATTATAAAAAAAAATGTTATTAGTGTTATATATAATATAAATAATATAATTTGAGATCCTGCAGGAGCTTTGGAGCAATAAGGGGCTAGTAGTTTTAATGCTCTGGAAAGACAAAATTATTCACTCATTCCAGAATCCTTCATAGTCCACATTCCAGTCTCGTGGATAGTCTCGTGGAGTTGAATGACGATCGAATTAACTGAGCGGGCTGACCACTCAGCCGTCTTACAGAGGGTCCAAGAGATTGTGGGGGCAGATAAGGCCCGAGCAGACAGGGGCCCATCGGCGGTGCTGGAATTAAAATTCCTAGAAGCCCACACCACCGAGAAAGAAATAATCGAGGCCCTGGACGCAGCGACTGGGCACCCCAGTGACACAGCGGTCAGGTGGATTCGGTCGTACACTAAAATTCTCAGGGTCACGCTGATCGAGGGACCCAGGGAGACCATGGAAATGTTGCTAGCGAGGGGGACGGTCAGGCTGGGATGGACGGACAGCACCTTAGCCACAAGGCACCGCAAGCCCCAGCAATGCACAAGATGCCGCGGCTTCGGTCATAGCAGAGGAACATGTACGAGGCCCGACGTCTCGGCCTGCTGCAGGAGATGCGGGATCCCAGGTCACCAAAAACAGACCTGCGTGGCACCACCGGCATGCCTTCCTTGCAACAGAATGGGAGCCGAGGACCAGCAGTTCACAGGCTCACGCCAGTGCAAGGCTCTATCGGAGGTAACGGAGACTCACAGGGGCCCCGCCAGAACGAGGAGAGAAGCCGGCAGCAGGGCATCCAGCCCTAGGTCATCCAACCCCAGAGGACCGGAGGGCCCAGGAACCAGGCTAGCGTTCCTCCAGGTCAATGCCAAAAGAGCCACGCTGCACACGGTGTCCTGGCCATGGTAAACGACGACTACAGGCCCGACGTCACCATAGTCAGTGAGCCCAACAACTCTAGGGTAATCAAAGACTGGCTGAGGGACTCTGAGGACGGAGATGTGGCCCTCAAGCTGAGCCCAAGGATCAGACACTTCGCCGCAGCATCAGGGAGCCCGTGCAAAGGCATAGCATCTCGCCGAACAGAACCCTAGAGGAAGGGTAGGCATAGATAGATGAGCTCATCGGCGTGCTACGAGGGGCCATCGGACCCACAATGGCTGGGGGGGACTTCAACGCCAAGTGCCCCCACTGGGACGCACTCCAACCTGCGTCCGCCAAAACTAGAAGTCCATCATTGACCTCACCCTGCTCTCCCATGGCCTCATGAGCTGCATAGGGGGATGGATGGTCGACGAGACCACCGACCCAATGAGCGACCATCGCTACATAAGGTTCATCATCAGGACAGGACGTCAGGAAACCATCCCCCGACACGCAGAGCCCGCTCTGGGATCTCCCAGCGCGTGCTTGAGTGGAGACCAGCGGACCCAAACGCAGAAGAGATGGCCAACGCGTTCTCAACCCTCCTCAGGAAAGCATGCGACGCCTCAATACCTAAGAGGAAAGCCAAAGACGGACGTCGTGTGTTCTGGTGGACGGCTGAAGTAGCCAGTGCCAGGACACGCTCCAACGCGGCACGTTGGGCACTCACGCGGAGGAGCTGAAGAGGGCGGCAGAGGAGGCGAGGGACGACCTAAAGCTGGCCATCAGAAGGAGCAAAGCGGACGCGTGGAGGAAGCTCCTGGACGAAGTGGATAGCGACCCCTGGGGCCGTCCCTACAAGATCGTCGCGAAAAGGTTGGATCAGGCCCGACCCAGTCCTGATGTAATTTGTAGTTTGTAATATAAATCCGCCAACTGCAGTTTTATGATAAAACTACACCGTTTGTAGTAAATGTAGCTTCATCCATAAACAGGATCTTCTTAATAAATGTTCTATTAATTTCTATTTCACCTTATACCATGAAACAAAATATAGAACGATTGTCGTAATCATGTTCTTGCAAAATTTAAACATATCTTGGTTTAAATGCTTTCAACTTATTTCCCAATTCTATTATTATTATTTTAGGATTTTCAACTAGGCTTTGCAAGATATCTAATGAATTATCCACATTTCTCACTTTTATAAAGAATAAAATTTTCTGAGAAATTAATAATAAAAAAGTTTCCCATTTGTTGCATACTTACGTGGCCGAAGGCCATCTAATTAGGCCAAATTATACCTCCCAATTAACCTTACCTCATGTCTTCTAGAAGTCAAATCGGTTCCAGGAACAAAAGTTTCCCTATCATTCTACTGCATAGCCTCATATGAAGCATAGATGCTTCACTACAACGCAATAATATTGAATGTACGTTTGATAACACAACTTTAAAAATTGTGGAAAAGGGAGCCTACATACCCCACAAGGCGGGGTTCTATCGCCCCTGCTATAATGTATCGTGGCGGATGACCTCGACGACCTTGGTCGACAAGGATTATTATACGCAACGTTATGCCGACAACATAGCATTTGTCACAAGGGGTAAATATAACAGCATCATATGGTCCCTAGCCCAAGACATCTTCAATACCAAAATAAAATAGTGTCTAAAAGAAGTCTTTAATGTCAATCCTAAGAAAACTCTGATGGTAAATTTCACTAGTTGTAGGAAGCTCAGGGAGTAAAAGTACAACAAAATGCCCTATCCTATCAGGTAAAATATGTAGGTATAATAATGGATGGAAAACTTAACTGAAACATGCACCAAGAAAAAAATCTACAAAGCGATAGTGGCATTATAGACTTGTCGCATGATCTTTGATAGTTCATGGAGACTTAAATCATAATAGAAGCTCCAAACACGTCAGAAAAGACTATTATTGCCATCACGGGGGTTATGCAAACCACATTCTCTGTACAAATATGACCTTTATTAAGTCCATTTTCTCTGTATGAACAAATCAGAAAAACGGTCTATTGAGTGCGATGAGAGTGAACTCGCATGTTAGAGGACATACTTTCGTGCACTTGAAAATTCAGAATCTGATTAAACCAGAGCTTCTACAAACACTAGTGGACGTAATGCCGACGAAATTTGATTTCGTATCGCCCTTACAAGTGATTAATGACAGCCTGATACGAATCAAATAATTAAAACATAACTCTATTATCTTATAGACAGATGAATCAAAAACGGAAGCTCACTTTGGCATAGGCATACATACATGGAATTCGTTCTTGTCGGAGTGTCCTATCAGTTTTACAGGCTTAAACAATAGCCTTGGAATACTCAAGTTTGTAGGAAACGGATTTCACAGGGTCACATAACTGCCTGGCCTTAGACAGTCAGGCAGTCCTTAAGAAGCTCAAATCGTACAGCTTCAATACCAAAACTACTTAGAAATGTATAATACGAAACGAACTTGCAAAAAACAGGTCAATGCAATCCAAAATGTTTATTAACCTCTCCCCAAGCAGAGCTAAACTGCTCTTGCGACCTACTTAAAGCGACAGGATATTACCCAGTGAAGAGCCAGCTTATTAAAATAGGTAAAGTGGGTATTAGTATAAAAGATCTAACCAGTTCGCAGTGCTGTAAGGCTGTCTATAGCCAAACGATATCGTCTAACCAAATTTAATCCAATCTAAAATCAGATATTATATATATATTTTTTTTAAATTAAAAGAATGAGATTTTATGTTTCGTGTTGAGTAAACAACACGAAAAGTTAATATTCGTTTTACTAACCACTATAATTTTAGCAGCTTTTTATTTTAATTTCAACTAACTTGTATCCATTCTTTTAACATGAGTTTAATTTAAATAAATGTATTTTGGGCTTCATATAAAAATAGCTGTTTTCCATGAAGAATCTAAGATTGTTTACAAAACATTATAGCAGTTTATTATTCATCAAATACATTTATCTCAAAGTAAATTTGTTTATTTTAACTTTGTTTGAATAATCGTATATTTAAAATGAATATACTCGAAAATGTATGATTACTATTTATTTATTTTTTATTAAAAAATATGAAATGTGATTATTTATATATATATATAAATCTTTATTAACAGACAAACTTACAATAACAATAAATATAATACATGTATGATAGATGATGTTAGTGGATTAGTCTGTTAAATGGCTATCGACCAGCGGTCTTTCAGCCCGATTATTTATATTAAACAGTATTTATAAGACTAAATCAGAAAGAATGTAATACGCCAGGCAACATTATAAAGGAATTTTAAACGGTGTGCGAAAAATATGTTTATAGAAAAATAAATAATTTTTTTAAGCCTCTTAAAAGCATTGTGATAAATCTAAAGCTTTTAGACTGACTGAAATATAATTTACGTCGCGTATATAAGAAATAGACAAGTTGGGATATTTTTTATGCCAGATGTTAGCACTAGAATTGATATTCGTTTTTACAATAGCTATAAATCTGTCAAAAATTTCATCCATGTTATCAAATAACCGCTTATATTATTTAAAAGAATATTTCACTTTTATACTTGGCAATACAATTTCTCGCTCGTTTTATGGTATAAATTAATCAATTAATGTATAGCAATAAAGTTTATAATTTCTAATGACATATTGCTTTCTCAAAGGCAACATTACTGGCTTTATTAATTAACTAATTAATCACAAAAAAATGAAAGGCATCAATACAGGGGCAGAAACATCAAATCATATTATGATTCTCCTGCGTATTTTGCCAAGGTATTATTGACAACTTAAAATATTCTTCAGAAACATAATCTTACAATGGCATTCTATTTACAGAAATCAAGGGTCGCATATTTATTTAAAAATTAAAAATACCAATATCTGTGTGTATGTAATTTCAACACTATAGTCCTTTGCCAAACATTGTGATTGAAATCAATAATTCTTCTTAATTTTAAAATAAACCAAGGACGTATTTCCGGTTATTTATTTTAAAAAGTCGAAAACTGGAACTCCTGGACTCGCTGGAAATTTATAAAGCACGCGCTAATCCGGAAATCCCAGTAATCAACAACCAGCTTGACCTTAAACACACTTTAATGCTATTATGAAATAAACCTCTTGAACATTAATAGTGGCACCTGTTGTAGTTTAAGTTACTTACGGTTTAAAATTAATAAGATAATAGATTTAAACTATTGGCCCTTAAATAAAAATATACAGAAACAAGGGAATAGTTCGAACTTCAGCTGTTTTGTGTAATTTTCAAATTATACGAAATTAGTGCTATATTTTAAATTGTAGTCACTTTTTTTCACATCTGCCCGATATTTCCAATATGCAGCATAAATTCATTTATGTGGTTAATTGCATATGTTAACTTAAATTATAACATAAATCAGAGATATTTGTCACAAATCGGTATCATTTTTTTACCTTATTTCATAGACATAATTAATATTGATAAAAATATCATTATATATAACAACTACAATACATATAAATATTTACACATATGTATCTCTTTATAATATATAATGTTTCTGAAGTATATTTTAGTTTAAAACAGGACAGAGACAATTATATTGAATTTACAAATGGTGTACGAACAAAAAAAAAGCTCGCAACATTTACGCAGTTTATTGTGATGAAAATACATTTTGAAGATATCAGGGGAGAATTTTAAAAGTACGCCTTTGTTTGCATGTTCTGTATACTGAAATGGGATGTGAAGTGTATGTAAATGTGAATTATTTTCAGCAAATATAAGATATAATTTACCCAAATATAATGTGCTGTATACAAAAATTTTACAATTCCACTTCATTTATTTTATGCGCTTTATATGTAAACCTGACTTCAATTTAAATTTTTATCGACTGGCTGACCTCCGCATTCCCTCCCTAATACGTTTTGCTTATTTATTTACGTGGCCCTAAAGGGTTCGAAACCGCTACCACATGCAATATTAAGCAAAGCTAAATATTTGCAATATTTTAAGTTCATTCCAAACACGTTTCGCATTTATTTCATATATGTGAATTGTTAACTTTTAAGCAAATGCAACTTATTATTGTTCGGTTCCTTTAAATATTGATTTGTATTTATTAGTTAGAGAGACAATGATTGATACTAGAGAATATAAAAATTACACAAAAAACGACCTTAAAATATGTATCCATAGATAAAAATAATGAAAATTCATCTATACATATAAACACGCAAAAATATCGTACATTTCGAGATCCAAATAGTCAATCTCATGCTAGTTTATAAAATAAGCGGCACATTTCTATCTTAGAGTATTATAGGGAAATATGATGGATTGAAAAGCTTTTTATTCCTGCTAGTCGATATTGATTATATATGATAAATCTAATTATAATTTAAATAATGAGAATAAATCATAAATGGCATGAATTCGAAGTCTTTTTTGATCAAGTAATGATCCTTGTAAAGTGGGTTTAAAATACTAGCGAAACTAAGATTACTTTTGTAGAAAATCTAAATAATGATGTCATTTATTGTTCTGAAAAGTATCTATTCTTTTATATTTCCACAATCATAGCCTTAAGCAAGAAACATTTCGTAATCACTACACATCACTGCAATATTAAAGTTGAATAATGGAAGAAGCAAAAACCATTCAATATTTTTTCTCAGTAACATTAATTGTGCCCCACAGGGATATATACAGGGTATCCCTTTAACACTTTAACATGGGATACCCTGTATATATATATATATATATATATATATATATATATATATATATATATAAATGTGGCCGAACAACATATTTAATATAACCTATCTATATCGTAAAGCAGACGGTTAAGCTGAAATTAGGCTTCAAAATTCCAATATATGCTTAGTTTTATTAATAACAAATAAAGGCTTTATTCGATCTGGCTGAAATTTACAATTTATGATTATCATTTTATAATACATAATATTAGTTATTATGACCATCATTGGTTCACACGAAGTATAAAAAAATAAAAACTGAAATATTTTTTTATTAGCGCACCCTATAAAAATTTTAAAAAACTATCACTTGATAGATCCGTTCATTTGAACAGCTTTTTAGTAGTATTTGTTACTTTATATGGTTTTTCCACAAAAATATGTATATGGCATGCTCAATATGAAACTGCGAATCAACTTAATAAATCGAATTAAAATTGAATAATATTTATAATTAATAGAATAATTCCAAACCTACCCTAATTATTCTAACTCTTTTAAATATTTTCCTTGGTTTAATTCTAATAAAAGCAACTACTACTTCAAGATGGTAGTCACCAAAAGCTGTGTTGGCAGGAAGGCAAAGGACGGGAAGGCTGGAACTGTTCCCCAACAGAACACTCTTCTCGATACTAGCGACAATTGCAACAGAACTTGGACCAGGAACTTGGAAGTGAAATTCTTCGAAGACATAACCACCGCGGGCAAAATCAAGGCGGACACTAATGGGCTCTTGGTTGCTTCTTCGGATATCCAGGTACTTGGGATTCGTGATTAATCGGAGGCGCTGAGAGTAGACCTCATTGAGGACCATAAAGAGAAAATGGGGGAGCTAACCCGCGCAGACTCCCTTCGGAATGTGTGGGTACACTGGCAATGACGACCAGGCCGAAGGGACTAATTCAGTGCTGGAGATATTGTGGGTTCGACCACAAGAGGGGGACAAGTGATAAGTTTTGATACCACGGACCACTGTCGTCGCTGGGGACCTGGCCACCAGGATGACAGCCGTAAATGACATGCCTACAATACAAGCACTCAGGAGAAGAGAGCATCCACTTTACGGGTGCATCGATCCGAGCAGTCAACAACACTCCGGGGCAAGCTGTCCAAAAGACTAGGGAGACAAACTAATGCCAGAAAGTCTGCCACTCACAGGAGGGATACGGTGTTGCTTCTCTGGCCAAAAAAGAACCTGTTTTCTCTTGGCCAACACTAATAGGTGCTATGCTGTTTCGACATATTCGCCGTCCGCATTACGGAGTCCCATCCCGACGTGATAAATAGTAATAATAATAATAATAAAAATAATAAACATTTATTTTCTAAAGGTAATACATACATACACAAAACAGGTCAACAAAAAAGAATGTAATATTATTTTATGGTTTTGGCGTAGTCATAAAACTCTAATAAGTTATATGGCCCCATTTCACATAAAATGTTAAAAATTTCTACCTTATATACATTATACTCTTTAATATTTTTTAGGTAATCCCGTAAACTATTAAACAATTTTCTACATACATATACGGGATGATTCACCTTATGGACTGGATATACGTAATTATATATTGTATTGTATATATGGCTTGAACATCAATCTTTAAAGTATGTTTAAAATTAATTTTCATACATTCTAGAATTTATATTTTCTTGAAGGTAAGCAATTTATATCTTTTGAACAAACCTCTATACGAGTTTCGCGTACGTAGTCCGAATATAAGTCTAAGTATATCCTCAAGAATAAAAATTCATCAGTGTTTATACTGTCTCCCCACAAAAAATATTCCGAATTTTAATAACGATACGAAGTTTGCAAAATAGACAAATTTTGAAACTTCTACATCTACTGTTTTACTAAGAACACTTATTGCATAATAACCGAACTAAGCCGTTTACACGTATATACGATATGATATGACCATTGTAAACATTCATAAATATATAAGCCTTAAAATTTAGTATTGCTTGTAAGAGTGTCTTGATATGATTTACTGTTAGTGGTATTTCGAGACGTTGATTGCATTTGAAAACGATTTAATCTAATAGTAATTGATTTTCTTGATACCAATTGTTTTCTGACTGTAGTGTATTTTCACAATTGTTTGTAAGCTCAATGCTATTACTATTGTCAATAAATTTGCCTCGTCTGCATAATTTATGGTATACACATTTTCCTCATTGTTCGGGTTCTTCCATTTAAATATGACTCAAACCAATGGCTTACAATTCCACGAATTCCATAATTATGCAGTTTATTCAATAACATATTGTAATTAATGCAATCAAATGCTTTAGATAAATCTAAATATTCCGCAAACCAACTTTTTATTCTCCAATGTTTCATTTATGTTTAATGAATACTTATATACAGTTGTTTCGATACTCTTACTTTTTAAAAACCCATGTTGGTTAGGATTTATTAAGTTGTGTGAATTTAGAAAGCAAGTAACACAATTAAAAACGAGGGTCACAAAGACAATAACTCTCAATTTCATCTAGATTTCCTTTTTCAAAGGGAGGTTTGACTACAGCAGTTTTAATAAATTTGGAAACAACCACTAAAAAGAGTTAATGATATTACAAATTGTTTTAGCTAGCATATTGGCACAATATTTAATAATGTTTACTGGAATCTCATCGATACCGACTGACATTTTATTTTTTAAGTTTCTTATTACATTTACGATTTCGTTTCCTGTAGCAGGATAAAAAACATAGAACTACAGATACTATCATTAGAATTTTGCACACAGATAGGAGTTCAATTAATTTCTCGGAGAATATTTGGTGAAGCATTAACAAAATAATTGTTAAATCCATTTACTATATCCTCATTCGCATTTGTGTTTTCTTAATTTTCCATTAATATCATTAACAACTCACAAGGCTTTAGATTTGTTAACATACTTATTTAATTTATTTTTTATGCACTTTTGCTTTGCTTTTGTTAACAAAGGTATTATTTGTATCTTGATACAAGTTATAAATAGGTTTATAATCATTTATATCTGAAGAATTTCTACAAAATCATCATACTATAACTTCTAGTTAGGGAGGAGTAGAATAGGTAAGTTATTCATTTAAAATGTTTGTTTTAATTTTTGAAAAGTGAACATTGAAACAATTTGAAACTATGTTTAGGAAGGTTTTATATTAACATCCAAATTATTATTATATTGACATCCAAATTATTATTATAAATGTGATCCCAATGTTTACTGGATAAATCTGCATGAAAATTTTCCATATTCAACTCTGAACATTTTTCTTAAAATTGCTTCGGGTACCTAGATTGAATTATCTCTCAGAGTACTCCGTTAATATTTTTTTTAGTTAGATATTTCATAAGTTTTTCACTCTTCAACTGTGGATCAAAAGGGCAGTGGCCCATTCTTGCTATTCCTTGAGACATAGCATGGATGAAGTTGGCCGGGGCCGCCGTTGTAGGTGGCCACTATTCCGCAAAAGCCACTCTTGAGAATTGGGAGGACTGGCTGGATACGAAGACTGAAAGTATAAGCGACCATAACCGCATTTCTTTCGTCGTCTAGGAACGCGAGTAGCTAACGAATTCCCTTCCTTTAAAATTGGAAGTGCCAGTTTATTAGCTCCGAGCCGGATACAGGGGCAATTCCCACCGAACACGAGACACGGCCGAAGAACAGAACCCAACCCTAAGATCCTCTTCACCGACGAGGAAGTGACAGACGCAGCACGAGCCCTCCATAACAGGAAAGCTCCTGGACCGGTGGAATTACCAAATAAGGCAGAACGTTCATAGTGAACGTTAATACTTCTCCGCAAGAATGGGAAGAATAGGCTTCTTCACTGGCTAAACGTCCACAGTACACGCTCTAAGGAAGGTCAGGGGGCTGACAGACGAGGCAAAATAGATACCGCTGAGAAGAAGGAGGCACTACCTAAGCATAACACTGGACGATAACAACGCGTTCATCTCCATTCCATGGCCATCAGTTATGAAAGCATTGATATGACCCCCCCCCCATAAATCGTTCGCATCATCGGAGAATATGTTTGTGACCACTGGATAAGCCACTGCTCCCATTGCCGGAAGGAGAGACATGGGCGATGTAGAGAGGCATTCCACAGGGTAAAGGTGGTGAAGCCATGGGTAACTAGACTACCACAGCACCCAGTACCTATCCGGACCCGAAAAAACGCGCAATGCAGGTTGTGCGAGTGGCAAGTGGCAGAAAGAAGACAGCAATCCACTGCCCATTCGAATGCCCTGAATGGCAGACCCGGCGGGACTGGAGACAAGAATGATCGGAAATGTCGGCGCTGAAATTCTAAGGAGGAAGTAGAGGTTCCTTGAGGTGACAGAGGATGCCCAGCGAGGAGCTGGGTAGTAATGACTTTCTTTACTGTTGAAATCATCCACGTAATTTTAATAGTTTGTTAATTGCTTGATAATTATTTGTACTTGGTTATTTATCTTAGAACACGTGTTTGTATTGGTTTGCACTTTTTAGTGTTATAGATGTGATATTCCTCTTATTTTTATTATATATAATTGACTACGGTTTAAAAGTTTAAAATAGCAATTTCCTATTGTATGCTGATGTTTTAAAACTTTTCAAATGGATCAGCTTAGATAGAGTAGTGAAATGGTGCTTGCAAAATTATCTTGATTTGAATATTATAAAATGTTCTTCATCCCTACAGAAACAGCGCTCAAATACTAACTCAAAATAATAATTTAGATTTATTATTTACATTAAAATTAAATTTCAATATTACTTGAATAAGCTACAAAGCTTTAAAAGTGTCTCTTTCCAGATTTTTTATAGAGTTCACATCGAACACCTCAAAACTTTATTTATATGCACTAGTTTGGCCACATTTAGAATATGCTTCGTTGGTGTGGTCACCTTATACAAATATCACCACACAGCAAATTAAAGCGCTTCTAGGTAAATATTTGAAATTTCTGCATTATTGAATCAGAAAGAACTAATTTACATTTGTAATGGAATTAAGGCACGTATCTCGATATCAAAATATAATACATATATACAAAGGCAAGGACGATACGTGTGAACATTAATGCAAGTCAAGGCGGAATGTGCCAACTATCGAGGTGATAGTAAACAACTGCATTAACTGCATTAACGAATAATTCCCACGCACTCACCAAGACGACCGATTGTAAATGTTGTAAACCAATTGAAGAATATACCTAAATGAATTTACTAACTAAGTAGTAAGTGATTTTACTATTCCTCATCCTCATTCTGCAATTATGCAATTACACTAAGGAAATATTACAATATATAGCGACCGTAAAACATATTACACATTTCTATATATTGCTAATGAGGTCACTAAGTAAAGAATATTTTTCAATATGACATTTCTGCATAAGGTGGTAAACGGTTTTATTCTCTGTCGTAGTTGGTTGGAATGCTGATCTTCAATGTTCTACGTAAATTATTTGTCAGGGTTTTCATCCGACCAAGTACTGTATCTTTAATCCCTTTTATTATATTATTCTTTTCATTTGAAATTCATGTATTACACATTTGGTTAATGAAGCATAGAACTTAGTCACAGTTCTTTGTTATGCCAATTCAAGATATAATTGGGTGTGCTCTGCTGCGTTGGTTGGAAGGCTGAAATTCAATATTCCAATTGCACCCCACTCTAGAAATTATTTTACTGGATTTTCATCAAAGCAGGTATTGCATATTAATCGCTTTGACCGACTTATGAGTTATGCTTATTTATTATCCACAATTTTTTTTTAAATTTATTTTCAATTTTACATATGTATTCTAAAATTTATATTAGTCGCGTTATTATAATGGACGTTAAAATATAGTCATTTATAATAATTATTTATTAATTTTTATATCTGTTATATCTATGTTATTAATTAAAATACTATTGCCTAAGATGACATCATATATTTTTAATAGTTTCAATAGCTAAATACAACTTACAGTTGAAAAATACTACCCGTTGACAGAAATCTTATAAAAAACTGTCTTCAAAACTGATAACGAGATGAAATACCATCCATCATTAATTTGAAATACATCCTTGTATAATAGCTATAAGTAAAGTTATAAATCAGAGGAGCATGGAATTGGTTTTCAATCATAAATCCCTATGAGCGCTGTTAATATTTTACACTCTCTATATTACCTTAATATCAAACAATCACATTTGGTATCTTCCGAATTAAGCATTATAATAATGATTTATTAGGTAATAAATAATAATAATTTATTAGGTAATTTAAATAATAAAAATTTATATAATAAAAGTTTAATATGAAATAGGTAAGCTCAAAATCAAAGTTAATTTAACATGCAAAAAAGTCCAGCCCCTTAATGCATAATGCGGATGCAAATGGAGAGTTTTACTACACCCGACAGAATATCTAAAATTATACTTGTATGTCTGTGTGTGTGTGTGTGGTTAACCCAATTCTACGAAAACATCAATCCTTTTTACTGGACCATAAAACTATGCCCCCGTAAAAGTGCCCTCATTTGAAACATTGCAACTATAAACCTTTTAGCATTTCTCTGCTTTGCATTCACACCATTCGATGCATAAAAATGTTAATTAGGAACATCATGATTTACCTTTTTAAGTGAAACCTGGCACTCGTGTGCCCCTTTGTTCGTCAAGAAAACCTAAATAACATCTGCATACATTTCCCGTAAAAAGGTCATCATTTATCGTGGACTAACTACACAGGTACGATGAAAATTTAATTTCAATTTCACGAATAAATGCGACCATTCTCTGTGCCTGCCAATTTCGCATACCTCGCGGATGCGCCACGGAAATTTGCATACACTTATGCATTTTGAATAGTTTCCGTGTTTGTGGCTGTTAAATTTAAGTTATAATAACAAAAAACTCTATTAATTTAGTTATATATGAAATCATTTAAATTTGGTTTATTTAAATACAATATAATTTCTTTAATGTTGTAAAGAAGCTTGAATATGTATTAGTTTTTTAAATTATTTACCAGGCCTAGTTCCCACCTAAACAACGCCAATTATTTTTCCAAACCGGCAATAGTATGGCATTACTACATTTGCTACTAAAATATCAAAATAATATAATTAGTATAGCGATTTTATATATAATATGATTTTTAAATATAATTTTAGGTATCTCAATGTAGACAGAATAATATTAATTCTACTTTGCCTCGCAAAATGGTTGAACACGTTTTTAAGGAAAAGCGCAATAAAGAAAGAAACATAGGCCTACAAATAATAGCTTATAACTTTCTTACCAGCAGATTGGTAGTATTGATATATGGTCCTGGGAAAACGGAAAAAAGGGCGCCGTCCGGACACCTTTTAACAACATTCCTTTGTGGGAGCACTTAGGTCGGGCCGCAACAATAAAATAACAAATAAAAGCTAAAACTGTATTGAATGGGAGGGTATTTTATTCATTCTAATGGCAATAACATAAATTACACTCTTATTCTGCAGGAAACTGCCGTTTAACACCAGGTTTCCTATTTTGTGGCAAATAAATGCCCAGAATAACGATTATATTTATAGAATTAAATAGTCAACAGATTTGTTTGGCTTTTACTCCTTAGAATAAAATTTCTTACAGATATTCATTTGGACAATGAAGAAAATAATACAGGCAAATACATTAAAAATGACAATAGTTATTATTTTATTAATAATGTTATATTAGAAATTAATTTTAGAAATAGTATACCTAATTAAAATAAGAAATATTTTGTAAACTTAATGTAATAAAGGAAATCGTTAAATTAAAAAAATGAAAATAATACTCCGCGCCTCATTGATCAAACTTATAGATGTTTTTCAAACCGAAACTTAAAAATCTTTCTGCAAGATACAATGGCATGCATTGCCATGCGAATATATAAATATAGAAAAAAAATATTCCACTATTCTTATATTTGTCTTCCGCTTAATTAACGTGATTCAATCGGCAGGTAATTGTTTGCAGACTTACTGTTAAATCCTCATTTTGTTCAATTTCATAAAACATATTTTGATACACGTAACAACTCAATATCTAAATTATTTGTAATAATAATGTAAAAAATAAATAAAATTGATTATAATAATGACGCGAGAAAATGCAAAAGGAAGAAAAATAGTTGAGTAAGTTTACGCATCATGATGAGAGATTAAATATGAGCGGAGCATATATTGAATAAATCGGGGAGTACTGTATAAGAATAATATTTAGGATGATATACCTAGCAAAGGCAGAATAAGTATAAATTAAGTCTTATTATAAGATTGTATGAAGGTAGTAAAGTAGGTGATAAAAGAGGGATACATGAAGAATGAGATTAGGAAGAAAATATACATTAGTCTACAGGAATACATAGTAACTAATTACTGAGCCATTTAACGGTTGCCACAGAATTAATAATGGTGAAAGAAATTATAGAATCGAACCCTACTACATATATTAGAAAGACATATAGGCAAATGCAAAGAAACGATGCGGGAATAAGTAGCCACAAGAATGTGGGCTCAATCAATTACCCTCCAAAATTATATAAATAAATGTAACTTTTAGTGTCCTAATAAAATAAAGAAATTATATTCCGCTACTAAAAACTCAAATTTGCATAAATTTTATAATATACAGGTGCGTTCTATAAGATATTACTTCATGGGGTAGTATGTATTATTAGACAGTCTAGGATAATTCTACTTAAATAAAGCACTCTGAAACTCTTTGAGAGAAATGTCCTTTACAATCGTTCTAACATGCTTTTTGATGTTTTTCGCGGACTCCCAATGCTCCCCAACTCTGCCTATCTTCAGGCGAGGAAATAGAAAATGGCCACATGGAGCAAACTCGGTATTGTACGGGGGTTCGGGGATCACCGGAGTGTTACTCCGAGTCAGGAAACTAGTAACGATGAAGGCCGTGTTGCTGGAGGCATTGTTATGGTTGAGCCTGAACAAGCATTCACAATCCACGGGATACAAGATAAATTTCGACTACTTGACTTCCATCCCAGTATTAGACCAGTTCACAAAGAGAATTATCCGCGAATAAATCGATATGGACAAACATACTTTTAATCTCAATTAATGCGAAGATGCCTAACGACTTCCCCCCACTTGAAAATCCACTTTATGTAACAAGTATTTTAATCCCGTTTAATTATGCACGATCGCAGTTTTCCAACGAACGCCACCTGAAGAATGCTACTTGATTGAAACGTTGTATTGCGTCGACGGACGCAACATCCACAAAAATGTCCACCGAGCGAGTAAACAAACGAAAATGTCACTGTACCTTTGTCCGTGAATATTTCGACACCGGCACCCGCGATTCGCTAGTTCGAGAACGGACACAGCGCAGGCGAAGTAGGCACAGACTTTACACTTTTTCCTCACAAGTGTCCAGTGCACGCGATCACGATATTGTCTTTCCAAAAAAAACACGGAACAGTCCTTTTGACGTACACACACGAAATCCGTTTTTCATCTCCTGGCAACGGAGCAAAATAGTGAAGCGGCCGAACATCCCACCCGCCATGACTGCTTGCGGTCATCATTGAGAAGGCAGAGGACAAAGCTTCACCAGTGGACGCGTGTAAACCCCCGTGGCGGTGTTAACTTCGGCGACCCGGACAATTCCATCCGGTCCGGGAAACGTGCGAGTGATCCGACCCAAAGGCCAATGCAGTGGCGGGGCATTGTCCTCCTTGATGAGTACGAGGGTCCCGGATACGATGTCGGATTCTGGGGATATCCATTTGGAGCGTTGCTGTAGGGTGTGCAGATACTCAGTTTGCCAACGCTTCCAGAAGTCATTCCGAATGCGTTGGACTAGTTGCCAGCGAGCGAACCGGTTGCCGGGCATGTGAGGAAGATCAGAGACAGGTGCGGCGTTGAGGGGCCGCTGTATGAGAAAATGACCAGGTGTAAGTACTCCGAAATCACAAGGGTCAGAAGACAGCGGACAAAGGGGGCGAGAATTGAGCACGGCTTCGACTTGGGTGAGAACGGTAGCGAATTCTTCGTAGGAAAGCAACTGTGTTCCGACGACCCGGCGGAGATGGTGCTTGGTAGACTTGACAGCGGCCTCCCAGAGCCCTCCGAAGTGTGGCGCAGAAGGTGGTATGAACCGCCAGTCCGTACCCACAGAGGCGGCACTGGTAGCGATGGCGGTTTGATGCTTTGACGAGGCGAGGAACCGGGATAAGTCATTAAGTTCCCGATGGGCACCGACGAAGTTCGTGCCGTTATCACTGAAAATAACAGTGCTGTGACCCTGACGGGCGGCGAATCGACGGTATGCAGCGAGAAAACAGGCGGTGGAGAGGTCAGAGGCGAGCTCGAGATGCACAGCTTTGGTGGTGAAGCAGACAAAAGCGCAGATATACGCCTTCGTAACACGAGCACCTCGGATGCGGCCGGTAGTGATATTAAATGGCCCGGCGTAATCAACGCCAACTCGGAGAAATGGTGCTGAGGCGCTGATGCGCGTAGATGGTAGCGAGCCCATAGGCTGGATAACGGGGCGAGGCTTGTAGCTAAAACAGCGGTTGCAACGAGCGATCCTGCGCAGAGTAACATTCCGACCATCGAGGATCCAAAACGCCTGACGAAGAAGAGCGTGAGTAGCCATGGCACCCGAGTGAAGATTGCGTACGTGGGCATCATCGATGACAAGGTCTGTGAACGGATGCACCTTCGGTAGTAACGCTGGATGACGGTGTGTGAATGCAAGATCAGAGGCAGAGAGGCGACCGCCTACACGTAAGATACCGTCGTTATCAAGAAACAGCGCCAAACGGCGTACCAAGCGAGACCGGATATGAGGATTTGCCGCTTCGGTGCGCTCGACGGTAAGAGAGGTGAGCTGCACTTGGAGCAGGACAGAGGTTAAGGCGGCACGAAGCTCTTGGCTAGTCAGTGGCCCGCATTGGCGATTCTCTGGCGGTGTTTTCACGTTGGTGAAAAAGCGGCGACAATATGCTACCACCCGCTGCAAGCCAGTAAGAGTGGAAAAACGACACTATAGTCCAAGAGTCGTTTGCGTCGCAAGCAAGCTTTGAAGAAGGGGGGCGCGTTCCTCTTCTACTGCCTCTGGTAAAGGTACGTGAGCAAAGCTACTAACAGGCCATAGATCGGGAGGTTCTTGCAGCCATTTAGGTCCGGTCCACCATAAAGGGTGATCACGTAGCTCACCTGGCAACAATCCACGTGACGCGCAGTCAGCCGGATTATCTTCGGAAGCAACGTGACGCCAACAAGAAGATGGTAGATTTTCCTGAATCCCAGCGACTCGGTTAGCCACAAAAGTTTTCCACCGATAGGATTCTCCAACGATCCACGATAGGGCGACAGTGGAGTCGCTAAAAGCATACACGCGATGAATTCTGATGCAGGAGAGCTGAGTAAACAGGGAGCCCATTAATTTAGCGAGGAGATGGGCGCTGCAGAGTTCAAGGCGAGGGATGTTAACCCTTTTTAGAGGAGCGACCCGAGACTTGGAAGCCAATCTAGCTTCAGGAGCCAAAGACGTTGGATGAAGAGCTTAGCTCGAAACACCACTGTGCCCAACCAACCGGAAGGATCGAAAATTCGCGCAGTTTGCGACAACATAGAACATTTTGTGCAACGTTCCGATGACACTTGCACGGAATAGGCTAAATGGTCACGATATGGGTCCCACTTGAGACCGAGAACCTTGACCGCCGGGTCTAGAGGAAAGGCGTCTGCAGAAGCGGGGAGTCGACAATGTTCCTCCGGGATGCCCTCAAGGAGGGCGGGAGAGTTGGCCAGCCACTTACGAAGTTCGAAACCGCCCGCCATGAGGAGGTCTATTAGTTCTTGACGAAGATGCATAGCTTCATCTTCGGTGTCACATCCGGTGAGAATGTCGTCGACATATACATCCGATTGAAGCACCCTGGCGGCCGCTGGATAGTGGGAGGACTCGTCAATGGCTAATTGTTGAATTGTTCTCAACGCAAGGTATGAGAGGATGAGACGCCGTAGGTTACAGTCTTAAGGCGGTAAGTAGTGACTGGCTCGTCAGGAGAGAACCGCCATAAGATGCGCTGCAAGTCGCAATGATCTGATTGAACCAGAATCTGGCGGTACATTTGGCGAATGTCAGCAGTGAAGACGAACTGGGCGATGCGAAATCGGGTGAGTAACGACGAGATTTCCGCTTGTAATTTCGGACCGGTTAGGAGAATGTCATTGAGGGACTTTCCAGAGGAGGTGGGACAGGAGGCATTAAATACAACCCGGATTTTAGATGGAGGATCATCAGGACGGTGGACCGGGTGATGAGGGATATAATACGTGACCGCTGCTGCTTGTTCTTCCGGAGGCACCCGTTCCATGTGATTACTGACCAAGTAATCCCGCATGAATTCGTGATAGGCTCCATGAAGCTTCGGATCACGTTGCAGCCGAGCCTCGAGGCGATGAAATTGGCGAAGTGCCACATTGTAAGATTGACCCAGGTGTTTATCTATCAACGGCAGCGTGACACAGTATCTGCCTGCTATGTTACGGGTCGTGGTGGCCATGAAAAGGTCCTCACATTTTTGCTCAGCCGGAGTTAGTCGAGGCTGACAGGTGACTTGATCCAGCTCCCATAGGCGAGAGACAGCGTCGGCGAGAGCGATATGGGTGTCATGGTTAGGAGAAACTGATGATATGTTGGGTGGCATCATGACGCTAGGAGAGCAGGAGCTAGAGAGTGCGCCAGTCGCGGGGACGACGGTCATTGTTGGTGAGGTAGATCGCTCTGGACGCTCTGAGGATGTGTCGATGGCGTCCAAGGTACCACTCGTATCATATGTCGCCTCTTGGAAAGCAAAGATGCGGTGTTGCCGTCGGCGAGAAGGGGTTGCCCCTTCATTGTCCCTCACCCAAGGATGGAAATGGACACGGCGAACCGGAGGCGGGTCTCCGTAGGGTCCGAGTAAAATCCATCCAAGAGTGGTTTCAAAGGCACTCGGTGATCGGCAACGTGGCCCTATATGACCAGGACGATACAATAATGGGAGGACGTCTGCCCCGAGCAGCAGATCGATACAAAGTGGGCGATGAAAATCTGGGTCAGCAAGGGCCAGGTGACGACGGTACGGCCAATCCTCTATGAGTATTGGCTGTGGAGGTGTGCGAGCCGTGATCCGAGTGATGACACAGAACGTCACGGTCAGGCGAGGAGGATCTCCGTCGTGCAGGATAGTGGTAGTGGCCGTGTGACGAGCAGCGGGCAAGATGACGTGGCCCAGGCCACTCAAAGGCAAATGGTCCGTCTTAAGTGGCAAACGTAAATATCTAGCACACTCGGTGGTCATAAAACTGGTACTGCTACCGGAATCCAGCAAAGCTCGTAGGTGATGGGTGCGGCCAATAGCATCGACAGCGACGACTCGGGCTGTCGCTAGCAGAACCTGGCGAAGTTGAGCGCGACATGATGCTGAGCGGTGGCGAGTGGTAGGTAATTCTAGTCAATCGGAGACAGCGGATGACGCCGAGGACTGGGAGCTCCGCCGTGGCAGTCTGCGGTCAGGAGGTGATACCGCCGCTGTGGATACCGCTGCTGGTGGAGAGCAAGACCTGGGGACCTGAGGCGGCGACTTGTTGCGTGTGCTCTGTTGATGTGGCATGGCTAATCGACGTTGTTCGGTGGATGGGTCGGCTACATGCAGCAGTGTATGGTGCGGTTCCTGACAGATGTGGCAGGAGCCAGTGGAGCGGCAGTGGGCTGCGATATGGAAGGCACTGAGGCAGTTCCAGCATAGACGACGGGACACGACCGCAGTGCGCCGATCGGTGACGCATAGCTGCTTGAATCGCACGCACTGACGAATGGTGAATGGTATGCTGGGTAGAAGAGCAGAATTGGCACTCCTGGCCGTTGGGCCGTTGCTGGAGCACTGCAGACCTGGCCGGCGACGAATTCCGCAAACGGTGAGGGGCTGTCGGGGAATGAGGTCTGGATGACTGGCGAACAGGTGACCGAGAATTAGACAGCGATTGACGGCGAGTCAATACAGATGGCATTGACGTAGCGGCATGAAGCTCGGCGATCCTCACGCGATAGGAGATGAAGTCCACCAACTACTGATAGGTGGGGATCTGATCCAGAACTAGTTGCTGTTCAAACGCGGTTCTTGTCGGGCTATCCAGGTTGTTCAAGGCGAGGGACAGCAACAGAAAATCTGAGAGATTTCCCAACCGTTAGGCGATAAGTGCGCTAACAGCAGTCTGGTGAACGTCCAGAAACCGACGCAGCTGAGAGGCGGAGTCGGAGGTGATGGGAAGGAATCCCGTGATATTGCCAAGATACATGGCAGCGAGCCGCCTAGGATTGTGATAGCGGGCCTTTAGAGCTTGGTAGGCTAGCGGGTAATTCTCTGCTCGCATATCGAGATCAGCAATGGTGGATAAAGCCTCGCCTCGCAATGACGACTTAAGGTATTGCAGTTTCTGAACTGCAGGGACGGAAGCGTCATCGTGTACAAGAGACTCAAATAACGCGATGAAAGCCGGCCAGTCTTCCAGGAGGCCGCTAAATGACGGTAAGGTGATACGAGGCAGCATTGACGGGGCCGTGGACAGGCGAGAGCTAGGAAGCGGATCAACCGACTGGTGCAACGCAGCACATCTGGAGCGAATGTCGCATACTACGTCGCTAAAGGCGAGTTCGGAAGGCGTAATCGGGGCTTGATCCTCTTGTGGAAGTTGACTGTTCAGATCACTGATAAGGTCCTGCAACTGTTCAAACTTCTCCTCATATCGGCGAATCTGAGCTTCTAACACCGGCAGGGAGGTAACATCAGCGGCGGAGAGGGGGCGGATTATCTCAAGTATATGTGAGCCGCTGGCGAAGATGTTTGCGCGTTTAGCCACCGCGGCCTCGAGCTGCTGCTTAATTTTTGCGGTCACTTTTTATTTATAAGTGTTGGCGAAAGTAAAGCAATTAATTTATTAATTAATTGACGAATGAATAAAAAGAAAACACAAACGATGAGTATATGGTTCGTTCAGGTGAATAAATTATTATTTAATTCACGTACGGCGAAATTAATTGGGAACTGAATTGACTTGCAGGCGTTTGGTGAGAATTGAGGAAAATCGACAGAATCTAGCTCTTATGATGATTATTATTGAATTCAATTTATGAATCAATAAGGATTTGCAGATAAATTATTTTTTTTTTTAAGTGGTTGGAACGGGCGGCAAAAATCAAGTCGCAGCCACCAGTTGATTGTGAAGGGATAAAAATATAGAAGATGATCTTTTATGTGACAAAAGTGGCAAGGAGTCTGACTTCCAAACTCTCTCAACGAGTTCCCATTGAACCAACGTATGCGCCCAAGTAAGTTGACTCATCTTATAGAAACAAAGTATTCCACTGTAAAAAGAAGCCAATACACTTTTTTTAACGTAAATTGCTGAATATGAAATCTTCAACAAATATTGTTTCCCACTTCCTTAATAATAATAATGAAAATGGAGTATAAGCCTTAGGATCACCAGATCAGGTAGGACAAATGCCATTGGCGAAGCTTTAGTATTACCATCGATTAAAGATGCTGTTGGAACAATGTTTGGAAAAAAGTAGTTCAGGAAATCGAGCAAATACCACTATCCAATAATACTGTTGCGCGACGAATTGACAAAATGGCTGAATGGGGAAAGATTAATTAATCCGGAGACTAGTTGGTAATCATATTATCGTCTACAACTTTTTTTAGCGTTTTATATCGCAGAACGACGCGCATCAAAATATCTTGTTCTGCAAGCCAATAAGCCGTGGAAAATCTGAGGTTATTTTCAATATAATTGACTCCAATATAAAAGAAAAAGATTTACAGCGGAAAAACTGTGTCGGTATATGCACTGACGGTCCGCGGGCTATGTGCAAGGATCAGATATTTTTGCAGTTCACGATAAAATTCGAGCATTCATGAAAAAGCTTATGTTGTAAAAAAATTGTATTGAAAATGGTATGTATGATTGTTTTGAAACACTTGAAGCATTTATTATTGAAAACAATGTGTAGCCTAAGATGAAATGTTTGATTCGTTGAGTTGGATTTGTAACCCATTCCAAGACTATGTCAACAAATGCAAGTGAAGAACTCATTGATTTATCAGAAAATACATCACTGAAAAATAGTTTCAATCGTAAACAGTTAACGAAATTCTGGCTCTCAGTTGCTGATAATTATTATTGCCTGTTTGATGAAACTCCTCCTCCTTCTCTTTACTACAAGAAGGATATTGAAGGATTGAACGATTTAATGGAGAAGGAAGGAGAAAAAGAGTTAGGGGGAGTGAATCAAGAAAAATGTATAAATTGAGAAAACCTTTGGAGACAATTAGATAAGATAAAAGTGATGATGTTAACGTATGCAAATTATATATTGTTTATGACCAGAAATTGTAAGGAGGTAAACATTTTAAAGATACTGAAAAGTTATATAGATAAAGAAGGACTCTTTGTATATGAAATAAATAGGAAATGTTGTAATATTAACGTTTTTTGGTAATTAAAATTAAATTTTAAATGAACATGTAAATCTGGAACTAAAAAGGACGAGGAAACCATGAGCTTTAGAAATTATTTGCGAACATATTTGAAGTGGCATGCAATATGTAATATACAAGTTAAAGCCTAATTTTAATGTATATAGTATAAGAATGATGAAAATACACTTTTTAAATATATGGTATAAATGTCTATTAAATAGTATAAACCGATAGAGGCCAAGTTCTACCGCCCAATTACCCTTACCTCACTTCTCCTAAAACTCATAAAGAAATAAAGTTAATGTTTGTTGCACTACACTTTTAATGGAAACAGATATTAATATTAGGTGGAGAGTAACATTTAAGTTAAGTGTTACTCTCATAGAGAAAATTGTCGACATCGATAGACGGAGCAGCGACCTAGAGGTAAATCCACTCCATAGGCAGCAGTTTGCCTATGAATCTATTAAATTCACTTTAGATGCACTTCATAGCCTCATAGCCGGCATAGATGCTTCGCTACAGCATAAGAAGATTGTATAAGGAATTTTCGAGGGTATGGAAGTTTAGTTTGACAACACAACCTTCAAAACCGTCAGATCAGACACGACTACAAATAAGTGCCCGCAAGGTGGGGTTCTATCGCCCATTCTTGGCCGGTAAGGGTTAATGTACAAGGTTATGAATTTTCATAAAAGATGGCCGCCGACCGAAATGACGCGACCGTTAAGCTGGATACAAAATTAGCCAAAAAGCCTAATTGTAAACTTGCAATTAATAATAAACTGTGTGCCTGCGGTTCAATTGCAAGATCGGGATCCCAGTGTTCCGTTTGTAATTCATTCTTATATCCCAGTTGTGTGAGTTAAAATGTGCTGTGGTATTGCTTTGATGTCATCCATGAGTCCACTGCCAACGGAAGATGTTCCGGAATTAGATTTCGAAAAGGAAGTCTACATTAACATGAAGTAGCTGGTGAAACAATTAAAATAATCCAATCAACTGATGCAGGATAAAATTCAGTGGCTTGAAGAAATATATGCTAAACTTCAGGCATAGGTTAGTAATTTTTCATCTAAATCGTCCTCTAAAGTCCCAGTGCCAAATAAAAATAATAATTATTATGAAGTTAGCACCAACGTCGACACTGTCAGAACAGTGCTACCAATACCAATAAAATTGACGCCTCAATGTAAATTTGTATTGGAAGAGAATGTAAACAAACAACAAAACAAACCGATTCAGCGCCGTCAAACACCTCTGAAGAGGATAATTTTATCACAGTTGCCCGCAGAATACCCAAAAAAACAAGAAGAAATACGATTTTGGGAACAAATAAGAATGCTGACTCAAGGTTAAGTGCAAAGCCTGGGAAATCGTGGGTGTACATTAACCGCGTGCGACAGACGGTGTGAAATCGTCAAAGAGTACGTGTCAAATATGTTAAAACACGATAACTTTACATGCGAAAAAGAAGAGCACCAAAACTACAACGGTTTTAAAATTGGGGCCCCTATTAGTGATAAAAATACACTTATGGATCCGTCTAACTGGCCGGAGCGCATTTTGGTTAGCCGTTATTTTTTTCGGAGGAAGAAAACCGTGACCGACGCAAAACGATAAATCAATTTCCAATATTGTCGAAAACATGAAATGTTGTTACATTAACATACAAGGTATTAAAAACAAATTCAATAAGCTATCGGCGTTGATAGAATCTAATAATTTCAATGTCGTTTGCGTAAGTGAGCATTGGCTTAAAAATTTTGAATGTGATGTTTATGCTATATACGATTTATTAACAATTTCGCACTTTTCTAGAACAACTTATATTCGTGGTGGCGTTTTAATCTTACTAAAACGACAAATACATTATATTGACTTAATTCATATAAATCAATTATCAATCGAAAAGTAATGTGAAATAACGGCAGTACATCTAATTGATTTAAATACTATATATGTGGTAATGTATCGGTCTTCCTCTGGAAATTTAAATGTATTTCTTAAGTTGCTTGCCAATTTTTTAGATAGTTTAGATGTTTTAAATTTCACGGTGGTAATAGGAGGTGATTTTAATGTACATTTTAATGGCAACAATAATATTCAAGCAACTTGTGTTTGTGATTTGTTTGAAAGTTATGGATTGCATTCAACTGTCTCATTTCCAACTAGAAAAGAAACTACACTCGATAATGTTTTTACTAATATTCCGGCGGGCAAATTTGTTTTAACTAGTTATTAATACTTCTCATTCTGATCATAGAGGTATATCTATTGATATTGATATCTATTGATATAGATATAAGTGAAGTATATGTAAGCACTGCAGATGATTTTACGAAATATGTAATAAGACCTATTACTGAAACGGGTAAATTCGCTTTTTATCATTTTTTATCCGAAGTTAATTGGGAAGTAGTAAAGAGTGAGGTAGATTTTAATAAGAAATATAACATATTTCATAACATTATTCTAGAAAATTATAATTTAGCCTCTTCTTTGAAGAATATTCTTAACAAAAAAGCGAACATCAAGAAATTACATTGGTTTACTAATGAGTTGCGTTACATGAGAGACACACTTGAATTAGTTGAAGAATTTTATAATAAATACAAAACGTCTTCAAATTTAGAATTACTTTATTTGCATAAAAAGCAATATTGGGCAACTATAAAACAAGCAAAAATTAATGCAAATTGCAGCTTTATAAATAAGTCTAACAATAAAAATAAAGCTATGTGGCAAATAATTAAATCAAACAGTAACCAATCTGCACAAAACCAGGATAAATGTGATATTTCACCTAACACTTTTAATGATTATTTTATTAAATCAATATCCCATCTTGTTAATTTAGTTCCTCCTGCCTACCATCCTATTCAATTAATGCAGACTAGACCTGTTGGTGTATTTTCTTTTACAACAGTATCTTGCATTCAGGTAAGAGATGCCGTACGTTCATTAAAAAATTGTAGAAGTAAAGATGTTTATGGCTTAACAGTACACATAGTAAAGAGTTGTGTTGATGTAATAATATTACCATTAACAAATATTATAAATTATTGTATTCTGATATCTGCATTTTCTGAACTTATGAAAGCAGCTATGGTTATACCTTTATATAAGATGGGTGATATAAATGATCCAAAAATGTACGGACCTATTTCATTGCTTTCAGTATTCTTGAAAGTCCTAGAAAAATTATGTTTATACAAATTCATCAATATTTAGTAAACCAACAAATTCTTTATGATAATCAGTTTGGTTTTAGAGCAGGAAAATCTACTGAAGATACAGTGTTACATTTGGTAGATAACATTTTAGAAGTCTTTGAAAATCGTGAGCATTGTTTAACTAGCTTATTAGATCTCACGAAAAATTTCGACTGTGTCAATCATGAGATACTTACCAAATTATTGCATTACGGTTTTTATGAATCCAGTAGAAAACTACTTAGCTCATACTTATCAAACAGAAATCAAGTGGTCAAAATAAAAAAAATGGACTTTCATCTTCACTTAAAATTAAGCATGGTGTTCTACAGGGTTCAATTATGGTCCCATTATTATTACTGATTTATATAAACGATTTCATAAGTTACTAGAATATCTTCAAAACAATCTTATATGCTGATAACACATCTTTACTAAATACAGATACAAATATAAAAGAGCTGTTTCCGCAAAATCTTAATGCAAGACAAATTTCGTGCGCTTGGTTCAACAGTAACAAACTTTTAAATTTTAAATGAAAATAAAACTACTAATGCAATATTTACATTAAAAACAACCGAACACAACATTGATACTTCTGCTAAATTTTTAGGAAATTAATTAGACTCCACGTTAACTTGGGGTTTGCATGGTGATTTGCTAGTTAAAAAACTGTGTTCAAATATTTTTCTTCTACGGAATCTTTCTCACTCTCTGACGCCTACAGCTTTAAAAACAGCTTACCTAGGTACATGCTATAGTTTGATGACGTACTGCATACTT
Source organism: Ontholestes murinus (assembly GCA_963969525.1). Taxonomy (NCBI): domain Eukaryota; kingdom Metazoa; phylum Arthropoda; class Insecta; order Coleoptera; family Staphylinidae; genus Ontholestes; species Ontholestes murinus. The sequence goes on along the minus strand of OZ018389.1, from coordinate 45,530,906 downwards.
GCCTGGGGTCACTCAGCTGTGAGACACATAATTTTTGGGTTGCAGAGACGTGCAATTAGAATTATGGCCGGTTTACAATATCGGGAAGAATGTAGACCACACTTTCAAGTTTTGAAGATTATGACACCCCCTTGTCTTTACGTCAAACGTCATATCGATGATTAACTGTGTGCTGCTTCTATACAAACACATGATACCCGACAAAAGAATAATATCTACATATGTTCAGTATTCACGGTTGAGTAAATCACGTGATGGTCCTAGATATTGGGCTTAAAATTTTATAATAAACTTCCAGTTATTATTAGATGTTTACAATTCAAACAATTTAAATCATATCTGAATGATTTTTAAGTAATACACCGCATTTTACAAGGGAAGAATTTCTTCGAGCGTAATAATATTTGTGATATACTGTTAAAAGTGATAGTCTAACCGGTTTTGTTTGTTTTTTATCTGTTTTATTCTATTTTATATATATATATATATTTTTTACAAAACATCTACCTGCACAATAATTACAGTTTAACTCATGGTTTCATCTCTTTATGGAAGTACGTATAATAAGATAATGGCAAGAATCTTATTATTTTCTTATTTGTTAATCTCTAAGTAATTTTTATTTACACAAACAATTTTAATGTGTTTGCGTAAAATGTTTTGTTTAATTAATTTTACTATATACGAATTTTAACATGTTTATATGTATGTCCATTTATTTTATACTTTAAATAATTGTTTATATTAATTGCTTCTTCATTGTAAGTAGAGTAGAGAGAGCAGCCAGTGTTTTCCGAATTTAATAGTGACATTTAGTGCAATATTAGTGAAGTTGATGTGTAATAGGACAATCAGCAATTGTGGACCCTAAGTGCCATAAAGTACGCGCGAATACTTATTACTTAAGAGGTATTTGCTAATTATAGAGCAGTGTGGGCTAGTTAACCTCAAAATTCCCAACAATACCCGAGGACAATCGCGCCTGTAATTTTCGTATTGGCGATTAGTAAAACTGTTACAGATTTGATATTCTTCGGTGCCGAGAACAGCGCAGTGGTTAACGCGAGCAATTTGTAAACCGTTAGCTCGGGTTCGTTACCTGAAAGCGAGGTATTATTTTTGCATCCAAATAAATTATTTTTTACTCTTTTTTTTGTGAGAATCTCAATAACAAATTGCTATTATAAATATATAATATAATTTAAATAATAACAAGAATAGCATACGAGAACAGAAGTGAGATAAATGAACGCAGAGAGGAAAAGAGAAAGAAATAGCGAAGAAACCAGGGAGCTGGACGACGTGTTTAGTAGAAGTAAGAAGATACTACGATCACCAGAACAGAGAAGTAAACAAGGGGAAACAGAAACAAACTGTAGAGCAGAAACAGGCAATGGATAAGGATATGGATGAATTAAAGAATATGATGAAAGAAATTATGGCGGAAATGAAAAGGAATACAGATGTATTAAAAGAAGAGATGAAAGAAATGAAAATAGAAATGAAAAGAAGGGAAGAAGGATGGATGCAAGAAAAAAAGGAGCTAGTTGGAAGAATTGAAAAATTGGAGGAACGAGCCGAAAAAGACGAAATGGAAAAAAGAAAAAATAACATTATAATAACTGGAATAAATGTGAACGAAACGCTGCTTAAGGAAGATGTGGAGACATTCCTGGAGGAAAAGCTAAAAGTAAAAACAACAATAGAAAAATCATACGTGTTAAATAGGGAGAAGAAAATGGTGCTTGCAGAAGTAGAGTCATGGAGTGCAAAGCAAAAGATAATGAAAGAAAAAAGTTCTCTGAGAAATACAGCGATATATATATAGACAATGATTTAACAATGGAGGAAAGAGCAATGCAAAGAGAAATAAGAAGCATAGCTAGAGAAGAAAAGGCGAAAGGAAGTAAAGTAAAAATTGGGTATGGACTAATCGTGTTAAATGAAGAGGTGTTTGTTTGGGATAAAAAGGAAAACGGCATGAGGAGAAGAAATGTTTCAAAAAACGGTCAACACACAATACGCACAAATGAAATGGCAATGAATACGAATAATGGCAAATTGGAAAACAATAATTGTTCGGGTAATGAAGGGTTCATAACGCTAGGGTTTTGGAATATAGCTGGAATAAAGTCCAAATACAAGAACGGTATTTGGCAAAAAGATTTCGAAGATTGGTTAACAGGGAAGGACCTGGTGGGATTGGTGGAAACCTGGGCGAGAAGGGAAGAGTGGGAGGAAATAAAAGGCTGGCTTCCGAGGGGGGGCTTCAGGTGGACGATGAAAGGAGCAACAAAATCGGCAGCGAAGGGGAGGGCGAAGGATGGTATAATAGTGGGAATGGGAGAGGCTATGAAGGAAGGCAAGGTGGAGTTCATGGAGGGTGGCGAAGGTCTGGCATGGGTTAAATATCAGCAGGGAACGTATCGAATAAACGTAGGAGTAGTATATATTAATAAAAACTGGGATGAAATACGACAGGAAATCGATTGTAGAGCTGGAGAAGGAGGAAGGTGTTTGGTGGGGGGTGATTTTAATGCAAGACTTGGGGAATTGGGGGGAGGTATTAGCGATGATGGTACAGTGGTGGAAAGAAGATCTCAGTATAAACATATAAACTGCGAGGGCAGGAGAGTGAATGAGTGGGTGATAGAAGAGGGATGAGAATTATTAAATGGATGTAGAGTAGGGGATTGGGAAGGGAAGAAAACCTACATTGGCCCACAGGGATCGTCAGTAATTGATTACATAGTCATCAAGGGGCTGGCAAGAAGAGAGGTGAGAAAAATGGAAGTGGAAGAAAGTATGGGATCGGATCATCTACCATTAAAAGTAATGTTACACATAGACAGAGATAAAGAAATGGAGCAAGAACAGGAAGGTGAGAAACTAGATAGTCGAATAAAGGCCATTCGAGATATGAGGGAAAGGCTAAAGACGGTTCAGTGGAATAATGTTGGATCAATGGAGGAGTTAGAGGATGTCATAATGGAATGCGGAAGTAAAGGAAAGCGGAAAAGGGGAAAAGCGTATACGTGGTTTGATGATGAATGTCGAAATGCAAAAAGAGAAGTGAGGAAGGTAATGAGAGAATGCATACTGGGCGGGCGGGTGGAGAAGCAGGTGGCAGCAGCTAGAGCCAAATATCACAGGATATTTGAAAAGAAGAAAATACAGGTTTTGGAAGAAAAGAGTGAAGAATTAAAAAAGTGTAGAAATGAAGCAGAAATGTGGAATATTCTGAAAAGAGGAGAAATAAAGGGGCAGATAGGAATACCATTAGAGGAATGGACAAAGAAATGTTAGAGTTCTAGTGGAATACCATGTGGGATAGGGGACGGAATGATAAGGGGAGACAAGGAGAACTTCATGGAGGAGGAGGTGCAAAGAGCGTTTGAGGGGGTCAAGCGAGGAAAAGCAGCTGGACTGGACGGACTGAAGGCTGAAATGTGGAAGGAGATAGGAGAAAAGGGGAAGAAAAGGTTTAGGGAGCTTCTAAACGGAATGTGGAGAGGGGAAAACAACATACCGGCAGCCTGGAGAGTGGCAGTATGTGCCCGGTGCACAAAAGGGGAGATAGCACCAACATCAATAATTACAGAGGAATATCGTTGATGAGCATTGGATGCAAGATCGCGATGACAGCGACGAAGAACCGGCTACAGGAAGAAGTAGAGGAAAGCGAACTATTGCCGGAGAGTCAGGGGGGATTTAGAAGGGGGAGGGGAACTAGAGACCAGATATTTACCCTGGCAAGGATAGCTGAGAGTGTGTTAGAAGAGAGAGGCAGTATGTATGCAGAATTTGTGGATCTTAAAGCAGCGTACGATACAGTTCCGAGGAAGAGTTTGATAGAGTGCTTGAGAAGGAAAGGAGTAAGTGATGGAATGGTAGAGTGGATAAGAAGAGTGTATGAAGAAACGTGGGCTGTGGCAAAAGTGGGAATGAATGTATCAGAGAAATTTAGGACATGGATGGGGGTGAGACAGGGCTGCCCGCTGAGCCCTTTATTATTTAACCTATACATAAGCGAGTTAGAAGAAGTACTCAGAAAAGGGCAGGCGGGTGCGGTAGTGATTGGAAGAAGCAAAGTGTGGATGTTGGCATATGTGGATGATATAGTATTGATGGCGAGAGATTGGGAAGGGATGAAAGATATGCTGAAGAGAGTAGAGAGGTATATGGATAAGAGAGGACTAAGGGTGAACGTTGGGAAAACGAAGTGGATGCGATTTAGAAATAAAGGAAGGGAAGGAAGAGTGAAAGAGTTTGAATGGAAGGGGGAAGTAATTGAGAGAGTTAAAGTATTTAAGTACTTGGGTTTTATTTTTAAAAGTACAGGCGGATACGTGGAACATATAAAGTGGGTACAAGGGAAGGCAAGGAAAGCGTGGGGTATTGTGTGGGAGAAGTGGGGGAAGTGGATGGCGAATAATTTCAGAGTGGCATGTAAACTGTGGGATGCGTGTGTGAGGCCGATTTTAATGTATGGGGTGGAAGTATGGGGGACAAGTGGGTATAAATGCTTAGAGAGCAGTTGTGGTTCCTGAAACATATGTTGGGGGTTGAAAAGTCGACACCTCGATACATACTGTTTCAGGAAACCAACAGAATGAGTCTGCAGATTGAGGCAATGAAAACAGTGGCGAATTATGAGATGAAAGTGTGTGGATTAGAGAAAGAAAGACTGGTTAAAGAGGTATGGATAACGTGCTTAGGAATTGCGGTCTTTTTTTTTATTTTTTATTAATTGCTTCTACAAGTTTGCGCTTATTTTTTGACTTGTATAAAACCAATAAATTATTATTATTATTATTATTATTATGCCGACGATATAGCAATCGTCATAAGGGGTAATTATGACAGTATTTAACTAGTCCTACAATATTTCTGAATATACGAATTTAGTACTTTGATATATATCAAATCTTCCAAGTCACCGGTAGTTCTTCGCATATTAATGGTAATAATAAACAGATATACACGTATAGATCTAAGAATAAAACTAAACAAACAAATAAAATGGAAGTCGGCGATCATTATTATATATTTTACTTATTTAATTTAAACGAGCAAATAGCCATAAATTAAACATTTTTCAATAAATTAACTGATGAGGCTGTTATATATTGAAAATGCATATTCAATTCAAAACATTTACATTTTTAAAATTCTTTATTATTGCTTTAAATATGCAACAATCAGGTGAATTTTTTAAGGGCTCTGTACGTAGATACATTTGCAATAACTTTAGATGATACTAGGTATTATAAATCAGTATGGTTACTATAAAAATTAAAAACATTATATATTTAAGGCAAGCCTCAAACAAGTTTTTCTAAATTATCTTGTGCTTAAAACGGTAGCAAACTGATAATACGACGCAATTTTAATTAATTACAGCAAGGTAATTAATTACGCGTTTTTCTTCGTCGAGAAAGTTCACAAAAGACGCTAAAGAATGATGGCCTTGATGATAACAGAAAAAAAACCTTTTTTTATAAATTTTCGGTAAACCAAAAGTTGCGGATGATTAGCTAATTATAAATGGACTTTAAAAGTTAATTACCTCAGCCTCTGTTAACGCCGCTTGCGAAATAAATACCGTTGATGTCATTAATCATGTCGAGTAGTTTCGTGCAGTTATAACGCTATTTGACAACGGTTTGCTTAAAACGTATTAATTACGTCCCAAGATATTTATATAAATAATAAATGGTTGCCAATTGTTATGTCACGTTCAATCTTGTTACGGGACAAGTTAAACTGGTGAAAGGGTTTTACGTAGCTGAATTTCGGTCTGAATTTTCCTAATAACATATGTGGTACAATTTCAACGCGATATGAATAATTTTCGTAGTTAAATTGCAAATGAAGTGATTAACGTGTACTACATTTCTGTTTTTATACAAATATCATATTCAAGTTTAATATTGTTTTTATTGAAAGCAACTACTTCGTTGTACAAGTTGAATTAAATAAAAAAAATACATTTAACTTTGATTTATATAACCCATATTTATTCGTGTAACTTGGCTTTAGAACGAATAAATATATGTGTTATTTGAAACAAAGTTAAAAGTATTATAATTATTATTATTCAAGTTTAGTTTACGTTATACGTAATAACGTAAAAACAAATGCATCATATTTTTATTAATGAACATAATATTACTTATATTGTTTTTTCAATCTTGATTGATTTATATTAAATTATTATTTCAAAGTTAGTTTAATACGTAGTTTTTAAATTTTAATTTATTATTATTTTTAAGTTGTATAAGTTATATAACTTTAAAAGTCTAAGAAAACCGTGGCGTAGTTGAAGGTTTAAAAAATTTAAAAATATTTATTAAAGTATGTATTTTTAATTTAAATATATAATATAAACACAATCAATAAATCCTTAAAATAATGCTATATTCCCATTATAAGACTTAACCATAGCATAGTTTTAATAAAGTCATTATTTTGTCATTTACATATAACACTTATAATTTAAAGGCGCGGCTCTTAATCGATTTTATTTGCGGTTTATATATTTAAGCAAAATTTTCAAGAATATAATAATTAAAAAATAAATTAGAGTTTTAATGATTTTTCTACTTTATACTTTGTTTACTATGTAATGGAAATTAGAATGATAAAGAATTTTATAAGATAAATATACTACAAATAAATTATAACTCCTTAAATTCATAACGTAATTTTTTTAATTATTGTTAATATTACTATATTTTTTTATTATTACTATCTTTGCTACAGATCACATAGTTTATATTAAATTATGCAATGTTTATTTTTTCACTATATGTAGAGTGTCGATCAGCCCTTGCAGTGTACTGAGAGCTTTAGAGATTGTATTGGTATGTGCAATAAGTGCTGTATCATCAGCAAACAAAAGACAATATGCAGACGGATTAAAGTAATTGGGATTAGGGTTGTATATGTCATGCACAAAGATGTTATAAAGGAGTGCGGATAGGGGGGACCCCTGAGGAACACCTTGCTGTGGTATGAATGAACAGGAGAGGAAACTACCTATTTTGACAATGAGGGATCTGTTATTAAGGAAGTTGTCGGTTATAAGTAGAAGATGTAGTGGGATGGACAAGGAGTTGCATTTAAACAGCAAACCTCTATGCCACACAGAGTCGAAGGCTTTCTGAATGTCGAGGAAAACTATTGTTTGACTGTTTGAGGTGATTATTGTTAGAGGCAGGTGAGTAGATCTATTTTGCAGGAAACCGAACTGGTAAGGAGGAATGGCATGGGAAATGTGGTGGAGTAGCTTGTTTTTTATTATGGATTCGTATATTTTCCCCAGAACTGGAAGCAAGGTGATAGGTCTATAACTGTTTATCTTTAATGGTTCGGCGTCTTGTTTGATTACACATGTTATTATACGGTGCTTCCACTCCTGAGGAATAATTTGGTTTCGGTATAGGAAATTTAGGATTGAATTATGTACTTGTGGATATGCTCAGGTAATGTTTTTAGGATAGAACGGGTTATGCTATCATAACCAGGCGCCGTGTTTTTCCTTTATGTAGTACTTCAAAGTACTCTTCCTCTTTTATGTCATCAGTTGGAGTATGGATAAGGTGGATGGTTTTGAACGAGGAATACCAGGAATTGACGTGTGAAAAAAAGCTGTCAGCGTATATATTGTTTGGTTTCGTCGTGTAACTGTCTTCACACCGCTACAATCAAACCACCACGTTGGTTCTGATTAAGAGAAGAGGAGGGTATTTGTATGAATGGCCAATTATTAATAGGAAAGTGTTTGTTAGTTTTTGTTTCGACCATTAATTTAACATGAATAGGGTTATTGGTGAGATAGTAAGATAGAAGATGAGCTTTACATGGGAGTGAATTAATGTTTATACATGAGGTTGATATCAGCCATTTCTGACAACCTGAGTGTTTGCTATGCGTACCTCAGCGGTTGGTTCCACTGGTGAGATGGCGTTTGGATAGTCCATATCAAACATAACAATGAACATCCGGTTGCCAAAAAAGTTGACGTGCGTGTCAATATGGTATTCGTCTATGAATCGTGCTTTTAATTTTTTAAGTAGAAGTTGTCTATCAGTGTTAGTCGGGGAGTTAATTTCTGTGTTGTATATGTCGATTATGAAATCATGATGAGTGATGGGTGTGTGAATGCAAGATGTTTTTGTCAGGGTGGGGTTAATATCGGTAGATTTTTTGTTGACATTTTGAATTCTTACATTCGGAATTCCTTCAATGGGCGCCATGGGTCGTTTTGGGTATTTGGTTGACCAAGCTCCGTGGGTAATGTCTCCGCATGCTTTGCATCTGGGAGGAAGTTGAGTGGTACATGTTGGTGTAGAATGTGTCCCTCCGCACTTGGCGCAAGATATTTCTTCATCACAGTTGTATTTATTGCATTTGTTGCAAGGAAAATGCAGTGGTGTTGGTGGTCGGCTTTCCATCACGGGATAAACCTTGTACATGAATTTAAAATTTGCATGCAGTAGTTTTGAATACGCTTGATGTGAACCTGTAATTATACGGATCATGTGCGTCTTTTTGTTATTTTCTTTCGCTATTATGCGAAGACAATAACGATGTGTTATTCCAATTTTATAGAAATGCGCGCTAATCGTTGTATCTTCAATTTCAATTTCCACGTTTTGAATAATGCAGGAGTAAGACGCGGACGGTGCGTGCGCCGCGCGTTCTGCACCGGCCTCTTGCGGTGTTGACGATCCCTTGTTGTATGTGTGAAGGATTTTGGTCTGCTGCAGTGTTTCAAGGTTGTTCTTTATGGCCTTATCATTAGACTTGATAATAAACGCCTGTTTCGTTTTAATTATTACTATATCTTGGTTAAATTTGTGACTGTACCATATTTGCACAAAGGCAATTCTGGATGTTTCGGTGGTTGTGGTGAATTTGTACGTGTATTTGAATGTTATATTGTTCTGTTGGGTGTATGCTACTGTTTTTGGTTGTGTTGGCTGTGGTTGTGGTTCAGGTTGAGTTTCGTATTATTTCCACCTTGGGATATTTTACGTGAGCGGGTGCGTGTGTGTGTGCTTGTGCTAGAATTTACCTCGGTGTTCATACTTTCGGTTTCGGTGGTTGCGGGGACTCTTTTAAGCCTTTCGCGGCCCCGAGATTTTTTAGGAGTACGAAGAGAACTTCATCTTCTGCTTCCATGTCGGATTCTGACGTGGGCATCTCTTAAGAATTTCGCTTTTAATTCGCAATAAAATTCAGTCTGACTGTTGCACGTCTGTATCGGTCAAAGTCTCGCTAGTGAATGAATATATATGATTAATATGATTTAATTTATTTGTGTTTTGCATATTGAAATAATAACAATAATAATTATTACTTAATTGAACAATATTCATTTTTACAAATGAGCTTTAGTAAATAGAAACGAGAATCCATAAAGATTATTACTAAATTTACATACTCGTAAAATGCATATAAACTAAAACATATTTAAAATGAAACAAAATTAGTGTCAAACAAAAATGTTTTAGGAACTTTATCAAATGATAAATAAAACTTACTTTGTTGATATCACACACGGAATTTATTTTGTAACTATAGTTTCAATCTTACAAGGCTTACACTGAATTAAATACTATGTTTCAACCACAAATAATTATTTGTGATTAAAACAGTGAAGTTTTGAATTCAATGTAATTATAGATTACCACGTAGCAACCGTTTTCTTCTTTAATTATGTATATTGTATATTAATAAAACAATATCGAACTAAGTTATGCCTATATGATCACCATTTAATTGAATGAAATACGTTCACTGGTCTGTTAGGATTTAAGATTTGTATCTCATTTGTTCAGCGGTAGATACATTAGACGAAAGAGGAATTACTCAAGTGTACAGCAACAGACTAAAAGTAAAAACTTGGCTGTGTTACTATAACCCAAAACCCGAACAGCACACTTACTCCTATAACAACGCTGTTTATGAACTGTATAATCAGCTAACAAATAAGTCCGTAACTTCCATTACGAAATTAGTTCTAGTTTAAATCTCTTAATGGCGTAATCCCGGATACAATGTGAGATATCGCAAGAGTAAAATTTATATAATGCACACATGTTCAACACAGTGCATTTAAGCCTTATTAATAGATTTAAATATAATTTAACACAATATTGTATAATTATTTGTAAACAAAAATTCATACATTCATATTATGATATTATAACTCTGTTATTATCTGTCATATAGACATGCGGCTACATCTATCTTTCGCAATCGATATAAAATGTATATTTGCTTATCATTATTACAAACGGTCGCAATAAAAGTATACGCTGATCTATTTTAATAAAATTTACAAAATTCGTGTGTTTTTATAATTTAGAAACAATTAAAATTTAAGCAAGATACAAACACTCTATTCAATATTATTGTTTCTTACACATTTATCTGGCCGATTAGGCTCACGTGAATCACTAGCTTAAAATTTTAAAAATTCATTATTGATGGCCAACTATATTATTTGTGAGTGGCTGTGTATAATTTTGAATTCTACTATATTCTACAAATATTCGGTGGGTAAGAAATCTGTTGAAAGGATGACAATAAAAACAGAATAATATTATCAGTATTTAGTAGTTTAGTTAAATTACAAAATGTTCCTTTATTATTTATATAACAGCATTTAATACATGCGTATACATTAGGTTAATCTGGTTGTTTAATAGAAAAATTTTTGATTTGTAAATATGGACCGCTTCTAATTAATTGAATTACCAAAATTACAACTCCACCAAAAGGATGCCGTGCTTCTAAAAATTGTTTGAAAATGTTGAATTATTATTCTGTGAATGATAAGATTTTTTGTGTTCTTGTGTTCTCGTAAGTTAACTTGTAGATTTCAAATAAATTCATATCTAAAGTCTTTGCTTTACAAAGTTTTGTATAGCTTTCAATCTAAATTATTGTGTGTTAATTAAATACTCAATATATCCATTATTTACTGCTATTTGTTTTATTGTATAAATTTCTTCATATGAATAATAAACTATAGGGTTATCTTGTGTTATCCGTGGAACATTTAACTAAAACTGCCTGGTTTATTTTTGAAGGTGTCAGGAATGATTAGAAATGCTTGCATCGGAATAACTTGGTTTTGTATAAATATCAAAGGTGAGTTTGTTATTAGATTTTTTAATAGAGAGGTCGAGGAAATTGTTTTATTTGTTAGTTTCTGCTGTAACGGTTAGCGAAGAGTAAATTCAGCTGAAGAAATCTAGAAATACGAATGTTTGTGCCTTTAAAGCATTCTTGGATATCGCTGTCATGCCTAAATATGAATTTAATATATTTCTTTCGTTATTTCATAAATATAAATTTCTACTAGCAATGGACTGAAATGTTAGTCCATCGCTAGACCTCTGTTTTGAGTACAAAATTTATTAATAAATGTAAAAAAGTTCGATTCTGATATGAAATTAACTTTATTTGTATCTTGATGTACTATTAATTTAATGCAGAATTTTGGCGAACATGTTAATAAAATCAAAATAATTTTCCTACAATTGTTATCACCGGTTACTTCCGCCAGTTTTTCTGTTAGTTCTCTGATTATTCTAATAGAGTAAGGATATATAAAATTTGTAATTGTAAAAATATTTAAAAAAAAATAATATAAACATTATTTCGATTATTTTACCTAAACCATTATTCAAAATAAGAAAAAAATAATTTCAATTAGTCCTCTTTTACAAGGTGGCACATGTAGAACCCCACCATGCAACTAATGCTTTAAATGATATTTATCGCTGTCATGCCTAAATATGAATTTAATATATTTCTTTCGTTATTTCATAAATATAAATTTCTACTAGCAATGGACTGAAATGTTAGTCCATCGCTAGACCTTTGTTTTGAGTACAAAATTTATTAATAAATGTAAAAAAAGTTCGATTCTGATATGAAATTAACTTTATTTGTATCTTGATGTACTATTAATTTAATGCAGAATTTTGGCGAACATGTTAATAAAATCAAAATAATTTTCCTACAATTGTTATCAACGGTTACTTCCGCCAGTTTTTCTGTTAGTTCTCTGATTATTCTAATAGAGTAAGGATATATAAAATTTGATAGAGATCTCAAAATTTAACTGAGTTCTGTTGCGATTTCTCTACTGTATGTATTAACTCTGTGATGCACATGATTTTATAGAAAATAAAAACCCTAATTGTACAAATATTAAAAAAAAATAATATAAACATTATTTCGATTATTTTACATAATTATTATTATTCAAAATAAGAAAAAATAATTTCAATTAGTCCTCTTTTACAAGGTGGCACATGTAGAACCCCACCATGCAACTAATGCTTTAAATGATATTTATTGAAACACAAATGTTTAGCAAAACAAAGTGGAACACCTTCTCCGAGTACGTTTTAATATATAATCAATGACATTAGCGTTACACTAAGAGGGAATGATATCTTGGTATTCATTTTTTGGCAACATAGTCACCATATTTAAAACATACATTGATAGTTTTGTGGCAGTGAATGTAAAAGGTACAAGGCTGAAATATTATTTCACTTTTTCTTTTTTAATAAAACTATTTATAAGAGCTGTTTAGTACAGATATTTATAGTTTTTGTGTTTCAGTTGACTGTGTTAAGCTCAAACAAAATGCCTGAAGTCCGAAAACGTTCAAAATATTACCATTTGAGAGATTTTGACCGAGGTCGAATTGTTGCTTATCGAGATGTCGGTATGTCTTATCGCGAACTTGCCCGGAGTATTAATTCCACTGCAACGACTGTGATGCGTGTGTGTCAGGAATGGACAGTAGAAGGTAGAGGAGCAAGAAGAAGAAATTGGTCAACCAAGGCGTACTACAGAAGAACAAGATCGGCGCTTAAGACAAATAGCCGCGAGACCGTTTCACTATACGTCAAATAAGTGATCAATGGTTTGGAGAAGAAGATAAGCTCGTTAGTATGCAAACACTTTATCGTCGCACTCAATCCTTTGGGCCTCTTTCATACCGTCCAAGATTAGTGCTTCCTTTTACAGCGAGACACTCGCCAAAGGTTGGACTGGTGCAGAGAACGCCAGCATTGTGAGGAAGAATGGCATGATGTCGATTTTGTTGAGGCACGCATGATGCCCGTCGAAGGGTATGACGCTACCGTGGAGAACGACCTGATCTTAGATTTGCTATTGAGAGGCATGTGCACAGGAATGCTTGAGTAATGATTTGGAAAGCTAATGCTTATGGTAGTCAAAAACCTCTTTTATTAATTCGAGGCAGTATGAGAGCTGCGCGTTACATTGAAGACGTCATACGACCGACTTTATTGCTTTATTTAGATAACCGTCCAGATGTACTTTTTCAACAAGTCGAACTATGAATTTTTTTATGAAGCTGGTGTTAATGTTCGGCCGTGGCTGGGCCGTTCGCTGGATTTAAATCCTATTGAACATGTATGAGAATTAAAAACGGCTGCTTCCAAATTATAGAACAGTGTGCGGGCCACCATTTTTACTACGCCCGTCAAGTTTATAATTGGCTTATAGTTGATCAAATTTATCCCCTGCATTCACGTTTGCATTATAATTAATAATTAACGAGCGACAAGCAAGTGTAATATTATGCCCATTTATATCCTTCCTCTGTACTGTGACCGTTTGATTTGGAGCATGATAATACTTTCCTATTATCAATGATTCTATTTTTTATCACTTATTAATGAATTTATCATTGGTTCATTGCACTGCAATTCATCTGGATGATGAATGAAAAAGTTTAAGTAACATATTAAACTGTATAGCTTTGGGTAAAAGTGAAAGTGTAAAAACATAGGACGTATGGTTCAATTTTCTTTATTTATTTTCATAAATCTCTAGGGCTTAGGAAGTGTTGGGTTGATATTTCCTTTGTCGTCTTTTTAATAATCAGTTTGTTTTAAATTCCTGTTTTATTTTCTGCTGAATTATCATCGCAAAAAGATACTGACGGTTAACTTGTTCAGATTGTCAAAGCATATATCAGACAGTGGGGCCGTAATATGAAGACGAAACGTCATTTTATTCCGAAAATAATAATACTAATAATAATAAGTATGAAAATCTGGCGATAGAAATAAAGAACATCTAGCAACTAAACACAGTAGTAACTATCCCAATTGTAATATCCTCTTACGGTGTAGTCTCACAGAAATTACAACAAAATTTGGAGCGCTGTGAACTTCCGAAGAAACTTCTGACCCCCATCCAAAAAGCACTAATACTACAAACATGTCATATAGTGCACAAATTCTTAAATAATAGCTCAAGCTGAACTGCTTTGCTATTATTCAGATAAAACTAGCTATAAGCTAAGATAAACAAAACAAACAAATAATAATAATAATAATGTTTATTTGCCCAACAGAATACATTCCAGTTACAGGACAACATAATTAAATATAATTTGCATAACGTAAAATAAAATAATAAATGTACAATAATAACTTAAGCTGAGACAACATAGTAACTAATGTATAATTACAAAGAGATTATTGTAACAGTTATATGTGATATTTATAATTAATTTGTGAACAGAACTTCATTTAGGAAATAGTGACTGGTACTTTGAATTTCTGTCTTACTAATCGAATTATAAAATTAAGATTGTCATTATGAATATCACAATATTTGCATTTATCATTTAAATGTCCAGACATATCATTGACTGGGGATCGAGAACCAATATTAGTATTTGAACCGCTGACATAAAATGTGTTACTTGCAACTGTAAAGTTAGTTGGTACATTAAAAGAAAATTGTGATAGCAGAAAAGCAAAATCCAATTTATTATTCACAATTTTGTGTAATGTCTTAAGAATGGCCATTTTGCGTCTGAGGTATAAGGAGTCTTCACCAATAAATTCTAATAGATTCTTATAGGGGTAACCTTAGGCAGGATACTTATCCTTTCTTACATAGTACAAATATTTAAAAAAAAAACGTTTTTGTATCCTTTCAATTATTTTTATGTAGAAATTATAGTGTGATGACCAAATTATGGATGCGTACTCTAATTTTGATCGAACAAGCGAATAATAAAGAAGTTTGGTACATAGAATTTTTTTTTCCTTGACGAATTACAAAACCTAAACATTTACAAGGAGATTTTGTGATTTCTATAATATTATAATATATAATTATTATTAATAGTAAATAATTTACGCTCTTCATCTCTTCCTGTCCAAATCACTTTCTGCCTGTTACTGTCCCTATATATGAAGTAAGTAAGTATAGGGTAAGTATTGTTTTCGTGATTGAAAATGTCTATCTCAAACCCGAATGATCCGATTGAGATGAAACTTTAAACTTAAGGTTTTATCGTTTAAAACGGGAACTGAACAGCTTTTGGTGAACATTTAATCCCGGAAGTTGATGTTTGCTCGCAGTGTTTTTTTGTTTTTTGCAATATATTTTTTTTTAATATGAACAATATTACAGAACTTTTCAAACAAAGCTTAAAGAGAATTAGAATACAATAAAAATTTAAAATTTTGATATTTTTTGCCAACTGCTAATAAACTATTAGAGTTACATGAAACTTGTATCACAAATAATTGTAAAAATTCAAAAGTAAACAAATATTAAGAATAGCCTTTTTGCCTAAACCTCATAGTTTTCGAGTAAAATATAGGGAAAGTACTATGATGGCCACATCACCATTTTTTTATATTGATTTACATACTGATCATTGACAGCTTCTTTAGAATACTTGAGTATATTCCTATAATATTACTTAAAACCGTGTCTTCTTTGCTTAGTTTTGGGCGCTGTAAAATTCATATAAACGTTCTGAAAGAAATGCATAGTAACTCACATTTGTTTTATTGTAGAATTCAGCGCTTTAAGCAGCTTAATTTTTGTGACACAATAGCTCAATTTGCAATTGTAGTCACTTGGAATTTATACTGGTATCATCTACAAAATTCCAATTTGTATTTGAAACTACATTAAGAAATATGATTTTTCTACTCCTATAATGAAATAATATAATTATAGGTTACTTTTTGATTATGAAATTAGTACTTTGTATGTTATGTATATATTATATATTCATTGTCATAGCAACCATTGTAGCACTAGTGCTACAATATATCTATTGAAGCACTAGTGTTACAATGGTTAAACAGGAGAGGGATATTATAATAACGTAGCATTAATAACATTAATATTGAATCAGATTAAACGATGTTTATAATGAATTCATGTGAATTTCCTTAAATTAAAAAAATAAAGTTTTTAAATTACACGCAAATATTATACGAACATTATAAAATTTATAACACACATTTGAATTTTAAGTTGACTTTTCTGACGTGAAATAACACGTCAAAATAAAATTGCGAGTGTGTTGAAATTTACGTAAAATAATGGTAAGTAGTAATAGTGAGAGTAGTTTTGTTAAAAAAATCAAACCCTACGGCAAATGTTCCATCATATACATGATCTCCAAGAAGATTTCATAACTGTATCAATATCACATATATTTTTAATAAATGAAATTTTTTTCAAGGTTAATAAGTAGAAATCTATATTTGTACTTTTTAATTCATATCTATAATCGTAGAAAAAGTATAGTGTACAATTCGCATTCAATGATCATTGCCCACCCGTATGAATTTCATACTCGTGGGCAATGAGTATCATTGTATGCTCAGTATACAATATACTATTTCTTATGGTGTAATCTACAATACGTATATAGTTTGATTAGTGGATTTAAAATTGTGTGAATGCATTACCATTGCCGCAATAACGGATTGATCTGTTTGATAAATTTCAAAGCGATCTACAGCATTTCGATCTTCTTTTATAGTTGGAGAGACATTATCCACGCCAGCTTTCATAGTATTGAAAGATACATGCTTGGCTAATTTATAAAACCGTAGATAATATATCAATATTTTTACTTCATCACTTACTTTATTAAAACTACTATTAAAATAACGTCCTAAAATATAATGGCTGTACTCATACTATGAGCTAAGGGCCATTTTAATAAGATAAAAAAATTAAAAATGTTGTCAGTTGGTGAACGATAGAGACTTATATGTGTTTACATTAGGAACATAGATCTACTTATAACATAAGTGATTGTAAATGGTTAACATTTGAAATTATACATTAACCAATGCTCTGTTATGGCTAAAACTAAACTTTTATTAATTAATATTGTAATCAATTGACTTATTTTGTTCTCAATAGAACGAGCATTTATGAATTAAAGAGAAATAAATTAGTATTAATAATAATAGCAGTGATCATTATTCGGACAATGACATTTTTACATTTATATACAGGGTGAGTTTTTTTCGATGTTCTCTATGGGGATCTCGGAAACTGTAAGAGATAGAGAAACGGTTAAATAGGGAAAGAAGTGTAGATTTACGAGACGAATAAAATTCCACTTTCAAAGTTTTCAAAAAATTCAAGGGTAACTAGATATTTTGAAAAAAGTAAAAAGTGTCAATTTTTTCAAATCAATATACCTCGGTTATTATAACAGATAGAAAAAAACTGTAGAGGACAAAGTTTTAGATAATTTTATGCAGATTAATAAAAAATAATCAGAAAATTTTTATCGCCATTATTTTCCGAGATATGACGCAAACTTACATTTTTTTAAATGGAAACCATAGTTGGCTGTGACCTCATTCAAAAGGTAATTTTTTTCTCTTTAATCCAATATGGCATACGACATAGTTATTTCTAAAAATAAGTGAGTTATAGTCATTTTAAATTTTAATATAAATAAAAAATGGGTAGCCATGAAAAAGGTGAAAGTAAAACAATTGCAGTTGTTTATAATAATAGCAATACTGTAATTATTAGTTTTACAGAGATAAACCAAAATGAAACAACAGCATAAAGTAATTATGTAATTATCAATATATCAATGGCAGAGAAATTTTAATATTAAAAAAATATGGTCAAAGAGTCCACTATAAATACTATTATGACATAAATTTTATCTTTTTAAAATTGAATTTATGGCTTTCTTGACTATTCTCATGTAAATTGAATTAAATGTTTCAATAACAGCTAGTTTATGATCCTCCACGGATTGATATGATTTTTCATATACTTTGTTTTTTCCATAACCACACAGAAAAGATCTAGATGGCCCTGAGTTTATTTCTTCCCACTTATGAGTTAGGAAAAGCATCATTTAAATAATTTGTAAAGCCAACATGTTATGAGGTGTAGCACCGTCATATTGGAACCATTTCAATCTTGCTTGTAATGATAAATTTAAACAATCGAGCGTATCTTCAAATGTTTTCTGAAGAAATTGAAAGTAATCATTTTCACTTAGCGAGCTTTCAAAAATATATGGACCGAGAATTATTAATCCAAACACACCATGAATTGAACCCAAATTTAATTTGTAGTTTTCTCTGTGAAACTTCTTGTAGATTCTCTTGAGTTCATCTATGTTCATTGTGGCGATTAAAAATACCACAATTAGTGAATCGCGATTTATCTGTTCATAACATTTTTGTAAGAAACGTATTATCCTCTTGACAAATAGGTTTATACCACACACAGAAGGCCACTTGATAATTACAAAATTATTATTCTTATGCTGGTTTTTCATGTTTGTTTAACTTTGTAGTACTAATAATTACAATATTGCTATTATTATAAACAACTGCAATTGTTTTACTTTCATCTTTTTCATGGCTACCCATTTTTTATTTATAATAAAACTTAAAATGACTATAACTCACTTATTTTTAGAAATAACTATGTCGTATGTCATATTGGATTGAAGAGAAAAAATTTACCTTTTGAATGAGGCCATAGCCAACTATGGTTTCCATTTAAAAAAATGTAAGTTTGCGTCATATCTCGGAAAATAATGGCGATAAAAATTTTATGATAATTTTTTATTAATCTACATAAAATTATCTAAAACTTTGTCCTTTACAGTTTTTTTTCTATCTGTTATAATAACCGAGATATATTGATTTGAAAAAATTGACACTTTTTACTTTTTTCAAAATATATAGTTACCCTTGACTTTTTTGAAAACTTTGAAAGTGGAATTTTATTCGTCTCGTAAATCTACACTTCTTTCCCCCATTTAACCGTTTCTCTATCTCTTATAGTTTCCGAGATCCCCATAGAGAACATCGAAAAAAACTCACCCTGTATACTAACAAAGACAATTAATGTGGTGTTAGTCCGCCTGGGCTATAGACCAGTGGTCTTTCTGCCCTGTCTGAATTTAATTTAATATAACAAAAAAAGTTCTTTGAAATTAGTATTATTGACACCCCGTTCTTCAAATCGGAAGAGGTATATTGCCGGGGAAATTTCGATTGGTAGTTTTTTATGACGATAAAAACACAACGCCCTTGATAAAATTAACAAAAAATTTGAATTTTCCGCCATTTGCGCAGTGGATTGTCGACAGCCCTGAAACAAAAACAAAAACAATTCGACCGCCAAGAGTTTAGGGTTTCTAAAAATGGAGCGTTACCCGATACGACAACGTGTCTTCATTATTGAACAATATTTTAAAAGAAATGTAAGTTTGGTTGCCACAGTGCGAAAATTTCATACAAAATATAGTCGGAATGGTGTTTTAAATTCGTCAACTGTGAAGAGATTAATTGAAAAATTTAGAGACATGCTCAGTTGGAGACGCTTAGCATATTGGTCGTCCAAAAACAAGCCGTTCAAATGTCAATATCAAAGCAGTAAGAGTGAAAATTCCTGAACATCAATGCTCGACAATTGCAAATTTCAAGAACGGTGCACACTGATAAAGATCAAAATTTAGTTAACACAACAACTGAAGCCTAATGACCATGAAAAGCGAGGAGAGTTCGTTGAATGGATCATTGAACAACAAAAAGTGGATGCTAATTTTTTGAGCATTATCATCCTAAACGATGAAGCACATTTTCACCTTGATGGTTTTGTAAATCGGCAAACCCACATGTTTCCACAACGCGTCACTATTTGGTGCTGGTTTTGGGCCGGAGGCATCGCTGGACCACACTTTTTTGAAAATATGGCTGGTCAAGCAGTGACTATGCCTGATGCTGGATATTACGACATGATTACACAGTTCTTTCTGCCGAAATTGGATCATATTGATGTGGCCAATATGTAGTTTCAACAAGACGGCGCCACGTGCATATAGCCTGTGAAACAATTAAATTACTGCATGAGACATTTCCTGGTCGTGTACTCTTATGTTTCTGTCATCAGAATTGTCCCCCTTTCTTCATGGAGTTTCGAATTAACTTCTTAATTTCTTATTCAATGGAATTTATCTTATTTGCCATAAAAGAATTAGTGTATTTAAGTTCACTTGCGCCTCCTTTTCGAAATCAAATGTTTGGTCAACCATAGGCCTATTTATTGGACTAACCTCATAGTGAATTGAAACCCCACACCATAATTTAGTATATATAACACAACCGGGGTACCAAGTACATTGTATTCCTGCTTTTTAACAACAAAGAAATTATTTCATTAATTTGGTTGACATGGCATATGTTACTCTTTGTATTATGTGAAATAAATAATTAACGAGTTTACAAGTGCTTATCTTTTAAATTTTAAATTTGTTTTTATTTTATAAAAAAGTGTTTATTCTTTCTAATTTTAAAGTCATATTAGTATACATATATTCAAAGAATTTGTATGTATTAATAGACATAATTATTTGTTTTTAATCTTAGCATTGTTAACATCTTATGTGATGGATGCTATTAACAGATAATATATTTTTATATACACTCAAAACAAAAGCTGAATATTTTATTCTAATATAGAGATATATTTAATTTAATTACACCAGCATCTCACTGTTCTTTTTAAATTTAATCATTCTTTACGATGTTGACCACATAAAATTGTATGCAATTAAAATAAGCGCTTTATAAGACAAATATTTTCTAAAATAACTGAAGAGCATATTTTCCCTGAATTAGTCAATATTATCCCATGATCTTTAGAAAAATGAATTGAACGTTACAGCGCAGTTTCACGTTTGTAAACAGACGTTAATTTACCCCCATGTCAGCATTTAACGAGCAGCCAATTTTCATTATTGCCCTTCCAAAATTACCAATTTGAAAACGTCAAATTAGATTGCGTCGTCCTATAGTAAATATTTGGTTAGCATCCATGAAACGGCGATAACTTAACTTAAATTTTTCTAAATAGCCGACTATTATTTACTCTAAAATATGAATCACGATTAACACGCGTAGAATAAGCACAACATATATATATATATATATATATATATATATATATATATATATATATGTATATATATTTTAAATTAAATGTACATACATATCGTATACATATATACTTGTTTCTTTAAATATAAAATTGAAACTAATATCTATCAATAAATAAAGCTATTGATTACCGTTACATAATTGAATTATTAATTTCTTTAATTGTTAACTAGAGAAATACTTAACTAAAGCTTTTTTAATATGTTTGGTGAAATGCTAACGATGGGCGCTTAAACTAGATGTAGCAGTATTTGGGTCGATATAATTTTCTACAGGCATTCACTTTGTGCCAATTTAATTCGAGATTAAGCTACCAAGCGTCTTTAGGGTTTCCGTTAAAGTAATTTTAACAAAAGAGAAAGAATGTATTGGCAAAAGTTCGTCAATTGAAAAGTTTCGTGTAAATCTAATTAGTGCAAGAATATAATAGATATACACAATAAAATTATGAATGAGCCTAAATTTAACGTTCAAACTTTTATTGTATTATACAAAGGCATGCTAATTAATATCAATTTAATAACTAAATATAAATATTTCGAACATGTAAAAATTATTATACAGTTTGTAACTGTCGTTTAGTCAAAATATTGATATTAAAGTCATGAAAGCATATTCATAAAATAACAAATTTAATTATTATCACACTTTACGGTCACAAATTAAATTGGTATTAATATAGATGATGAATAAATGCCCGATGTTACATATTCATAGGAATGTTGTGAGATAGAGGGATATGGCCAAGGGACCGACATCAAGGGTCAGTACTGACTATCTGCCACATACTGACCATACTGAAAATCTAAGTATTTGTATAAAGTAGTTGTTTGTTCAGATAAATAAAACCGCTCTTTTGTCTTCGGATATTCGCTGTGTCGCTTAATTAATTAAACATTATATACGAATATTCCAGGTAATAGAGATAAATCAAACAAAATTTTAACACTGTTTAGAAAAATTGGTACAATAATGGTGATGTGGCCAACATAATACTTTCCCTATATTTTACTCAAAAACTATGAGGTTTAAGGAAAAAAGCTATTGGTAATAATTTATTAAGTTTTAAATTCTTTACAATTGTCTGTCATATAAATTTCATGTAACTCCAATAATTTATTAGCAATTGGCAAAAAATGTCAAACATTTTTATTATTTTTTTTTTTCGAAAGTTAAGAATTTTATGAAAAATACATTTCTATAAAACTTGTTCAGTTTTTTATTCCCTTCAACTTTTATTTTAAAAGTTTTGTAATATTTTTCATATTAAAAAAATTATCGGAAAAAAACAAAAAACGGCCTCGAGTAAACACCTACTTCCGGTTTATGAATATTTACCAAAATCTTTTCAGTTTCAGTTTTTAATGATAAAGCCTTAAGTTTAAAGTTTCATCTCAATCGGATCATTCGTTTTTGAGATTCAGCGCTCACCGACAGACAGACACTCACACACAGACACATTTTTTTTTTCAGAAATCAGTGGAATGGACCCAGGGGACCTCAAAACGGATATTTCCGCAAAATAAATTTTTCAAAAAAAAAATCACGATCACAATACTTCCCCTATAAAAATAAAATATCCGTTTAAAAAACAAGACTTGCATATAAAAAAGCACTACACCCGGTAACTCGGTTTTTAATGTAAAACGCCGGTAAATAATAGGTATATTACTATTACTTTAACTTAGCAGATTGTGGATAATTTTACATCAGAAAATCAGGTGGGTATTTTAACTTGAGACTAGAAGCATTAAGATAAAGATAAAACGTACGTTTTTAATTTGCAGGAATATAAAGAAAAAAATAACATACTTACCAAAATGGGTCATGACTGTCCTTACCGAATAGGCAGATATATAGCAGTCTGATCTATTAACCCGATCAAACTTATACAACGCGCGATACAGATAATTAAATCCATGTATTGAAAAACTAATGGATGTCTTTTAACTACACCTATTACATGATATTAATGATCATTAATGTTCTTTAATTCAGCATTTCGCTAATCTTTTCACTGATAATATGTCTTTTCATTGTAAGATATATTCACTAATTTCGGGTTGAGTAATGTGTTTTATATTATGAAGAATGAAATAAAATTCCATAGTTCACTTATTATTTTATTGATACCATATGTACATTTCGAGTACTAAGTACTCATTATTAATGGTTTATGATCACTTACAAATACAAACGCGGATATAAATACAAAAATCCACATTCTTCGTAAATCCAAAAAGTAATTAGTGGATATCGAAAGCAAGATATTATTTTCGGAGTTACTTTTGTAACAAGCAAACAGTGGGTTATCTAAGGGGGTTAAATCTGAGTTTAAAAGCTTGTACCTGTGTTTATGCATTTCCATTGCTTCGAGTATATTTAATTTGAGTTTGTTTGATTCTTTTAAAAGGGTAATATTATTTAATGAAAAAAGATACCCCGTTTCCAAATTGTGTTATGCTAGGGCATTTCTCTATATTCTTATTTTTGACGTCTTTAAACCTCTTATGTAAACTCATTTGTGTTTGTCTTATTTATCATTTATCACATTCATTGTATGTTACTGAATTAATTCCTGATTCTTCAATATGACCCCTTTTTGGAATTGGTTTCCTAGAAGTGTTAATATTTTTTAAATATTTTAGCAATCTTATTAGTGATTTGATCATTGTAAATACATCTAGTATATTTACTTTCTTTTGTTTAAGTTTTGTTTGAGTGTTGTTAATGTCTTCATTTTTGGTTCCTTTTGTGTCGATTAATTAATTTATTAATTGTAAATTAAGTTTGTGTTATTAGTTTTAGTTCTAAATTTCTACTTTCTAATGAGTAAGGGAGTTTAAATGCTCTATATAACATGCTGTAAATGCTGACAGTTTATGTTTGGAATCAGTTGATAAAGAGTTATTGAGTATGGGTTGGTTTTCTATAAATGTTAAAATCTGTATGACCGGTATCTTGATTGTTTATTAGTAATACGTCTAAGAATGGGATTTGGTTGTTATTTTCTAACTCGAAAGTGAAGTTTATGCTAGAGTACAACGCATTTATATCTTTGACAAATTCATTATCATTCGAATCAGACTTAATTACTGAAATAATGTCATCTACATATCTAATCCAGGCTTTAGGAAAGTTGACAATAGTATTAGCTAAAAACGGAAAAAGGTAACCACTTTAGGAATAATGTTTCAATGTCAAAAGAAACCAAAATCTTATCGGGTTTTAAATTAATTTTATTTAATTTATTACATAAGTCAAAGAAGTTTACTACAGAAAGGTCATTGTCAAGTTTAAGATGTTTAAACTCAATAATTAACTTTTTGGCCAAGTTATATGTCGGAGAATTTGTATTGTAAACTATTGGTCTCCATTTATTACCCGGCTTATATATTTTCGGTAAACAGTATAATTAGGGAAGTAATTAATTTTTTAGTTTTAATTTATTAATCTTGCTCCGATTTATAAAATTTATTGTTTTAAAAAAATAATGAATTTACTTACATAAGAATTGAATTGACTCTTTGATTGTTTCATGTTTGGACTCTCGTCTAGTAAAGAATTAACACTGTTCACGCAATTAGTTTAGTTAACCGCTACCATCGTATTACTTTTAATGAACTGTTTTTATTTATTTGGTTTATTTCTTCTGGTTCTTCCTATCTGGTTTTCTGCAAATCTTTTCGAGCAACACGAAGAACTGTGGATTGTGGATTGTTCCGGTACTAATTTAGAGGCAGCAGTTTCGATGTCGTCCAACAGTTTCTATGAGAAGGTATGGAACACTGATTGAATGGTTTATTCCTTTTTGTAATAGTTCCATTTCTTCGTTGGTGAAGTTTTCACTTGATCGATTTTGTAAAAGTTGATATGGACTTATACTCTAAGTGATTTCTTTCGGGTTTTGGTTCTGAATTAACATTTTAAATTTTCTTTGATGTATAGACGACTTCTTTTTTTCCACCTTTGATCGGATACAGTATTGATTTTTCTTAGGTCTTCGTCCCACTCTATTACAGAACAGTCCTTTGCCACTTTTGCACTAATTTGGACACCATTTCGTTAACATTTTTGAACTTACTCTCGATGAACTTTAGAAAAACTATTTTATTTAGGCACTTATTTAATACATTAACGATGGAGGCTTCTACTTCGTTATACATATTTAATCACAAAATTAAACACAATAATCACTTTGTTGTGTATAACTGTTATATAACTTATTTAATAAGGAAATATATGCACTTGTGCATTTACTTTTGATTGTAAATAGAAACAATTTATATTAATTGATAGTGAGAAAATTAAATTTTCTTAATGAGCATTTCTGCACTTATGTTTTACATTTTACTGTAAAAACTCCAGCTAACAGCTACTCCCCGTACTAAAGCACCGCCGGGCATTGAATGAAATAACTGTTAGCTGTCGTTACATGTCTGAAATAATATTCAGCACGATGTACAATTTAGTATACTCCGTTGATCTGGTAGCCATGTAATCACTCAATTTCGGGTTGACTAATGTGAAGTGTTCTTTGCTTTGAACCATTTTAAGTTGCTGATTATAACTGTTAGTAAGTAATGCTTAAAGAGTAGTGTCATTAATGAAATCACCTGCAACTCATACTGTACAGACAAATTGTCCAAAAATGATTCCCTACGTTAGTATAAGTTGTTCTACATCTCTAAATATGGCACCTAATTCGAGAGCACCATTATTCAAAACAATTAAATACCCCTACTTTAATGGGGCAAAACCAATTGCGGTCGCCCTTTCAAAGAAGGCTACGTGCCCGATTGGCCCGCTATCTACTATGTAGAGTGGTCATGTCAAGCAAACCTCACACAGAAAATTTGGCTTTCAAAGCGTTATTTGCAGACGCCACAATAATTAATGTGTTTTGTGTCAGTCGCTTATTTGTTTTACTTCGTGATGGTCTTGCTATGACTTAATAATAGTTAATAATTGAGATAAATTGATCCGGTAAGTGTAATCCGATGTGAATTTTCGTGTGGAATTCGAGTATTGCGTTCGAATTTAAACCACTCCTGAAATATTGGCGCACCAAAGAACATTAAATAATAAAATAATTAATTTATCATTATCAAAACAGCCTTTCAAATGAACAATTTGGAATTTAGATTTGGTAGAAATGTCATAACTCAGTGCAGAAACGAGCTACAGCAAATGTAGCCAAACAATCATGCTCTTCAGCGATAATAAATACTTTGCACTATATTATCAAATGTGGTTTTATAGGCTAAACTGCCCCTTGTGATCCTTACTTAATATATGGAGTTACGATTAGTTGAAACATTTTCTATTGTATTCTAATGTACTCATCATAAAGATTTATAAATATAAAACGTTTTATCGAATTGGGAAAAAAAACATATGGATGTATACCAAATGAAGTTTTTAATGCCGATTAGATAAACTTTGGTAAACATTAAAAAAAGTTGTTGAACATTACTTAGGGTACTACCTATTTAATAAAAAATTGTTCCCGATCCGCTACTGGTTGAAGAACAGATTGATGTAGCAACTTTGTTATAAATAGAATCTAAAATACGTCTAACTAACTAACTGTTATGATAAAAACAATAAAATTTAAAAAGCATAAAAAGGGACTTTGCCGAATAATTATAATTATATACCAATAATAAATAAAAATCCACTCACTAAAATAAGTTAAAAAAATAATAAATGAATTTATAAAACAACTTTTTTAAGTTGTTTTATAAATTCTTTTATTATTTTTTAACAGGTTTTTCGACAATAACAATAGGGACTGTCGCATAATATGCTAATGAACAAAAAAAGGATATATTGCCAAAAAGAAAATGCACCCGCGTAGTCAATAATACCGATGAAAAAGTAACTATTTGATATGTATAAGAATTAATCAATTATTGCTTTATTAGTTGTCTTTTTAATTATGGAACCTAACGCTCTTATTTAATTCATTGCAAATTTGCACTACACGACTTTTTCTGAAACTAGTCACAATGTTGTATATGGAGTAATAATGTAATATATGTAGATTTTGAGTAAAATAGCACACAAAATATTCTTTCTAATTTTACACCTAAAATGTAAGCGGTTCATTTTAATGAAAAATTATTAATAGGCTATTACTAAATATATTATGGTAAAGGTAAACTTTTGAGAACAATTTACATTAAAAATACGAAACTTATCAAGTGTTCAATTAATATTTCTTTAGCTGTTTATTTTTTTTAATTATTATTCATCTGTGGCTAAACATGTTACAGTTTTTACCAATAAATGTAAAACCTCTCAACTTTGTTGTTTAATTGCAATAAAAATATTTTTGTGAAATCTTTATATCGCACCTATTTTTTATATTTCTTTCATGAAATGTTAGTCAATAAAACTTTTTGGTGTATTAGCGTAGGGAAAATGCATTACTTAAATTATGTGAAATATTAATACTCAGTTTGATATAAATATAGTCTATAATTTGCAGTTGCATATATTAGATTGATGAGTCTGTTATTTAGCGAAACTTTATTATGCATTTAAATTTAAAAAAAAACGGGTTGTTTTACTACATCGTTAAAATCATCAATTATCTACCCGATTTCTATACAATAAAGCAAAACATCATGGTTTATTAATTATAATTGGAGTTGCATGATGAAATGTGGGTCATATAAATTGCTATTGTAGTTCAAATTAAAGTAATTCCGGCTCTTACAACAACGATTCCAACAATGTATAAGTTTAATTTAAATTTCATTTAAACTTCTATTTACAAATTACACAATAAAGAAATTGCAATTGCAATTTAAAATATTAAAGTAAATACGGTTTGAATAAAAGCCCTATATGAGATAAATCATTTTTAAAGTTTTCAATGGAAGCAAATGCAAATAGATATTAGCGGCTTGTAATACATGAAAAATTCCACAAACGTAGATAATATAAAAATAATTCTCTGTTATTTACCACTTTTTAGATTATAAAACTATTTCACGGGATCGTTGCGGAAGCGACGATGAAACCGCTTTTCTGTTTGTGCCTTGCAAATATGGAAAGGCTTCGCTTTATAGTAGATCCAACATTGTCGGCAAAGATAAGGACAAAGTCGCGTAGAATCAAAGTATTACACATCGCATTATATTTTTGTTATAGTCGTCGAAAACTAGGGCGAAATATTATAGACTACATTAAGCCCCATCAACACAAATGGATCTCATCTCCATTCCAAAAGCGCATTATCATCACTATCGATATCTCATATATCAATCATATCTCGCCCACACTTGATATTATTTTTCTTATCGAAGAAATAGGTAACAGAAATATACTGCTCATTTGCAAATGAATCAATCGTTAATATAAAATTTGATTTTAAATATACCTGTAATGTTTAAGAAATAAATTATTAGTACAAACTCCATTTAAGATGATTAAAGCTGCAATAAGTGAATACAACGCTCCTCAGGCAATAAGTATTTTTGCTTTAATATATCAAGGGAATTCTACCCAATTAAATTTGTATAACATTTAATGTTTCTGATTTGCTTTGCTTATTTGCCCGAACGGATTAAATTACGGTTCGAGTTTGATCGGTCGCTCTCGGGTTAACCAAATAACGCTTATAATGGAAGACCATTTCAGGATGCACCGCTTATCATCAAGGCTTTAATTGAAGTTCTGCTTAGAATACTTGTGGTTATCCGTAATTAATAGTCGAGAGACTTCGACGATATACAACCAGAATTTAGCGGCCATTAACTTCTAATTTAATCCAAAAGAAATTAGAACATATATCTGTATCACATTCCTGAAATAAGAATTAGTTGAATTAATATAATCCTATATAAATTAAATTTCATTGATTTTGGTTGAATTAATCTTATAAAATTATACACTAGAATATTTAACGCTTGCATTCTTTTACCTAAAAATTTGGACACATTTAAAGAAATATCATTTTTTTTTAAACAAAAAAAAAATAGGATAATAATAAGAGGTATTTTTAATACTATTGACTGCGCCAATTGAAACAAGATATAAACTTATAAAAAGAAGAAGATAATAAAAAAAAAACAGTTTTACCTAATCTCGTTGATTGTTGAGGCATTTATATTTTGAAAATCCATTATCAATTAATATAATAGTAATAGTAAACTATTGATGATTTTAAACTTTTTATTTTACTCACTACAATTGTTTCACTACACTGTAGCTTCTTCAGGTGAAGAAATATAATTATATTATAATTGTAGTGAGTAAAATAAAAAGATGAAAATCATCAATAGTTTACTATTATTATTATATTAAGTTTAACCTAATACATATATGCTCCTAAAAGAAACACCCATATCTAACTGTTCTTTAACGAGAAATAATAAAATAAATGCTAATTCATGTAAATCAATCGTTTCTAGAAAGTGATATTATGTCAAATTAAATATAGGATTTTATCTATTTTTCTAGGTAAATAAACGTTTAAAACACATATATGTATCTAATTTGATACAAAAATAGAAGGCCACGCTGAATATAAATACATACAAAAGGGTCTAATACTAAACGAATAAACACACATTTTGTTATGCCAAACTTTATATCTCATATATGTTACATATTGGCGAATTTCATTATTATAATAGAATTAAATACATAATACATACAGGGTGTCCCATTTTAATCCGCCAGTAGCGATAATTCTGAAACATTGCATTGAATCAAAAAGTGTTCCAAATGAAAAGTTAATGGTTCTGAGGGGGACATCTGATACCGTAGACTTTGCCCCCCCAGCCCCCCAAGGGGGGCGGGAACAGGGGGCAACTTTAAAATCTTAAATGGAAACCCCTATTTTTTATTGCAGATTCTGATAGAGGGTTAAAAAGTATGTAAGTTTTATCCGAAACATTTTTTTTATTGGTCGAGAGATGGCGCT
Organism: Ontholestes murinus; assembly: GCA_963969525.1. Lineage (NCBI taxonomy): Eukaryota > Metazoa > Arthropoda > Insecta > Coleoptera > Staphylinidae > Ontholestes > Ontholestes murinus. Next base: position 45,500,642 of record OZ018389.1, on the reverse strand, counting down.
GGAAATGTAAAAGTTAGGTTTTTTGTCAATTAAATTGCGAAAATCGTCACGTAATCAACTGTTATTATTACTTAAGACTTACTCACAACCTTACAAGGTTGTTTTTTTCTCAGCCTGCCCAAATACTACTCGACTCAATCGAGAAATCGGAAATTTTAGATTCTGCGATAACTTGGCGCGAAGTAATGATTTTTTAAATGTAAATTGTTTTTAATGAGGAGACAGAAACAATTTGTGTTTTTTGTGAATTTGGTATCGCGTTAACGTGCACTCGTTACCGGAAAATTGTGTAAATTGTCAAGAGTCAAAGATTCATCCGAGTTACCAACCAATTAAAAAGAGTGTATTTTTGTGGATTTTCCGAGGGCGCCTATTAGATTTTACAAAGTTTAGGCTATGTGGGGGGCCAGGTCAAACACTGTTTGAAAAAAAAAGACATTCTTTTTTGAATTATTTTACCATTATTTAATTTGAAAAAGAAGTACTCAATCGCTATTTTTGAGTACTTTACGTCTTTGTAGGGGGGCGGGGGCAGTATTTGGGCAGGCTGAGAAAAAAACAACCTTGTAAGGTTGTGAGTAAGTCTTAAGTAATAATAACAGTTAATTACGTGACGATTTTTGCAATTTAATTGACAAAAAACCTAACTTTTACATCTGCAGCGCCATCTCTCGACCAATAAAAAAAATGTCTCGGATAAAACTTACATACTTTTTAACCCTTTATCAGAATCTGCAATAAAAAATAGGGGTTTCCATTTAAGATTTTAAAGTTGCCCCCTGTTCCCGCCCCCCTTGGGGGCCTGGGGGGACAAAGTCTACGGCATCAGATGTCCCCCTCAGAACCATTAACTTTTCATTTGGAACACTTTTTGATTCAATGCAATGTTTCAGAATTATCGCTACTGACGATTTTCGCAATTTAATTGACAAAAAACCTAACTTTTACATTTGCAGTACCATCTCTTGACCAATAAAAAAATGTTTCGGATAAAACTTACATACTTTTTAACCCTCTATCAGAATCTGCAATAAAAAATAGAGGTTTCCATTTAAGATTTTAAAGTTGCCCCCTGTTCCCGCCCCCCTTGGGGGGCTGGGGGGGCAAAGTCTACGGCATCAGATGTCCCCCTCAGAACCATTAACTTTTCATTTGAAACACTTTTTGATTCAATGCAATGTTTCAGAATTATCGCTACTGGCGGATTAAAATGGGACACCTTGTATAATATACATAAAAATACTTACAATGAACAAATAATTAAGCGGAATTAATAAATTAGTGTAGACTGAAATTAAAATATAAAATATATGTTTAATATTATAACAGAAGAACGAATAGTAGACTATTGATTAATTAAGATTTATATAAAATATCGGTTTAACTATAGAACATGCTATTTAATGAGAGACAAGAATAAAATTTACTCGCGTACTATATCACTGTTTTCGTCGCACGATTTTAATGGAACGAAATAATTTTTATAATGTTATAACCTTGATATATCCAATGAATTAGGCGCGATGCATATATTACAAAAATCGGGAATATAGTTAAAGTCTTGCATACACACTTTATATTTTTTCCTATTTGAATATGCCACATTCCTAGGGCATCAAAAATGCCACTGGGTTATATTACCAAAAACTGTTCACAATAAAGTGACAAACGTGAGAACCAGGCAAATCTTCATTCCGAGAATTTTAACATCACTAGTTCTCAGAATTCCTAGGTTCGTTCAGAAGCAGAGTAAATGATCCAGGAACTCCAATCTCTATTTAAGGTAAACCAATTAACAATATAAAATAAATCTTGTACAAAAACAATTTACCTCAAAAAGAGGGTTTTGCACAATTAATCAAATCGAATGATTAGAGCAAACTTATAAAGACGTACTGCTAACTACTATACGCTCTTTACGGCTTGTGGGAAAGAAAGAACTAAAATGCCCAAAGTTCTAAAAATTAAATCGATGGCCAACTTCTCGCACTGAGTGAAATATCGTTGGAGAGAATAGATATGGGACTGTAATTAAATTTGACGAATCAATTTTATCGATTCTACAATAATAATAACACAATACATGTTACTATTGTATCAATGCATGAAAAATTGAAAAAAAAAATACCAGAACGTAATAAAAATTAGAATTATATGGAGAAATTTGCCTATAACAAAAATCCATTATTATTGGTTAGGCCATTACAAAATACCCCATTTCCTCTATAAATCATAACCTTCATCTAATCATCTTAAGAGTAAAGTAGTCTATAATACTATTAGCGTACAAATGTACCGACACAATATTTTCAACCATATTTATTTTCAAACTAGGCATACCAAAAATACAACTATTTTTTTACTATATAAGCATATATAGTAGAAGTAGCAAAACCGAAAACCATAAATAGTGAACTAACATTAACCCGGACGGGAACCAATTCAGGATCTCGAGGCAAAGAACGAGCGATAGAACCGTCCATATATTATATATAATATATTATATTTTTGACTTTCTTTTGAATAATCTGTTTATTTTTAAATGCTAAAATATCAAGCATAGAACAACAGTGAACTTATAATATCCTTAGGACAGTAATATAAGTTAAGACATCACCAATTCTTATATATATACAACATCTTTATTAACAGACAAAAATAAAATACAGATAAGACAAATATAATACAGTTATGATGATATGAGTGTTAGGAGGTTAGTCTGTTAAATAGCTATCGACCGGAGGTCTTTCAGCCCTGATTTGTCCTTGTCGATGTGTCACGTTAGTCTGTCTCTGATGATGATGATGGATGATGTGATGCGATGAATTCGAAAATAGTAAATGGGGGGGTTTTGAATTTTGGGATTAGGTTAGGATTTCTGCGTAAGCAGTAGAGAGTAAGGATTTGATGGTTGAAGGGGTTTTTGGAATTTTTTTTACTTAAGTATAGAAGGCGTTCCTTTATGGGGATAACAGAGGTAGAGTCATATAGGAATTGGTTACAGGGATTGTGTAGAGGATTGCTGCGGTGTCGGATTTTGGTTAAAGTTCTTAGGGAGGATCGCTCGCTAACTTGGATATTGTGGATAGTAGGATTGCAGGAGTTGGAGAAAAGGACATTACCATAGTCGAGTAGAGGACGGCATATCATTTTATATATTTTAACCGCTGTTTTTATAGATATACCGTTATTTTTGTAAGTTAAGTTTCTGAACATTTTGGCTCTAGCTGTGATTTTTGTTTTGTTTGAAACTGTATGGTGTTTGAAATTGAATTTTCGATCTATGGTAATACCTAGGTATTTAATGGATGGAGAAGGGGAAACAGTTATGTTGGAGATATGAATATCGTGTGCAGGATTATTGTTACGGTGATAGGGAATTAGGAGCTGGGATTTGTGGGGATTGATTTTAATTCGCCATTTAGCAAACCAGTGTTGCAGGGAGTCAATTTGCTGCTGGAGGGATTGAAGAGCTTTAGGAACGGTGGGTTCGTGGGAAATAACGGCTGTATCATCTGCAAATTGCAGGAGATATTTAGAAGGATTGAAGTAAAGAGGATCAGGATTGTAGATGTCGAAACAGAAGATGTTATATAGTAGCGGAGATAGAGGGGAACCTTGGGGTGGCCTTGTACAGGAGAAAACCAATTCTTACTAAGCGGCATTTATTTTAAATGTTTAGCATGACATGTTCCTCTAAATCTACTATTTACATCAATAAATTCATTTTCTTAGATATTTCAAAAGAAACTACACACTTCGAAGTTATTTTCACTGAAAAATTCTTAGTGGGAGAGATAGTAGTGTAAATTATATAATATAATAATAGTTTTTAGGACGATAAATAAAATTCACTTTGTTGTTATCATACACGGTTTTTATTATTAGTGACCGGTTTCGACCATTGCATGGTCATTTTCAAACTACAATTAAATTACAAATTTTCTTTAGGCGGTATTTATAACAATCAGGTAAAACATAGATTACATATATAATTAGGCGGTATACAAATTAACAAAAGAGGATTATATTATTATGGCGTTAAAAATAGATGAGTATATTGTCTCCGTCTGGTCGTTGATTAGCGGGTTTTCCAGATTACGGTGGGCTTTATGTACTTCCAGTGATTCCAGTAGATCCAGCTTAGGGCCTTTGTCGCAAAAGTGAAGGATTTCCAGGGGGTTAATGTCCGGTGTATGATTATTTTCTAAGAGGTGGTTTGCAAATGTTGAATTTGTTTTTTTATTAGTATATGAACTCATATGTTACTTTAGCCGGATGTTGAAATTTCGGCCAGATTGGCCGATATATATGCATGGGCAAGAACCACATTTTAATTTATACACCCCAGATCTTTTCATATTGTCTGTTTTTTGTTTGGCATTAAAAATTAAATTATTAAGTTTGCTGGGGGTTTTGAAAATAACTTTAATGTCGTGTTTTTCTAGCAGCTTTTTTATTTTGTAACTTGGAACCGGTCACTAATAATAAAAAACCGTGTGTGATAACAACAAAGTGAATTTTATTTATCGTCCTTTTCATTTTTTTTCAAAATGTATCACAAAGTAATGGCTTCAAGCATCAACTATAATAGTTTTTAATTTTTCTCACTAACTTTTTGTATCCGAATTTTGACTTCCTTAAAAAAAGCCGTATTATTTTTCAAAAGATAATCCTTATCAATTCTATATCCTGATGTTGATTTATCACTAATTTTAATATTGGTCGGCATTTAACGTCTCACCACAATTTTTGTGATTTACATTACGGTAACGAACGTAACATTGAAGCATTGCACCCAAGATCCTAATAGTTCTTTAAACAAGATTTGATTGTATGATAATATGCATAAATGTTAGTTTCTGTACAAGATGAGCAAGTTAAAGAACGTATTCCTTTTTAAATTAGCACCGAAGTCAGGACGTAAATTATAAAAAAATCTTCAGTGGTTACGCATATGAGTTTAGAAGTAGCATAGTAGTAGAAATAATCGACAACACAATAAGGAACAACACGTTTCCTGTAATCGCTCTCATCTTATAAATTTCTATAGGTATTGTGTTTCACATATTTGATTTGTTACAACAGTAAACTTAGCGCCTTCCGCATATTGGTATAGTTATCCCAAAGATATAAGTCGTTTATGGCCTTTCACCGTTTGACTGCCATAATGAGTTTAGGGCCATCATATCGTAAATCCGAATCAATAAATATTTTCGTGCTGGTCAGGACCGCATTGTATAATTTGCTCTATACAAATGTGTGCATTGAAAAGGCTTCTTATTGCATACAAATGATCTCTTTTTTGAAGAATCCTATACTAAGAAGCAGTTACTAGAGATTATGAAAACGAAAATATTTTCAATGCACAGGAAGGCGGATTTAAAGTTAAAACGGCCCCTTAATAAAAAAAAAATCCAAAACCGGCCCTGGGATAGCGTTAAGATGATCCGATGCGGAACACCTATTGGGGGCTGGGAATGAGAGTTTGCGGTCGGTCCTTCATAAAAATTAGTGGAAGTTAAATACCGTAAAAGGTCATAAACGCCTTTTATCTTTGGGTCAACTATACAATGTTTCTATTGTTCATAACACATCAAAGCACAAATGTTTCGTAATCGACCATTTGAGAAGAGGTCCAATAAAAATGTACGTTCTTTCTTAAAAGTTCTGTAAGTATTTGTATTAACGTCAAAAAGACAGGAATTAATATCCTATACCGTGATCCTGTTCCAATAACACTATGAACATCAGTAACTTTAGTTTGAATACAAATTTATGGACCACAATAATCACACTACTCCACAGACTGGATGATTCTGTGACCCCTAGCTAACATTTTCTTTAACTGATTGACAATATGTTTCGCCAAAGTTGTCAAACAGGATAATATCTTTATTTAATTGAATACTTTCCATACCTTCCATTTTATATCCAATTGAAGAACAAAACGATATTCTTTAAAATATAATTATTTAAAATCTCAAGTGCATCTGATGCTAGTAACATTTGACACTTTATATAAAATATGAACATTTCCAGTCATTACATCTTAGATAATTCCCATTCTAACCCAAATATTAAGCACCAAATTAAGCATGTGACTTAGCGAAAGATATACAAGGATATCAATGATTTTCTACTTTCGCACATTAACTTAAGTGGTATAGACACGAATCCATAACAATCATACATCACCATTTACAATAGAAATAAATTTAATAGTGCAACAATAATACTTTTACTTTCGTTGGAATCTATTTATTTTTATGAAGGGTCGAATGAAAAGACACTATGGGCGACCCATAGTTATCACTTCTTTGGCTCTTTTTCTATGGTTGAATTACATTTAGTATAAGTACTCACCTTAATATTAGGATATCTACAAGAGCAGCAATACTTCTTCTGAGTTATTGTATATTTTGATGATAAATAACAAAAAAATCTGCCACAGTTTGCAACTTTCCACCACGATGTTTTTTTCGGATCAATGAATTAACTTTTAAAATTATTATTAACAGAAAAACATATTCTAGAACAATTAGAGCTATCATCTGATGTATTTGACCCTGCATAAACTAGTTTAGGCATTATACTCTGATTTCTGTGGGGAAGTGGTTTAATACTAAGATAAGTTTCCTTGTGAATCTAATTACACACAACAATTGTTGGCTGGTGGCCTCTTCCAATTTTAATTACTCAAATAGTATCTAGGTTAAAATTCAAGTAAATTTTTCAGTGAAATGCAAATGGAACTATTTATTAATATATATAGTGTGAAGTAAAACAAAGCACTAAGAACGTGAAGAATAATAATGTTATAATGTTATTAATAAATCGTTGAAGGTAGATACATTCAAAATACACATCAAATAAAAAATTAAATAGATACAAATATATACAAATTAATTTTGAATAGAATCAATTTGAATTGGGATCAGAAATTTTTATAGTAAATTTCCTAAAACAATAATAATTATAAGATATTTGGCAGTATATCCGTTATGATACAATCGACAAAACAAATTATTTGTCGATAATAAGTAAAGTAAGGAATTTGATTTCGTTCATCATAATACCCTATTTTTTTTTGATGCTTCAAAATATATTTCCTTAGAGAATGGAAAACAATTCATCTGCATCTATACGCAAAGCTATACAAATCACTTCGTAAGAAAAACATCCTAATGTGTTTCATGTTCGCTATCATTAAATATCAATTTAGTTTACTTTACTCTTATCACGTTAAATTAATAAATTTTAAGTCATCATTGCTTCTGATCCCAAGTGCACACCATACAACGCATCATTTGTGCATACCCTCCTTTTCTTTGAAGATCACGTAGGTTTTCTATTTCTTTGCAACAACTTGAGGTGAATAATTTTTAATCCATAAGCCGACAGCTTTATATATACAATAATCTTTATTTAGACAATACAAAATACATAATAACAATAAATATGAATACAATACAAATAAATGGTGTTAGTCCGTCTAGGCTATAGACCTGAGGTCTTTCAGCCCTGCGACAGCTTTAATAGCCCCAATTTTTGTATTTGGATGACTTAAATACGGACAGAATTTCTTCTGATTCTGAATTAGATACAAGTGACCCCTTCACTGACGTACCTTTATAATTCCCTGGAATTATAAAGGTACGCCACATCTATCATTTACCTTCACTGCCTATCTGGGGATTAAAATACTAAACTTGATGTATTTCAAGTATTTCTTGAGAAATTTAAAGAAACAATAGTTACTGAAACAAACCATTATGGAGACCAGCTCATGACTACATAAGTGTACGGATACAAATTCCAATGAAATTAAAACGTTCCTTGGAATCCTGATTATTTAAAGTTTCTTTTAGAAACCAGAAACCTAAATGTATTTTATTTAACTTAAATCAATTTTTACTGCAACTACATTGCAAAGAAAAATATAAGCATCGAAGTATCACTTTTTTTTTTAAAGATGAGCTTAGGTTGGAAGCAATACATACCGTCGAAGGGTAAGAGATTTGGAATAAAATTATTCGCATTATGTAAAAGCGAATCTGGCTATGTATACAATTTTATAATTGCCCACTGGAACAGCCAATATATACTGTCCATTGTCTGCTCGAGTAGTTTTAGAACCAATTTACACTCTTTAAAATGATGTACACTGCATATATCAAGACAATTATTCCAATAGTATAAACCCTTGCAATTTTCTAGAAAAATATAGAACAAATAGCGTTGGGATAATGCGAATAAATAAAAAAAAATCAAAAAAAAAAACAAAGAAAAAAAATACCAGTAGGGAATATATTGTCATATTCCACTAAAAATTTTCTATTGAAACGACAAGACACGATAGACATTCGAATGGTCTCAATTCAAGATAGCTTCATGCAAATCGTAAAAATAAATATAATAAAAATATGGGCGAAGTCAACTTACTTACTCCACGGAAAAAAGTCGCATGAAAAAATTACTAAACACAAATATTTAGACACTTCATTGATGCAAAAGCTCTACTCTTTTATTATTTATTTAAAAAATATTTTTATCCATTAATACAAGAGTAAAATAAATCGAAACAAATCGGTCTATTCACATATTTTTAGTATTAAATATTGTTCTTATTTATTTATTTATTTATTTCTTTCTTAAGCTGTCAGTACAATTATGTATTTATTAATGTAATACATGTTAGATAAATATTAAATACAAAACAGTACAATGGATAATTAAATATAGAAAATTAAATATCATTTTTTGTTCTAGTCACAAGCCCGGACACACATTAATTATTGAACAAAGTGTAATTTAAAGTTAACTCGTTGCACTTAGAAAAATACATGAACATTTTTTATTTCGTTAGATGTTTTATATACTCGACAAACTCAACAAAACTCCATTTACTTTATTATTTATCTTTATTTAAACAAACAAGTCGATAACTGTTCTGCAGCTACGCCCCTACGTCATTAAATACACCCAATTCCAGTACACTCAGTCTGTTCTGCAATATATTGTAAAATAATAATAAACAAATATGAGGCCAGAGCTTCAAAGGGGAGTTAAACTTTTGTCGGTAAATATAATTTAACAGAGAAAATAAATATAAATGAACCACATCAAAAAAGGAAAAAGACCAAACAAAGGCTGTAATTTAAATACTGTATAGTTAATAATCTCTGCAGGTACTGCATTCATTTCTATAAACATTTATACAATGCACTAATGGTGCAATTGTATACTGAATATTATATATTTATTACATAGGTTTTATATCCGCAAAAACTATAAATAGTTAATTTAAGTTGGTTTGCATTATAAACTATAATGCAAATATTAGTAAATGTAAGTCATTGTATAACCACACCTTGAAATAAATGCATATAGAAGAGAAAATATTGTAATTATAAGTACTAATGGATTAGGGAAAACACACCAAGTCTTATTTTTTATTGTTCCCTGTCAACATCAGCAATGGACCGGTTTCGATCTCGATGAGTGCATACAGAAATTTCAGTCAAATTAAAAATATTATTAAGACATGAATATAATAAATAATAAAATTATTTTTTTCTGCGCCCTTTTGCTAGAATTTTGTAATTAGAGCTATTTATTAAAACAGCAACAACTCGCATTAAGCACCGTCAGATATTAAATTTTATATCTAATAGCCGTTGCCACATAGCTGAAAACACACATTATAGCAGTTTTTGTACATTTTATTACCATTATGATAGTATATAAATATGTGTTTTACTTATTAGAGTTCGTCATAGCAATACTGATGGCACTATACATTTTTTAAACAATATTTTATTAATAATTAGAGTCTTAGTAAGACTCATTATTGTAGATTTACGAACGGTTTTCGCATGTTTCTAATTATAAGTTAGTTTTCTACAACGTAAACGACTTCAATATATTTTATTGCTAGCTGAGATAAGTAATAAACAATTTTTAAGTAATAATATCTATAATCAGATAACATATTTAGGTTTACATCATCAAGAAAGAATTTGAAACAAAATGTTAATCTTTATTAAAGAAATGTAAACATCTTCAAAATTTGTATATTTTGTTTAGTTTAACATTATTGCTAATTAATACTTTATTGTTATTTATTATTTGTTTAATTTTTATTTCTGATAATATGACCAAAATAAATATAAATAAATGAACCGATTAATCCAAGTAAGAATAATCCGATAATTATTGTTGTGTCAGTTAAGATTTATGAAGTCTGCACGCAGGATACCTTAGTCTTATATTTGCATGATTATTGCATGTCGGCGGGGTACGTAAAATACGAACCGGTCAGGAACGAATTCATTTATCACGAAATTATGACATAACAGTACACAATTTCAGATAGCGTTCAGAAAAGCACCCCATTACTTCAATTTCTGGAAAATTAACAAGAGCAGAAAAAACTCATTACCCACCCGTTCCTCCTTAATATTGATTTATGATTCGCTATTGAAATATTTTAATTTCGATTAAAACACAATAAATCTTCTCACTGTCTTTTACACGAAGAAAATTAGAGATGCAGTCATGGCAGGCGTTTATGCTACTAAGATGTATAGCTTCCGTGCGAACGATAATAATTTATTTTTTTTTGCTGGTTCGCGGGCGGCAAAATAATAAATTGCCATGCACTTATCATTTGCCGTCTTGTAATATTAATGAAGCCACTAAACTAAAACACTTACTATGTGTCTTTCACTAAAAATTATGTTAAGTTTCGAACGTCATTATCAAATGAATCAATTTAATGAAAAAGTTACATATATATCAATGTATGTTATAAAAGGCAGCGGGTAAATATAGATTTTTGGAAAGTAGCGTGTGTATCAAATCTATTTGCTCGTTAAGCAATCGAAGAGATCGAACTGTGTATCTTTAGTACAGTGATGTAAAATTTTAACCACTTAATTGAAAACACAGTTATATTCCTTTCTTCACTTTCTATTTTTTCACTGCTAAATGTACATTTCGGGCACTATGTGCCCATTCTCAATAGCTAACTGCTGTTGCTATAGCTATTGAGTATGGGCACGTAGTGCCCGAAATGTACATTTAGCAGTGAAAAAATAAAAAGTGAAGAAAGGAATATAAGTGTGTTTTCAATTAAGTAATATTAACCTTCACGTACTCAAGTAACTACATTATTTTTTATTCACAAATAATTATATAACGTGTAGGCACAATTATATAAATCTAAACAACACATCACGACTCGAGTTTAGACGTTTTATCGTCATTATCAAGTGAATTATAAATTGATAAAATTTTGATTTTATACTCTTTTGGGGTGAGGGAATATACCTGCCGCTGTTTTGGAATATCTCGGAAAAACAGTACGAAAAGATTAGTTCGGTCTGCTCACTAAGAAGATTAACTAACGGATTACGGCTCTGTTTGAAAATTTCCAATAACTCCAGGAGTTTAAGCTTAGCGTCATTGTTGCATTATTATACATTATACAAGATTTGTAGAATATTTATATCTGGAAATTGGTGTCTGCATTCTAAACAATAATTTGAAAAAAAGCATTTATTAAGACAAAATGCACGATAATCTTCGGAAAAATGAGTTGATATACCTCGTCCTGTTTGACCTACATACACACTATTGCATTCCGAACAACGGATCTCATACATACCAGATTTTTTAATAGGATCGACTTTATATTTTACATTGAATAGCATGTTTGATAATTTGCAGGTATTTTAACTCTACTTGATGATTCTGTTTCCGTTTAATATTAAAGTATGTCAGTGGAATGAAAGATGTATATAAATTAGGTATTGTCAGATATATTAAAACCCTTGTGGTTCGATGATGATTTTTGTTTGTAAAGTTTTGGATGAGGTTGGTGGGGAAACTTTTATCAATTGCAATTGATATTATTTTATTTTATTCAGTGGCTCTTCTTTACGTAATTAGAGGAATTAAGAAAGCTCTATGTATCATTGAGTGGTATGCAGCTAGTTTGTGCGACATCGGGTAATTTGAGACAAATAGAATTGTTGAGTTGACGTTAGCAGGCTTTCTGTATATATCAAATTCAATTTTATTGTTTTGGTGAATTAACGGTCCAAAAATTTAATTTTGTTGTTATTTTCTGTTTCAAGAATGAATTTATGGTGAATAATGTAAATTAGGTTCATAAACTGATCTAATTAGTGTGTTGTGCCACTGAAATATGCTATTGTTTCATCAACATATCTGTATCAAAAGGAAATGTGATTTTTTTTCAAGTGGGAAAATCTTTTATTCAATATTGGACATGAATATTTCGACTAAAGGAGGTCTTATGTAATAGAAATCTCATTGCAAGACCTGTGGTTTGCTGATAGAATTTATTATTGAATTTGAAATAAGTTTGATTTTCACAGGTTTCTAATCATTGATGAAGTTCTGATTTAATTCCAGATATAACAATATTTATTTTTTATCCTGCATGAGTGTCATGGAATCTAGGAGAAGCTTAAGTTGGAAATAGTGGAAACGAGGCAGGAATAGCTAAAATGCTTAAGCATTACTGATATTTCATAGCTTACTTATCTGAAGTGCATTTACGAGAGTCTAAAGATTGTTCGGAAAGTCCGTGCCGATTATCGGTAGGTAGTGTGAGAAGAGACCTGAATATAGCATACTTATTGAAAACAAATAACATGTGTACATATTCTTAAAGAGATAACTTCAGCCATATTTGGAAAAAAATTGGTTACGATTCGTTAATTTTTTCAATTTTATACGCTTTAAAATATAGCAGCAAATAAAGTGCATTATAGACATTTAATGCTTTCCTTTTTTGGAAAGGCAAAAAAACGAAAGAACTATAAGGACGTGGTATTTTCAGTTTAATGCTGGAAATTTCGACCTTGAAGATGAAAAACGCTTGGGTAGGCCGTTCACCACAGACGACGATCTGATTAAAACAGAAATCGAGAATAACCCACACTCGGTATTACGTCAATTAGCAGAAATGCTAAATAAATCAAAATCAACCATCCACGACCATATTGTGAAGCTTGGCTACATAAATCGTCTTTATGTATGGGTTCCGCGTGATTTAACGGAGAAAAATCTGTTGGATCCTTATCCATTTGCCATATGCTTTACAATCGCAACAAGGAGACAACATTTTAAAGCAATTTCATCAGGATAATGCCCGGCCCCGTGTGTCTTTGACAACTCGACAAAAATTGTTGGAGTTTGGTTGGGGTGTTTTACCCCATCCACCGTATTCACCAGACCTCGCGCCCTCGTTTTTCCACCTTTTCCTATCATTACAAAATTCAACATTTCTTTTGTCAAAAAATGATTATTGATATTTTTCAGTTATTTGAAATAAGCGAATTGTCTCCTTCTTTACTTTGCCAGTGCCAACTATGGATAAGCATAAAATATTTGTATAGGTATTTTTTATTAATAGGCGTAAAAAGACGTTGAAATTTTTAATATTTAAAAACTTAGATATTAATAATACATTTCATCTCGACAGTTAGTCAATTATAGTTCAATTTTTATTTATAATGACAGGGCACAGAGATCTAAGTTCGATAGCCTAGACAGGTACGTACCCCATCAGTTAATAATTATAATTACAATGTATTATTAAATCATGTAAGTGTCTGTAATAAAGATGTTGTATATAATAATAAATTAAAAACTTATGCAACGTAGACCCCCGAATATCATTTTCAGATATTTGAATGTTTGTGTTCATGTTCGACTTAACTGCTCCCAACACTATTCCCACTGCCCCCAAAGATGGCGTTCGCATAGCTTACTCGGTCATTAAGTTTTAAAAGTCTAAACAGTTCCAATATTAACTCACGATATATTTACTTAATTGCTCACCGAACCCATAGTAAAACCATTTATGAACTATCAGGATTAAAACTAAAAAACGTTTGGTTTATTTTCTGTGAAACAAACCAAGTGTTTTTTTAGTACTAATCAATATATTTTATAATTATCTTTCAAATAATTCTATACATGTTTGAATGTTTGTTGAAACCATATCCCAACGTCCTTTCTCCTTTTAAAACTGGCCATTTTTGCAAATCCCAGCAACCATTAATCAAAACGTCAGAGGGGGTCAATAGCGCCATCTCATCTTTCTATTAAAATCGGTAAATTTAATCTTCTAAAAATGAAAAACCCTCTAAATGGTTAACTCTATTTCACTCTATAATTTCCTCTTTTTTAAATTAACTTGCTCTTATTATATATACATTCCCATTCCTAACTCAATATTTATAAATGCTTATAAGACACCCCAAAATTGTGGGTGTTTTCAATATAAATAAATCAAATTCCCGTCATTTGTCTCTATTTTTTCCAACTCAAACTGCATACGCTTTTCCAGACCTCATTCATCATGAATGACTCACAAGCCAACTTCGATGTATTGCTTTACACACAAAATATATAGTCCCTAACCTAGTTCCTGACTTATGTTCCGACCCCTTTGCTCTAGATCCTCCTCAACAAATCTCATAAAACATAGAAAAAGTTTTAACAGAAGAATATGTCATCGTCAATACGAAGCAATTCACCCACATTGATGAAATCCTCACTTCTATAAATATCTTCTCCCAAAATACATCTTTCGATTAATTAAATATAAAAGACAATTGTACAGAGTTATCCAACTAATGGATTTTTTGGTTTAAAACAGGCAGTAAAATCAATTATTCAAAGGGAAAATGCTTGTATCTTAATAAACTAAACAAATACAAAAAGACAGATAATTTATAGAAAATTTCTGACCCGTTAACTAACGGGACCATCACAGATCCTGACGTAATTGCACAAAAAATTTCCGATATTTTCAACACGACTTATTTAATAACACAAGACCCAAACTTTAACCAGACCAATTTTCAAACAGTAAATGGCTGGTATATTCAATATTTAGGAAAAAATGATTGTTCAGAAAGGACGGACATTTTTACATATGACGAATACTTTAAAGTTTTAAAATTCTTTCCATTTCACATTCACGACACATTCTGCCTTGAAAGCCGAGCTTCTGCAGCTTTATTTTTGGATATCTAGAAAACTTTTGACTCACCTGGCCTATACAAGTTCATCCTCTTAAATATCCCTCCTCATATCATTTTCATTATTAAAGATCCCTAAAAGACAAACTGCAGAAGTCCTCATCTTCTTCCTTTACTTCCGAACAAATACTCCCCCAAGCCTCCGTTAATGTCTAGAACCTGCAATTTACAGATAGTGACTGCCCTAATCACACCTACTCTTACGCCACGAAAAACCCTTTAATTTCCTGAAGAGCTTTTTGACTCACTTCAACAATGGTTTGCTAAATGTCCCATTAAAATCAATCCTCACGAAACGAAGCTCCTTATTTCTTATAATCGCATCAATAGTTCACCCCGAAGGTCTTTATTTCCCATCATAACTATGATCCCACCCTCAGTTTCCGTTAAGTACTTGAGCATTATGAAAAATTCTCCAAAAATTAATTTCCACATACTATCCTTATACTGACTAAAAATCCTAGTTTAAACCCTAAATTTCAAAAACGCATTAGAGATAGATGAAATATGACTGGACAAAACTAGACAACTAGGCAAAGTAAATAAACATGTAAAAATGTCAATAAAATGTATATTATTATCAATAATAAATTTGTTATCCTAAGTTTTTTTATTTAATGACATTAAACTAGCATAATAAATTGATAGTTAAAATAATTAATAACACAAAAACATTTCGTAAATCTACAATGAGTCTTACTAAGACTACAATACAAATCACTTATTGAAACAACTAATTATCTGGCTAATACTTCGACAGATATCGAAATGGTTAATTTTCTACAGAGTAAATGACTTTATTACATTTCATTAATAATATATAATAAGTTATACTCTAGCAATAAAAAATATGAAAACAGTAAATGGCATATATAAAATAAATCAAAAGAAGATAGAAAACGTAATATCTGTTTCTTTTTCATAATTGTTTTACACTTTACTTAGTTTCTAAAGAACCATACCTTGTATATTTAATTTAAAGTGGTCACTACTTTACTAATTTATATTGTATCTTTGATTCATATGTTTAAGATCATATGAAACACCGGTTGCCTCATGACGTATAAATTATTTACGAATTTAGTAAATTGTGTTGGGAATAGATGTATCTAACATTAACTTAATGAGATTAAAGTTAGTTTAAGTACCGAATTAATTAACTGAAGTGTACAAAACTGCATTACAGTATAAATTAAAAGTAGGATCTGAAAATATTGAATATTACATATATAGTCTGAGCGAACCTCTACTTTAAAAATAAATTCGTTATACATAATAATTGAAAAAAAATAAAAAAAAGATAGAACAAAAAGTGACCAAGTCATATAAACAACACATTAATTAAATATAATAGCGATTGATAAACGACATTGTGGAAATATCTGTCATATGAAGGTCTAAAACTATATTAACCATGAAAATAAATATGCATATCGCCTTTAATATTGAAAATAAAATAACAGAAATGCATAAGACTATTTAGCATTTATATGCAGCAGAAGCAATAAATATAATAAATTTCAGCAGGTTGGCAGAATGCAAGCAATATAATGCTTCCCGGAAATACATATCACGAGTTCAGGAATTAGGTGGAATAAGTAAATGGGAGTACACTACCTAACAGTGTAGTACTAAATTCTATGTACAATATACTGCACAAATTACCGCTATATCAAATGATCAGAGAAGTTTAACTGAGAATTTAGCATTAATTTGAATTTAACATGTTATAAATATAAATTTTAATATATTCTAGCATCGTGTGCATTATTCCTTTTATTTTTATGTACTTTTCTGTACTCTAGTATTATTAAGTATTTATTTATTAACTGAAGAATTATACCAGGGACGTACTTAATATAATCTAATAATACAAACATTAATAAGTTTATAGCATACTTAAGAACTAGTATTGTTTGAATAAGTAATTGTGGAGGCTTTCACTTTTTTAATATAACATATTTTAATAGTTCTAATAATAGTTTCGATAATTTCAGCTTGTCATTAAATCATTTAACTGTTCAATAATGACAAGCTGAAATTGTCGAAATTATAGCAACCAGTGTTACTAAAGAAGTGAATTTTAAACTTCTATTTGTTTTATTTTGAAATAAAATTGTTTAAATTTCTATATATTGTGTCCAAAGAATAAACTACAAACACTCTTTATTTAGATATGTAGGTCTCTTATTAATTACAACTGTAACATATTGAAATCTTATTTGTGACAATTTTTATTTATTTCAGCTACTAAATGATAAAATTGTGGGCTTTTAAATTATACAAGAAATAACAGTAATTTAAACCTAACATAAGTAAAACCTACCTAAACAAAAATATCAAACATGTCATTACTTAATTTTAGAAGCACTATTGTTTCATTTATCACGCGATGAAACATTTTAAACTATTACTCTTAAAGGTTTAAATTAAATTACACTTGGTTTGTTTCACAAGTTTTCTCTGTTTACTTGACTAGTTTCGCTTTTTATATATAAACTTGTCAGTTTCTTTTTAACTCACGTTTCTTAATGCCTTAAAAAGCGAAACTAGTCGAGTAAATAGAGAAAAATTGTGAAACAAACCAAGTGTAATTTAATCTAAATTTTTATATATATCAATTGTGATAGTAATAAAAAATAATCTAGAATTGTGAAACATTAATTTTATCAATTACAACATTTAGTGTAATGGCAGAGGTTTTCGCTTAATAGTTTAGTATTAGAAAGGGTTATAAAATAGGTATGAAGCTAACATATGAATTACCCGGATACAATTATTAATTATAGAATATGCAGGGAACTAGTTCTGTATACTCATATCTAGCCATGCAAGTAATAATTTTGATCCTCTCACACATCAAAGGAAAATATGAACACGAATTCTAGAAACACTTTAATACCCTTAAATAGAAAAGTTGTGTATATGTACGTATATAGCTAATAAATTCAACAGAACGTTAAAAAGTTTCATGCTTCGGGAGTGGAGGTAGCCGGCCTCCTCAAAGCAATAAATATCGCATTGCACGTTTTATAATTTATATCGTGCATACGACAGGTCAGTTAAGAATTGAAAATAAATACTCTGTTTTCAAGGTTCAGAGCGTCCTTGCTAAATTATTAAACATTACTGATATGTTGAATTATATCGTAAATAACTTGAAATGGTAGGGCCAGAAATCCGTAACAAAGTCTTCGGTCAAATGGCTGCCCAACCGCCTGGAATAATGCGAGCCGATTTTCTTGTAGCCAATTTAAATCAAGCAATTTATGAAAATTACGGGATACAATTGTATGATATTCCTTTGGCTTTGACATACAAATGCGTCTCAGATTTAAGGTAAATGAAATTATTTATTATTGCAAGGATTAATTTTTGTGTTAGATTTAAATTATTGGTTACAAGAAAGCACTTATTTGTTTAGCTTTGCTAATGTCATTTTAATTATAAATTTATGTATACAGGGTCTACTATAAAAGTAATGTACATGATTTTATTGCGAATCCAGGGTATTCGATCCAGAATCGAAAAGGGAGAGCAGCGAGTACCAAATCATTACCCCATCCAAAGATAGCCCGAATGAGCAAATCTTGCATCAAAAACGACCAGTTACATGGTTGATTTTCAACTTCTTGTCCAAGAGCGTGGCAGACACGTTTCCGCAAGTATATTGATGCTAAGGGAATGTATTTCGAAGAATTTTAAGTATTTGCACCAGTATAATCAATAAATATATTTTCCCACAAAATTTGCTTTACTTTTATAATGAATGAGTTAATTGCATTATTAGTATAATAATTCTCCAAATAAAGATTCTATGGATTGTTTAAATTTCAAGAAGGGTATTGGGATTTCGATGAATATAATAACGTTTTAGGATGTTAAATTTAGACAGATTGGATACAATTTTGATAAAACGTAATGTCTGCAATTATTTATAGGGATATTATTTGTTGATTACTAAAGAAATGTATTTAATAGATCGTGAACGATTTTATTAGGATAGGGACGTAGTTTTATGAGAGTGCACAGGGCAGTGCTTTTAGGAAAGGAGAATTGGTCCGTGTTCTAGCAATATGGCTTTATATACTTTTTTGTAAGTAATACCTATATAATATCTTGCTTTTGCTAAAACCTTGGTCATTTTAGGGGTGTCGGGCTTAAAATTAAATTTGTGGTTTAGAGTGATTCCAATGTATCTGCAAATTCGTGAAGGATAAACCGTGTTTCCAATAATTCTAATTGATGGGGAGTTGTGTCTAATTTGGTATAAATAATTAGGGTTTGAATAAATTGTAAAAAATTTGCAATATTTCAAATAATTCTATAGAGGAGTTTAATGAAGGAAGGAAGTGCATTGTATTATTAAAAATGTTGTAGTGCGCTCTTAATGCAGTATCGTTCGCAAAGTGTAAAACATATTTTACGGGGTGGAATAAATATATATTGGATTATGAAAATATATATTATAGAGAAAAGGATAAATGCGCATAAGAGCGTGATTTATATTTAAACCTCCTATAATAATTGTTTGATCATATAGAGAAACGTTTCTAAAAATGATCGATTCGGTAGTGAGAACGAATGTATACCAAAAATATATGATGTTTAAAGCATGGAAATATAAAGTTTAGGATTTCGTTTGGAGGTCCGTTAATTTTTGGGAAATTGGCTTTTCTGGAACTTACAGAAGGATATAGCGGAGAACCTTCCTTTTAATTTTGGTAGCGAAAATGAACAGGGAATTGTAAGAGACAACAAGGTTTTTAGATTTGTTTGAACTAGTATTGATGCATGGATAATATTTTTTAATAGATACTTACGGACTGCCTTTGTGCTTTAATCTATTGGTGTAACAATTAAAAATCTATCCATTAATATCACTTGCAGAAAAATGTGAAATTTTAACCCCATTTATTGAAGCTATAGGGGCGACTGTATGGGGTAGGAATAAATCAAATATAATAATATAGATAGGATTCAAAGTCAAATTCAAATTCAAATTCAAATCTTTATTGGTCAAGTAAAATTACAAAGAGGATAATTATTTGACAGGTCAATTTTACTAAAAACTAAAATAAGCTGCATTACAATTTAATTAAATAAAACTAGAAACTTAAAATAAAACAAAATATATATTCAGTCTTTGTAGATAATCTTTAATCTCACTTACACTGTAAAAGGCATTTTGAATAAAGATTTCTTTAATTTGTCTTTTGAATTTATTAAATCTTAGTCTAACTAATGATGTTGGCAATAAATTAAATAATCTAATGCCGGCATGTTCAGGGAATTTTGTGTAAAAAGAATTTCGATATTTATTTAGGATAAGATGGTTACATTTTCTAGTCGGGTAATCGTGCAGGCTAGCTTGAGATGGCAATAGAGGCGAGTTTTTATGAATATAACATAATAATTTAAGAGCATATATACATGGCAATGTTAATATTTGATTAGAAATGAAATATTGTTTACATGAGGTTCGGGGTTTTAGGCTAAATATACATCTAATAATTCTCTTCTGAATTATGAAGACTCTATTGAAATTATTGGCATTGCCCCAACAGGTGATATGGAAATTAAAAATGGAGTATACAATACCATAGTAAACAGTTATTAAATTACAATGGGGCAAGTTGTTTATTAGAGACATTATTAAGTAAAACTGTTTGTTCAGTCTTTTGCATATATCTGCAATATGGCTACCCCATGAAAGATTTTTGTCTATGTATAGTCCTAAAAATTTTGCATGATCCCTAGTCGACAGAGAGATACTATTTATATAAAATGTGCACATTGGCAGTTTCTTATATATATTAGAAAATTGTACGATTTCGGTCTTTGAGATGTTTATTAATAGTTTGTTTTTGTTACACCAGGATTGGAATGATTTAATTATTTTATTTACTTTAGATTGAGCCACGCTTTGTGAGACATCAGATACAACAATCGTTGTATCATCCGCATACATGTACGTGGAACCATCATTTATATTTTCAGGGAGATCGTTCACATAGAGTATAAATAGCAACGGACCTAGTGTGCTGCCCTGAGGCGTACCTCTATTAACAGTTAATTCATCAGAAAACTCCCCATTATATGTGACTAATAGTTTCCTATTACTGAGAAACGATTTTATCCAGCTATTGACAGTACCTCTTATTCCTATGGAATGCAGTTTTATAGACAAAAACTCTAAATCAATCGTATCGAAGGCCTTAGTTAGTTCGAATAGTACACCGAATACCGTATGTTTCGAGTCTAGCTTATTATATGAGCCGTTTATTTTGAAAGTGGCCCAAGTCCATTTTTATCTTTTATCAAGTTAACTGTGGTGACATTTATAACTTATGCTGAACTTTCAAAAAAATAAATCGGAATTGAAATATATTTAATACATTTGAAAATTTTGTAACACATATATTTTCATAATAATATAAATATTAAAAATTTAATTTTGAAAGTGACCTAAGTCCACTTTTCATTGATAATGCCAAATAGTGCGGCCCAAAATCTCGAGAGCAGTACTGAAGGTAATTTAAATTACATTATAATATTGAATTAAATTTTAAAGAATAATATTTAATTAAAGAAATTATTAAACCCATGGGAAAGGATAAAATCACAAGATTCCTTGATTCTCAAAGTGAAGAAGAATTAGAATAATACAACAAATATAGAAAATGATAGAGACTTGTAAAACTTCATTCTTTAATAGAGGAAGAAGAACTAATTGAGAATAAGAATTTACAAAATAACAGCTTCAGAGAAGGATTCAGAGAAAACAGAAGTGATACTTATATTCAGAAACTTTGTAAAATTAAACCAAATTCGGGAAAAAGATACTATACACAAACGGGAAAAATTATACCTGCCATCATGTCGAAAAGACTGCTTAAAAAATTTAAAGAAACAGAAAGAAAACGTATTTTTGAAATGTTTTGGAACTTAGGAGACTTTAAAGAGCAAAATATATTGCAATACGAAGAGACCGAACAGAAAAAATATTGTTCAATCGATGGAAAGTTATGTGGAAGTCATAGACCCCAAATTTTTAATATCAGGTCATTCATTTTTACCTAATGACAGAGATTTTAGCTTTATAGAAATGTCGTTAAAAAGAAATCATTTACTGTATGTGCCACAAGATTATTATAAAATAATGAAAACATGTAGAAAACATAATACTTTTATACTAAATGAAATGAAACAAGAGGATTTTATATCAACGAGACTCTTAGAAGAAGCAGTTTACAAAAGATCCAAAAATACCTACGGGGAAAAAATAAACTGGCTGCAAATATGCTGGATGCGATTTTTTAAGAAATAAACCACATAAAATTTTATATCAAACAACCATGGATGAGAATGCAGAGTTTAAAATTCTTGATTTATTGCCACGTCAGGGTATACCTAAAAAAATTTGAAATATTGTATTATACAAAAGTATAAGAAGCGGACATGATGGACTTACTGCGATATATAGCTCTGGAACACCATAACTACTTTAAATCCCTTCCACATACTGATAATGTTAACGAATAACTTGTTATTAAATTTAATTTTTTTCTTCTAAAAATATAAAGTAAATAAAAAAAAAATAATTTTTTTTTTAACTGTATGTAAAAGACTTAAGCTCTTTCACATTTTATAACAAAACAAATTTTTATTTTGAAAGTGAAGTCCTTTCAAGGTAAGCAAGGACATATTATACACTTAATAATAGCGATTTTTTTAATAGGAATTATTAAATGAACTCCTTTAAATACGATTTAGCATTGCGAGTCAATCATATACCTTACGTATATTTTTAATTTTGTAGAAACGCAAAACCTTAAATATTTCAATTTAGAGATAAATGGACTTAGGCCACTTTCAAAATAAACGGCTCATATATATGTTGAACAAGGCAATTAGATGCCGTTTCAGTGGAGTGATTCTCCCTGAAACCATGTTGATTTTTAAAGATAATATTATTACGATTTAAAAATATGAACAGACGTTCAAGAACAACTCGCTCTAAGATTTTAGAGAAACAGCTCAGCAGTGATATAATTCTGTAGTTATCCATGCAATGATCGTCGCCCTTCTTAAGTATAGGTACTGCTTTAGCGCTCTTTAACAGAGTGGGGAAACGACCTGTGGAAATTGACATTTTGACTAAATTACATAGGAAGGGAGCGATTAAATCAATACATTCTTTTACGAGATATATGGGTATATTATCACACCCAGGGGATGTGTTTTTTAAGTTTCTGATAACAGTAATAATTTCGCAGTTTGTAGTAGGATTAAAAAACATTGAGACGGGAATTATCTCAGATGTTGTACAATCACAAGTAGTAGTATCTATTAGTGAGCTTAATAAATTATCTAAATTAGTAACATGGGTGGATCCAAATTCATTGGCAATTATTTTATTATCGGTACACTTAATATTATTTATAAGTATATACTCAGGTCGTTTACAACGATTAGATACACTAGAGTTGGCGTTAACCAATTCCTACAGAGCCTTCATTTTATTACCAGCTTTTTCAATGAGATATTGAGTGTGGGCGATTTTTTCATTTTTTATCAATCTATTTAATATCTTTTTATTTAATAAAATATATAAGTCCTTTACGTTGTAGAAAATTAACTAATAATTAGAAAAAACACGAAAATATTTCGTAAAATTTACAACAAATGAGTCTTATTAAGACTACAAGAACAAACCACTTTTGAAACAACTACTTCTCTAGCTAATACTTCGACAGACATTGAATAATACAAAAGTGATTTGCGTGTTACAAAATAGCAAGGCTATCAAAGCAACACTAGTTTGAACGTATTTCTTTCTGTAAAATGAATTAAAAATGATTGAATGTACGTTAAATAATTTGTAAGTGACTATATTATGATAAATTGTTCAAAATTTATCATAGTATAGTCACTTACAAATTGTTTAACGTACATTCAATCATATTTAGTTCATTTTACAGAAAGAAATACGTTCAAACTAGTTAATAACAATTAATAAACGCTCAACATTATGTAATACGATACGGATATTTTTTAATTATACATTTCAAACTTGAACCTGAAATAATTAATGCACTGAACCCTCACTAATTAAATTAAACAATATATAATAAAAACAAAAATAAAATAACGTTAAATAAATAGTGTAACGTTCCGAGTTCCAACATGAAACAAAAACAATTAGTTTGCAAATGATGAAATCATAAATTGAACAAAAATTGAGTTTGATGGTTTAATTATTATTTCAATTTATTAAAATAAAAGTGGCATCCAATTTACCATTTTATTTCTGAAATTAATTGCATGTTATTTTAAACATTATATCATCAATGATTAGATATGATATTATTAATATTGTCGGAACATACGCAGCAAATTGCTTCCTTAATACTTATTATGTATATTTTATATTTATACATGGGGCATTAATGTTACTTGATATAAAAAATGACCCTAAAAATGAAACGTGCGAATTACATATAATTAAAAATAATACATTTGCTCGGTATGGTCGGTTAATGGCGCGGTTATAAATTTCATTATAATTAGTCACACATGATATCATAAAGTTGATATATGGCGGGGATGGCCTCAAAAAGGCTGGCGTGTTCAAACTGACCACCAGCCAGCGGGGAATATAATGGAATGACGGCAAAACGCCCGTGAAATGCGAAAATCTGGGAAACTAATCTACAGAAAATTACTGGCATTATGTTACGAGATAACATGATGGATCCGCACCGGTTCGTTTGGAACTTACGACGAAGGATGCGACCCGCATTCGAAAAAGAACAATGGTCTGTTAAATAGGGTAAATAATTTTTTTGCTTGTTTGCATGCAGATAATTTGCAAACTACTCCTTAAAAGATATGGGTATACCTTTTAGTTATAAAACAAGTTTAATTGAATTTTAAACAAAAAAATACAGCGTTAATTGATATAATATTCCTGTTTATGTGGATCTTCATAGGAATGAATATATTTTATTTTAAGGCACATGTAGTTATATTCAGATACCGTTTTTGCTTTTCAGTTATAAAATAATTTATTCTATGTATATGTGTTATCCTTCTAAAAATAATGGTTAATTTTTTTTAATTGATTAGTGGTTGAGACGTTAACTTTGTGATACATCTTAAATTAAACAAAACGTTTACTTTGTTGATATCACACTTTATTTTCAAGTGACTTGAGTTTCGATCATTAACTGATCATTTTCAAACTTAAAGTAAATTAATCTACGACAAAACACTTATTTATACAGAATGATACAGAATGATCCAATTTTAAATTTGACTACGTAGTGAAAAACTATACTAGACATTTTAATGAAAATATCTACGAAAAGAACGAGTGGTTAACCGGGTGCAAGAACATTGGAACATTTAACTCACTTTCCTTGATTGCTTCCCTATTTTAAATTTCCACCGCACGCCACTGTTTTTTTTTATAAGAAAGTGCCAAAGAGCACTATTTGCTTCAGTAATACTTTTATTCTAAGAATTAATACATAATTATAATATACAAGGTGCACAATTCAGACGCGAAATAATGCTTTTTGAAGCAAAATAAAGCCAAAACAGCCAATGAGTAGTCAGCAAGAAGGTTCAACTGAAGAACTTCAAATGCAGCATTGGACTGGAGTGGAACATTCTGCCGAGTGAATCCCCCCCGGATCTCTTACGTCAAAATTATAAGTACCATCATATTTATTATCTTTCCATTGGTAATATATTTATTATTTAAAAAGAAACAAAGCATTCATTATTTTGTCTATAAATAAATAAATAAAATATTAACTTTTAACATTACTAAACACTAATTTTATACATATATTAAAATAAATATTATCTTCTAATCATTTCAAATTGTTACCTAGTATTTCGTTCTTCTCGAAATTAATTACCAAAAAATTTTGCGTTATCGATATGTTTTCTCGTATTTAACCATTTAAAGGACACTCCAGTGTAATGTACATTTCAGCGAGTACAAAAGTTTTCGGCCAAGCTTCACGTGGTGTTATACTACTTTATTCGTTCTTCTATAGGACTACCAGGACCAATCCAATACTGATGGTATTTGTCATTTAACCAATTTCAGATTACACGGGTATAGTATAGACTATAGAATCTCCATTTAACAAACGTATTTTAAAGCACCTATAAGGGTATCGTCAATAGGCTTTTAAAACTATGAAATAACGTATTGCTCTTAATTTTAAATAATCTTTGCAATGCCATTAATACTGATGCAAGAAATTTTAGTGACAGCATTTAGAATTGCTTGCAGCTGTCCGAAATTAATTTATCTAATTGAAATATGTTATTTCTAACAAAATTACATATACAGGATGTCCCGATAATATAGGGAAATGACTTAATCATGTATTTATGCGATCACAATCAAAACTAATTTATATCCAAAAGTTAGCCTTTAAATTACCAAAAAAATATATATTTTATTGGTAGTATATTCTATTTAACTAGAATATGATAATATTGATTACAAGGGAGATACAGAAAGTAGTACCCGTTTAAATATAATATAAAATAAACTAGTATATATTAACAAGTATTAACCTCTTATTTGTAAGGAACGTACCTTAAACTACTTATCTAGATAGTCAACTTGAAACTTTAAGCATTTATCGTAATGTGTGACGATTTTCTGTATCCCAGCTTCATATTCCACCAATGTTTGAGGTACCTAATCACAGCTTCTTTTAATTCTTAATCTCTTTCAATGTTATTTCCTGTCAAAAAGTCCTTTAGTTTTGCATCAAAATATGCTATACAATCTCTACAATTCCACTGCTTCGCATATAATTTTGAAAGGTAAGCGACTATTTTTGCTGTTATTTCGAGAGAAGATTAATATATATATAATAGGAAGCGTAAAATTCTATTTCCTGAGCAAATTCAAATTGGCATATATTTTTTACAATTCAAAAATAATAAGTGGTTCATTGCATCCAAACTACGTTAAAATCAATAGCAAGCCTCCTCACATTTCACAACTAGTATAATTTCCATGCTTATTGTATAAATTTTCCAAAATTAAATTCTTTAACTAAATAATTTACAAAGAGGCCGAATATCATACATTCAATGTGTTACCCTTTTTAATCATTATAGTTTTTCCAACAAATTTTATGATTTACCTTACCAAAACCATTAAAAACTGTAAACATAAAGTCACACATGATTATTATTTTTAAATCAATCAATTAAGAAATTCTGAAATGTATTAATTTGTCTATTTAAATATTAAGAACAAGTAAACTTAATAAATTATCAGTTTCAATTTACAGTAGGCAAATGACCTTAGTTATCGAAGCGCCCTATGGAACCAAACATCATCATCATCAATCCAAAGTTAGACAGATAGTTCCATACCTGAAACTGTTAATTGAACAGTATGAAGATTAACATTAGCCGAAGTTTTTTTTATACTGTTAAATTGAGATGCGAAAAGTTTGGTTATCACATCAAAATTCGATCATTATAATTAGTGATTAGGTTTATTAAGTGTTGTCTCACATATAATTGAGTTGACGTAGTTCTTACATGACATATTCTTCAAGCATAAAATCTTTTTTTTTTAATTTATGAGATTTTATAACATGGCTTTTTTTAATTTAAAACTCTGCGAAAATTAAATTAACCTTAATGTTCTATAATTTCATAGAGAGCTTTTTAGTGAAGCTTAAGGTACGTGGTATAAATATTTCTTCTGTATGAATAATGCTGAAATTGGCACATCAAAGAGCGAAACCAATATCTATTATCTAAAAGTTGATGAAACTCTCTGTCTAGGAGGGATATACTGTAATTGTGTATAGCATGGCACCTTCCCTTATAGCTCTATGTCCCCGAGAGAGATACGTTTTGAGTAAGGAAATGGTTACCCTGGAGATAGATGTATGAGTAACTGTGATTCTTGCCGATGATCTCTTTAGTTCAGCAATGATTATGAAACCATTGCAGTTTTATAAACCTATTTGTACCAGTCCTGTTTAATGATAAAAAAATTTAGTTGAAAGCAAGACAACATAAACAATCATTTAAAACAAAACACATGCATGAAAATCAATAAACGAAACCTAGAAATATATTTCATTTTTTTATATTCGAGTTATAGCTTCCGAGCGCTGTTGGAAATTTACCTTTAGATCACAGCGTTGCTTAGCCTGCTGGCATCTTACTCTTTCGCTCCGAGACTGAGTAATACCTTTGAACGGTATCCCTTTCTCTTTTAAATGACATTCCAACAGATCTTAACACATTGCTGCCATTTGGCTTGTGAAGGAAGAAACTTCAGGTGAGGAAATATTTTCAACTTTTGTTCTGCAGTTGATATCCTGACTGCAGGATTATTACTTTAATTGAAAATATATATTTTTGCAGAATTCTAAGTTTCTTTCCAAATGTTTTTTTTGTGCCACCTAATCATTATTGTACTGTTCCTATTAATAATTGCATCTATACTCACTAGCTTAATTACGGCTTATGTATACGAGATAGTATTATACACCAAGAGTTTGTATAATGATTTTGAATTTCGTTTAAAATTATTTATTGCTGTTTATGATTTTCTAAATTGGGACAGGTTTAAAACTAGAGATCTTGGGACCATTCATGGTAAAATATCATCGACTTAATTAATTTCGGATAAATGCAAGTCATACTAGCTCAAAAAGATGGTCGCTAAATAATTTTAGATTTTTTCGTTAAAATATGTATTCTGATTAATATGTATCTACGCTTTATTCCGTAAAGCCTATTCTTTAACGGAAACAACCCGACATTCAGTTATCAACTCGTGTATTTCTGAAAATGTCGATAACATATCAAACACTTACATAAAACTGCGAATTTACGCCTAGAATAGAATAGAACCAGCCCTAGATCTAGATGCACCTCTACTCATCTTGTAACTAGACCAATAATGTATGAATCAAAAGGCATATACTTATCAAAAATTAGTCCTAGAAATAGTGTCGATAAATTTTGTTTTAAAATTGAAAACCACACATGTCAGGTGGGTATATAAAAGACGAAGTTATTTTCATACAGTATCGTATTCATGGAGGTTCTAGCGCAGGTTGTATTCATGTAGAAGAAATATTCTACGCTTATGCAAACAATACAGTTTGATAGAATTAACTAAATAAATGTAAAATGACAAAAGACAGTTTTACAGTCCCCACCTATGCAATATTCCGAGGATGCTATAAGGTTTTTTGTGGAATACGTTGTTTCCAGATCAAATAGTATATAGCGTAGTCGCTATGTATGTTTTCAGAAAAGGGCCATATGTATAATTGTTGTAATGAATAACCAAATTCACAGAGCAGTTAAATAGAACTTTTAGCTCGCATTTCTAATGCAATGTGTTTGTAGTATAGTTTAATTTGGCTTCCATGCAGGTCAACAAAGGCTTGCCACTTTTATTGAGTGCCCAGCGCTGAAAAATAAGTCTTTTGTTAGACTCCAGGATAACAATGCTAAGTAGGTTGACGATTTTGTGTCAATCAAGATTACAGGAGTGTTACTTCTTTAAAAATTTTACCTTGTTATCAAATTGTCGTAAAAAGGTACACAAATGCAAGCTACAACTTCCTTGGGGTATTTTCTTCTTCTATGTTCTTTGCTTTGGGTCTCAAGTATGGTTTTGTAGGCAGTAGCTAAGAGGAGCGCAATTTATTAGTAAGTGCTTTAATTCTATTTTACATCTGTTCAACTTTTTCCACATTTTCTTTAATCTCATTATATAACGCTAATTAAATTAAATATATAAATAAATAAATAAAGGATAAATTGATTTATAAATAAATAAATGCAGTAAGAACGCCAAAATAAAAATGATTTGAGGATTTCATTTTTTACCTCTATCTCTTTCATCTTTTTTACTAACCTTTAACTAGCCTTGACTTTTTTAACCTGTGTTTTATGTCGTCCACCGACAGTTTTCAGCTCAGTTGCCTTTATTAATTTATCTTTCTTTTTCATTTCCTCGATCACTGACCAAGAATCGCGACACTCTTACCTTCGTCTCCTAAATATTTAGTAGCGTAACCATTTTCTGAGAGGTAGATAACTCCTTGGTTTTTGTTAATGTAATTATAAGGTTTTGTTTCTCTGGTTACAAGAACAAACTGTCATAACGTCAGGAGGTACTCCCATGTTATAATTGAACAGACCAGATCAATAAATAGATTACCTTTCAGACCGTAACTGTTTAGTTCTTAGTATGCATATAAGAAGTACACATGCTTCTTGTCATTCAACCTCCAGGTTCTCTATTCCCTATACCCTGGCATTGGTCGTAGAGCACGATAAACAAACATATAAAGAATACTTGTAAGGTGTTTTTCTATTTCATAAGTGGTAACCTCAGGTGTTGTCACGGGTTGGAAATTTTAAATAAGTAAGGTAAAGTAAGCTAGGACAAAGGTAAGAAATTAGGACTTCAGGAGGAATTTATAAAAATAGGAATTGGGATGAACTAGCTTCATGGTTGCCCCTTAGGACGTACAGAATTTACCCTGGGTCTATTCTAATGCCGTACAAGCATATATAATTATCATTGATTTGATCAATATTTTAATTAACATTTATATAGCATATATTTTTAAATATTTGATATTCTTAATAAAATCAAACATAAATAAAATAAACTATTTTATCTAGCTGCTTCTCGATTTTGTTGAATGTTTTATGTCACGAACTAATAAATTCCGTTTAAGATATATATGAGTAATTTCTAGTCAATTTTAAGTAACTAAACGTGATTACCTGTGTTTTCTAAATTATAGTTTTATAAACATTAATAAATCTATCATCGCAACATTTTTTACAACAAAATCTGTTCGTTTGAGATAATTAAAGTTATATTTATATATGTTAACAATAATTATTTCTTGACTATAGGTTATTAGCTCATGAGAACGGCTAAAGACAAACGTGAAAATATTGTTTTGAAACTTGTAGTAACAAGAAACTGTTATTAACGTCACTCTTAATATCATTTTAATAGTTTCCATGTTCACGCTTGCTGTGAATCGATACACATGAATAATTTTGGTTGGTTTCAACCTATTTTATTTTACACGTAAAACGTTATGTATATATAATGACTATGTATCTTATGTATATATAATAACGAGGAGTAACCTATATTTTAGACTTCTAAGGATGCTAAATACTTCAATATAAAACATAAAATAACGTTTCCTAGCATTACAATTATCACAATAACTTCCTTAACATATATATTTGCACTCAATGTACATGTATAATTGGATAATTAAACTTATCATGTCTCTGTATAAAATCGATAACCTGATTGGATATTACATTACATTGAATATTCCATTATTTTACGGTTTCATGTACTTATATCGTTATATTATTTATTTGTATTAGAGCTATAAATTGGAATAATCAAATATCATTAATAAATAAGTACGGAAATAAGTATTTTCTTTAAAAAATAATTAATGTGTAATTCAATGCATTACTACTAGTAGTTGTTTTAAATGTTAGATTATAGTTTTTAATGTAAGAGAACGGGTCAGTATTGCTCGGTGAAATTAATATTTCTCATCAATACTTATAATTTTCAACAATAATGCATCGCTAAATTTACTTACATTTAGTTTATTATTCTTGTATTTATAATATTATATTCTGCAATAAATACAACTTTGAAATATTGTTCTTATATTAATGCAGACAGACACATCTTTTAGTATAATTAGTAATTTATTGAGAATTATTTGATTTCAATAAAATAAACTTACTTCTATTTATGGAAGAGATAGAGAAAATATGACTATTTAATTAGTTATATAAGTCTGTCATAAATATCTATCATATAGTTCTAGTAATTCCAATTGGGTAAGGGGGCGGGATAAAAATATAATGCTGCATTAGGGAAAATTATATTGAGATGCAGCCCGACACTTTTATTTTTACATTTATATTTCCACCATTTGAATTCAAGTCTTTAGTTAATTATTAGAGTTTGTAGAGTTGACAACGTCATCCCAATTATCTTCATCTACAATTAAAGCTTAGAGCACATTCAAAACTCTGGTCGGTTCTTATTACCAAATTGACTTTATTTTCGTTTAGTGTCGAATTCGCGTGTGAATTTTATTTTTCCTTTTATATAAACTTTGAGAGACCGAGAGTTCGAAAACGTAGACTTCAGCTCGCCATCTGAAATACTTAATTTCAGGGCAAATTGAACTTCGAGTACAGTTTAAAACTCCATGTGATACTCATTATTTTCAAATTGTAGCATAAAATTTACTGAAACTCAGTAGAAATTGTTATTAATTATTATATAAATTAAATTATATACTAGAAGTTGTATATTTTGTAAATATAGTAATTAAACAAGCATGAATTGAATTTTAGTTATGCGGATGCAAATTATTAAATTAAATTAACTGTTCAATTGTCAGTATCAATTACATTTTATACACACGCACATGCACACACACAAATATATATATATATAAACAATGGCATTAATAAAAACGAGATAAGTTGCGCAATACTTCGAAACACTGTAGTTATAAAATTGCAGTACACTCGCGAAAGCGGTCATTTTATTAAGATAAAGCAAGTTGAAAGAAGTTTAATCTGAGCACTGAGTGTCACCATATCTGCTCTCGGATTTATTTTCGCAAGAAACACATCGCCGAGAAGACAAAGGACCTGCACAGCATAAAATTGCGCTCAGTCAACATTCAATTTACGAAACAGCACGTTCAAATAATTAATGCGTCTTTTAAACTTTTCACTTGATCTCTGATGTGGACTAATGTGGCAAATTCTTCACGCGTATTTATAATGGTGAAATGGTGGCGGTAAAGCGAAAATAATGAGCTTTCCTCTTATGTACATCCCGGTAATATATACTTCAGGGAAACGGTCCCGGGATTGATGGTATAAAATAAATCACCACAATTTCACCCTTGTACGTTTATCCATACATATAGAAATCGTGTACTCTCTCAACTAATTTATTCATTTTGGTACTATATTTTATACCGTTTCTTTGTAGTGTTGAACTTGACAAGTATACAATTTTACAAAATATATCAAGATTGTGTTATTTGTGTGTATATAAGTAGAATTGCATGGATATGTTTTAATTATGAATGCATGACCGACGTAGTTTGCGTGCAATTATATATCGTGCAACATAAATGTCATCGAATCAATTTATGTTTTGTACATGCTTCCTATACTTGATTTTGTATATTTAACACAAGTTATTAAAAGCCATTATTAATTTAATAAACTCGAACCTGTATTTTTAAGTATATTTATTTTACATTTTAAATACTATCGTTCATGTAATTAATTTTTAATAACTTATCTTTATATGACGAATAATTAGAAGTGTTATTTTAGTTCTTGTAATAGTAAGACACTAAAATCTCAAACGACTGTAATAATAAGTTGGCGGCGAAGTCCAAAGTAGCGTCCAGTAAAGTTTAGCACATGTGTGCAAGTTTAATAAAGGATGTAAATTACTAAGGCTGGTCATATATTAAGTTATGTGGGCAACTAGAGCTGGCAGCGAAAGCATCTCAAGCATTAATTAGTCACTACTCACCCTTATCCAGCACACGCCAACGAGATGAGCCTTTGAGTTTTTGGCTGTTCTGAGACCCCAGTCACGCACATCTTGTGGTACAACTATAGTATTTCCATTATTTTAATTTGAGATGTATATAAGTTTGTGTGTGTATTAGTGTACAATATTTAGTTAAATTATTTCATTTGCATTTTTTATTAACCGCTCTTATACAGATCATATTCTGGTCAATATGGGACTAAGGGGAGTTTGTTAATTTTTTTAAATTTATGTAAAGTGTGTTTAAAACATATTTGTTTTAATTTAAAATCATTTTACAAACAAAAAAATAGATAGATTTCTTTGTAAAGCAATATTTTTTGTACACAGAATTATAATATAAATCTTAGTAGTAGTAGTAGTAGTGTTAGGCTATCGACCACGTGGTCCTTTCGCCATGTGTCGTTTGTGTATTTGTGTGTGTGTAAATAAATCTTATTTTATAATATATTAAAAATTAATACAAATACTAATGAAAACGTGAACGCATCTTAGAGAAACTTAGAGAAAGCCGTTATTTTAAAGAAAAAAATGTAATGAAATATAATGTAATATTGTCTAAAACAAGAAAACAGAGGAAGCTCAGTAAAAGCTGTGTATCATCGGTTAATATATAATTAGTATAGATTTTGATTAAGGTGACTAGCACGTATCCATCCTTCATATTTTTTGCTGCACGTGTTGGTCGAAAAAATAAGAAAATGGGATTACTAGAATCGCTCGATAGTCGCAAACAAGCGGCACTTCTTCTTGCACTCTGACACGCTACTTGTGCGAAACTTTGAAATGTCCAGCGACAAAAGAGGGAAATACGTGAGCTAGGTCACGAGAGCTCGACTCCTAATAGACATGTTTCGCAACTAAAGAACTTATGCCTTCTATGCTCGAGTGCAAAGTGGGAAAAACAAAGACGATAAATTCTCATTTCGCTAAAATACGTTTAATCCTCGCTGATTTCAGTTGTACGTCGTGAATTACAAATAGTTTCAATTAATTATAGTTATAGACGACATGTAATGCATACGGTTGATTTTCCAGGATAATGAAAAATATTAAAGTAATATATAAAATTATAAAAGCTTCAAACAAGGACGTTTAATTGATTTGATCAGTATAATGTTTGTTATAAGGTCCAAAGTCTCATTTATATATTTCAGAGGATCCCGACTAAATTGAAAAAAATAATAAATATCGACAGAAAGTGAAATTTATAGTAAAGTTAATAATGACAATTTATCAAAAGTAATAAAATAACATGTTTCTCTCTAGGTCGAAACTATAATACATGTAAAATTATATGAAGAAATTGCTACTATTATTATTTATATAAAAAAAACAAAATAGAAAAAAACGAAAACACATAATGGCAATTTCAATGTTAAAGCAGACTCACGGAAGTTAATTTTAATATTCTCAGAACTGCTTAATAAAAACATTTGCACGTAAATACACTTACATAATTATAAAAGTTAAGAAGTAGTATTTCATTAAGCTACGGATTTTCAATGTTATCGAGGAAGTCCTTAAATTCTACAGAGTGCGGGCGTACATCGAACCAAAAGCGACTTTATATTTCCTGTCTCAGTTTTTTCTCGTTGATAATTTAGGAAGAATCAAATCATGTATTTACAAGATTCTGAGGACAAAGATCTACATATTTCTTGGAAATATTATAGAAATTGCATAACAAACTGACGTTCCGTTCGATGTTTCTAAGATCCTCAAAATGAGTTGTTTCAATTTTCATTAATTCTTCCCAGCGACATGCTCTCATTAGTCCAAAAAAATTTCCAACCTATAATAATAGTATGTTCTTTAATGGTAAAAATTTATATAGTGGCTTTTCACGTTGCCATTGATTATAAATTGTTTCTCGGCTCAACGCCGATGCACAATAATCGACCTTCGACATATAAATCCGCATCATGATTTGTAAAATTCTTCGCAAGCTACACTGTCCATGGAACAAATGTTTACTAGGTTTAAACATGAATAGTTAAATTTGGAATAGCGCAAGTGCAGACAAAGTTAGTTCGAATCAGCAATTGGATGATGGCACAATTCACCATTGGGATATTATTATATTAAAAGTAAATGAAGTGCTTGCCTTTAAAATTAAGGCAAATGAAAAAAAATACTCTTAAATTATATCATGATTAACTCGATTAGAAATTTGTTTTTGAGTTACGTGAAGATATGATTAATACTTGATTAAAACACCAACACTTTTTTTTTACAATTAATGGCGAAATAAAAATTCATTCTGAAGAAAGTATTAGTATTTTAATCGTGTATATCTCAATTTATGTAAATATATGTAATATTTTATAAAATTATTACTAAACAAATAAATATATTATTTGGAGGTAAAATAATTTTTTTTTTTATAGAGCACGGCAATAACTTCCGGATATTATGTTATTTGTGCAGTTCTATTATTAAATAAAGATGCTATTATAGTCCGTCAACTTGAGCACTTAATAATTACACACTTTAATGATTCTTAGCATCAAGAACTGGAAGATAATTAGGGATTAAGTTTAGGGCACTGGCTTTATGAGAGCTTTATGTCTAGTGTTTTATTTACCCGTTTTACTGCGCCACGTTATGGCATTGCAAACGCGTGAAACAATGATATAGACTTAATATACAGCTTTTAAAATTCCATTTTATGGAAATACTTCTTGACTTGATTAGCCACCTTAACGTGAATTCATAAAACCCCGAGAATTCCGCACGACTAATTGAAATTGAAGAAGTTCGCATATCTATTTCATAACAGGTCGGTCTGATTTTAATGGGATATAAAACTGGTATGTGGGCAATCGTAATTTTAAATAACTTTAGACTGAAAATAACCAGATTAATTGTGTCAAAACTGTGGACACAATAGTAGATTATACCACGAGTAATAATGATAGCTATTATTCCCGAGGAACATTTACGAACCGAGCCGCGTAAGCGGCGAGGGAGTAACATTCCGAGGTAATAATAGCCATTATTGCGAGTAGTATACTCTACTTTATCTATGACTAATTTATTAATTTGTTTTAACGAACAACTTTATTTTTCAATAACATTAACACTAGCAATGGTACAATTAATAAATTGAATTGGTCGAGAACTATCAATAGATTTGGAAGAGTTTTCAATACAAATATTTGGAATTTCGGTTGCTGAAGAGGAAGAAGATGCTTCATTACTATTTATCTGTTTAGCAATAGTATC
Source organism: Ontholestes murinus (assembly GCA_963969525.1). Lineage (NCBI taxonomy): Eukaryota > Metazoa > Arthropoda > Insecta > Coleoptera > Staphylinidae > Ontholestes > Ontholestes murinus. The sequence goes on along the minus strand of OZ018389.1, from coordinate 45,463,646 downwards.
TGCTGTAGTTGTCTTGTTTCTTATAGACTGATCAATGTAACTTTCAGCTACCTGTGTAGATCTCCAGCCCCCATGACGCTTTAATCCAGTTATATCGCCTCCTCCATCAATGTACAGAGTGGCAGATGATCTGCGATAACAATGGCCGGTATAAGTTTCAGGATTTGGCAATATTAAATATTTGGCAATTTGTTTACCAATATCTGCAAATTTGTTTTTTCCTATACGTTGTATTGTACATTTTGATTTTTGATAATTTAGAAAGAATGAATTAATTTTTACATGTGACGGACGGAGATTGATGTACTTCTTTACAATATTGTAAAACGTACTGTTTATGGTGAATGTTCGTTCAATTTTGGTTTTAGTCTTGGGTATTGTTATTAATAACTGTGTTTGATGATCTTTCACGTCTTCAATATTCATTTCATAAAGCTCGTTTGAGCGGCATGCACCCATAATTCCAATAATTAATATAACCTGAAGCAAATAAGAATATGAGTTTTGAATAGTCAGATTAAATTCGGTATATTTACCTTATGTAAAAGAAAAACTTTATCAGGAGCTTTGTCAATAAATGTTCTTATTTGTTTCGGGGTCAGAGTGGAAGACTTCTTTGGTTGAAATCCTTCTGATTTTCTTTTTAAAAATGCTCGTAGTTTGCAATATTTTTCCAGATCAACGTCATGATTTATTCTCAACATAGTTTTAATGATTGAAAAAAAATGACCATAATGAAGAAGGTTTGTAATTTGCACTTAATTCAGCGAAATAGGCCAGCAGAACATGTTCGGAAAATGAGTTTGCTTTCTTTCGAAGACGCCATTCGTTGAAGGTTGCGTACGTTTTATTATAAATGGATTTCGATGTTTCCGGTATCAAGGTAGATGTTGTTGCTGCAGCTAGTTGTACAATTTCTGGAGGTGTACAAGTAAAAGACTCTTCATTTTCATCCATCTCATTAGAAATGCACAAACACTACGCGCTTGACACTGACTGTTTTCAGTTTGTGTATTTTGTTTCCATGGTATTTAATTTGAGAAATTTTTTTATTGGAGTGCACGAGGGAATAATGACTATTAATCCCTCGTCATTATTCCCTAAGAGAATAATATATGGCATTATACTGCAAAAATCACAAGTATAATACATACATTATATATTAGTCGTAGATAAATTATATTAAAGTGTGTGATATGGAAAAACTTTATTTGAGTTTTTAAGTTCATACAAATGTTTCACAAACTGAAACTACTACAAGCAGTAATTTTAAAGTTTAAGTGGCTGCGAATTACGAACGATCCATCGATCTGAAATAGCTTCGTTTCCCTTTTTATTTAGAATTATTATTTTAACTATTCCTTAATAATGCCAAACCATTATAAATTAAACATTGTTTTATTATATCCAGAAATAAATAACATGAATTCAGCATTTTTAAACTGTTTATTTCTTGTGACTTATAATTAAGAATAGGACTAAAAAGTAATATTTACGGACTATATTAATTAATATAATTAATGCTGCCTAGAATATAATATGTACGATCTATATTAATATGGATATCGCTACTGGCATTTATAGTATAAAATTACATGCCTATGCGCTTTTCAACCTACTCATTAAGCTTTACATTCAATATGGATATTTAAACATTGAATTGCATTAATAATTTGTGTTGCACTATTTTATATCTCAATAATCTGTTGCTATCAAACTTACTAAAATAAAACATATAAATTACTAATCCGTTACGATGAGGAGAATTAATCATATATTCATTGTTTCATCACGGTTAGAGTAGGTGATTTTAATCATGTATAAAACCCCCAGGATTGCATATTTTTATATTTGATTCAAATTTATTTTTCAAGCCACATTATATCGTAGGTCAAGTTAAGTTACTATTACAATAAAATTATTTATTACACACACCTAGAAAAAAAAATTTGTTTGTCGACATTTTATTTTACTAAATTAAATATTGGAAATGTCTGTAATAAAAAGAGTTGTAATATAATCACACTAATATTTTGCAGACAAAGATTATGTTATATATCAAGAAGAAGTAGTAATACAAAGTATTGAGTTTTGAATTTAATAATTTATAATTAAGTCATGGGAGATATCGGTGTTGTTGCTGTGTACTTTGCTTAAGTAAGCTTCCAATTGTACCCGAAATGAAACCGTTTTTGAAAAACGGCTGTCTCTAGGATAGTAAGTACTTTATTCTGGTTGGTTTTGTCAGTTAAAGAGAGCGAGCTAGGAAATGTTTACCACGTAACGACCATAGGCAGAATGTTGATGCGTAGCGGTATTTAAGTATCTGTTTGTATGGGTTGCTTTTGGTTTTCGGTGTGGCAGACAGTTTGGTCGGAAAAATTGGTTTTCAATAACAAATAAAACTTTGACAATAAAGTTCGGTGAATATTTCAGTAACATTAACGCAGATGAATTATTAACGAAAATTACCTTACCGTCCTTCGAAATAGTCACCTCCCATAATTATGTACCGCTAAGATCTGCTAAACATATCCTGGAAACTTTTCAAAAAGGCTTCTATTGGGGTGGAGTTGTAAAGCCTCGTCATGTTTCGTTGGATGTCAGTAATATCATCAAATATCTTTCCCCTCAATACTGCAAGGTACATTGAAATTTTCTACCGTTCTAGAAACGTCTACGCATGGTACGACCCCAGTACCCACAACAAAATTCATGATATTTTATTCACTACGACGAAACATTTCCTAAAAAAAAGAGGTTGATGCAAATTGAACATCTAACACACTCGCTAGATCTCAATCCTCCAAAATTCCTCCTATTTTCACGACTCATGAAATTAGTGTATAAATAAAAAACAATAAAATCAATTTATAAATATAATTAATAAATATTATTTATAAATAAAATCAATAATTGCACAGTAATAACAAATTATAGATTAAAATTGAGTTGACGAAATTCCTCGTAGCTATAAATTGCGCACTTCAATTTTAAAGTATTTTTAAATTTTTTCATATTAAGGTGGCTAACAGATTGTGAAAGCCTATTAAAACATTTAATACAAAAATAATTTAGTCTATTTTGGATCCTTGCAGGTTTGAAGAGTTAGGATACAGATTATATTTATTTCTGGTTTTGGTGTGACGTATGTATTAAGTATTTTATAATATGTTTTTTTTTTGCATAAATAAGATACGCATAAATAAATAAGCGGGAGAGGGATAACATTTTTAATTTGATAAATTGATAGCGACAATCTTTTCTATGATCCCCCCAAATCATTATCCCGTTAAATGTTAAATGGAAATGAAATATAAAGAAGATCTTATATGGGCAGAGAAATATGGCCGCGTATGTTCCGAATAAAATAATATGTTTCTTCTATAGTTTTTTGACAATTAATTTGAATTGCATTCCCTTAATAATTCGTCCTCAAAATATAGATATTAGTTATTTAAGGCACAAGTGTAAAAAGTGATGCTTTATGGCACGAACTGGTGTTTAAAAACATGAGCGAGGAACGAGCGAGTTTTTTTTAAGCCAGGAGTGCAATAAAGAAACTTTTTACACGTGTGTCTTACAAAAGTTTATCTTCGATCGTAACGGATTTCAAAGAATATATTCTTGTGAGTAATATTTTAATGTCATTTCAATAATTCAATTAATGAAAACATATTTTACCCGCAGTGCACTAATGAAAGCGTTACTTAGCAACCAGTAAAAAAGTTGCACAAATGTCGGCCGCCATTATTGTTTATGGAAAAAATGTTCGCTTTATTGTAATCGCTTCGACTTGCATTAAATGGAATCCTAAGAGTTCTTAAATCTGCCATTTCGTTTGTATTATATATTTTATTTATAGTTTATTAGTTATTTGTATTAATTAATAAAAAAATAAGTATTTCGTCGAAAATTTGTGCTATAATATATTCATCTGTCAAATTTGACATTTCTGTGCAATAAAAACTGTTTGACATTACTGTGCAATAAAAACGTAAAAAAGCACTAGTGCTTTAAAAAGCCACTTTTACAATGAAAAATGATGCAAAAAGCGTCTACTTTCTGTACGATCGTAGATAAAAATATTTAATGGATTGTTTTGTACATATATTATCTTTTAATGCAAATAACTTTCTTGCAGTTTAGTTTTTATTTATATAGTTTATTGGCACTGTACTATAATAAAACTTTATTTTCTGTAATATTTATCACCTAATTGATTTGCTGAAGAAATTAATTTAGTATCATTTGCAAATAATATCACATATACATTGTGTATATAATTAAAAAATCGTTACAATACCATGTTTAACTGATAATTGTTCAGATGTTGAACCATTCTCACATTTCAGTTGTTTTCTATTCGATTAATACGAGAGAATAAGTTTGCACACAGAGGGCTTAGAAATATATAAGTACAGTTTTTTAACAATATGCAATGAGACACACAATCTAAGGCCTAACTTAAAATAAGTCGACCATTGCAATTCCCCCCCTCTTTGCAAGATTTTATTTTGTCTACAAAGTTATGCCATATTCAATAATTAAACAAAACAAAACAAAAATCTATAAAATAATTTGTCGCCCTCTACTCGGCTTTGGTAATGTCCTTTTCTCTAACTTCTGTGTCCTACTATCCACCATTCCAAGTGAGCGAGCGATTCTCCCTAAGAACTTTAACCAAAATCCGTTACCCCAGGAATATTCTACACAATGCTTCTAACCAACTCCTATATGACTCAACCTCTGTTATCCCAATCAATGAAAGCCATTTATTCCTTCAACCAACCCATCCATACCGTCTACTGCTTGCGCATAAATCCGAAAAGTAATTGATGCTTATCAATATTAATTTTAAATGCCCCCAAATATGCCGTCCAGTATGCATTTAAATGGTTGAAATTATCATTTTGAAGGTTTTTGCAGACCAGATATTTTATTATAATGATTAATTGTATAATTTTATTCATATTATTGGACAATATTTCAACATGCCTTAGTTCAGTCTTTTTAAAATGTTTAAAATAGTTTTACTGAATATAATTTATAGATGAATGTGCATTTTAATTTGATTTATAGTTAATATGATAATAGAAGATTTTATTATTATTTTTAATTTTTAATATTTAATATTATTTTTTTCTTATTTATTAAATACTTTTCTCACTTGTATCTTGGTAAAACATGAAATAATAAATTATTATTAGAAGATTTTATTATTTTATTATATTAACTTTATACATTTTTTAATATCTAATATGAGTTCAAATTCCACAAACAATAATTATTTGTTTAAGGTGTTAAAATTAGTTTTTATCTCCGTTTAAATTACTGGTTCTTAATGCCGTGGCACATAAATAAAATAAAAATATTGTTGACAATTTACACCGCGCAATCACTTTGCATTACACGAAATCTATTATTTATTTTTAAAAACAAAATAATAATAATAAAACAATAATTATTATAACAATAAAATAAGTCTTTTAGGTGGTTATAGAAAATAATTTAAAAATACGAAAGCATCTAGTAAATCTAAATTTTCTGACTAATATTAAATTACACAAAAGTAATTTGCGATATTGGAGTGTATTTGTCAGAAATAGGTATATTAAAACCAGTGTTGATTTGATAGTCGAGCTATTTATAACACGCAAATTACTTGTTCAATTTAATATCTATCGTGATATTAGTCCGAGAAGTGCTATTTAGAGAACTTGCTATATTTAATTACGCTAGTAATTGTTTTCGTTATATCGAGTATATTTAAAAGTTTTATTTTTTAATTATTTGGATCACATTAACTATTTCTATTTTAAGTTTTTGAATTTTTTAAATTTAATATTATTGTTACAAGTTTTCGTCGTATTGATTATATTAAAAATATTCTAATTATAGCATTAAATATTACCTATATCGATTTCTAATACTAGCTGACTTTGAGCGAGCCCTAATATCCGTTTAATGACCGACACAACAGTTATGTTCATATTACTACTTTTATTACAATTATTTATTGATATATTATTTTCATTGTTATTATTGGTATCCGACAAATTACACATGTTATTTACTATCCCTAAATAGTAAACCCATCCCAAATTTTGAAGCCAAGCCGTTTTATTGTTTAGATATACCGGATGTAATCTAAAACAGGCTCACTAACACCTACAGTTTCTTTTTAATGTTCAGTCATTCAGAATATTTTGCTGCAATTCCGGTTTGAATGAACCAGACATCTTTTAGAGAATTTTAAATAAATGCCCGGTAGGTTTATTTAATTTTTTAACTGAGGACGATATTTTACATACAAGTTAATCATTTCTTTAAAAGAGCGTCACTTTTTTAAAATTAATTTCGAATCTATTAAGTAGGCCATGATTTGACGAAAATAGAAATTATTAGAAATAGCAAAATAAAAACAAAACACATATAATTAATAAGAGTTCAAAGTGTCCACTTTATCATGTCAGCATGTATTTTTTCTTTAAATTGTCCCCTTACGATATGGATTAGTTGGTTTTAAATGCATTAGAACCCTCTTGTTTTTAAAATTAGTTTTGCGTTAATTAACAACTTGCCCTACATCACGTTTTATTTAACAATGGAAGAGGCAAATTATCAAAACTCTTTTATGTCATCGTTTAAAAATTATATGTATATAATCTTACTAAGCTGGCTACCGAATATTATTTTTCTAACTATTCGGAAGAGAGACATTACCTTTTTTAGTTTTATGTCTAGTATTGTTTTCATTATATATATATATAACTCAAAAGAAATGTTGCAACTGTTGCTACGTGGTAATTCATACATATACTGAAACAAAAAATTCACTAAATTTAACTAAAATTAATTTAATAAAATTATTTCTGGTTTTATAATAATTATAAAACAAGTTAAGTGAGTTTTAAAAATTATTAAAATAATATAAAAAAGTTGATAAACTGAGTAACATAATAAACATAATACGACATAGACATCAACCAAATAGATAACCGTGAAATGGAAAACGATTTCATAAACGATAAAATCAAATCTTAAAATGAAATATTATACTAAAACGAGCATTGATAGTATAAATAAAGTATGAAAAATCAAAGCAGAAAATATAATAATGAAAGTCAAATTTTGATTTAACGTTGTAAAACTATGGGCAAATATAAGAGAGACACAACAAGAAAAACTTTAACCTGCAAAACCAACCTTCTATATACATATATACAAACTTCTACATAAAAACATTCTATCATATTTTCCTCTTTGCCTCCCTCTCCCACCCAAGTCTGGCCAAAACCTTTACACCAGCTCCATATTCTCTCATCCATTCCGTTACCTTCCTTTCCCCCCCAACCACTTCTCACGTCCCCCTTCACACTCTTCTCCCAAATGACTCCATGTATCCATCCCATTGTTATACAGTGCACACTTATCATAACTTTTTCCCATCCAAATCTTCCTACCTTTCTCTTCCGTACCGCATCTAGCTCGCGCCAGGGTAATATTCTCTTCATTTGAGAAGGCACTATTGGTCAGGTACCCTGGCACCCTGCCAGACACCTGCCATTTTTCATAACCTGGATTATTATATGAGCTTCTTCCTACAACGTTGCCTCTCCTGCATCTCAACCTCCTTCCACTTCTCTTTCATCCATGCCCGTACATCTACCCCATACTCCAACCAATCCAATATTCTCAGATACTCCTGCCCTTTCATACATCTTTCTACGGTCCATTCTCCACTCACTCCCCTTTATTCCTATGTACGTTCTTCATACCTTTTTCAACAATCTCTCATTGTCCAATGTTAAACGTAAATCGGAAGTTACCCTTGTGGTTGTGTGACGTATGTACGACAGACAATGGGGGCTCAGACCAGGGAAGGTATACTGGTTGTACATCAAAGTGATTAGGCTCGCAATCAGCATACATGATTGCGAGCTTCGGTATGGTGGCCCAGAGCCATGCAATACACAACCATACAAATCTTCAGCAAGGTCCAAACAATTACAGCATAACAGGGGCTATAAGAAGCACGCCCACTGCAGGAATGGAGACGCTATAGACCTGACATCACTTCATATTCTGATAGTGGGGGAGGCAAGTAAAAGTGGACACCCCACACAGAAGACTCTTGACAGGCAAGCAAATGAGGTCGGACCATATGATAGTCAGACACCTTGAAAATGCACTCTTCGAGGTTACTATTCCAGACTTCAATGAATGGAATAGCCTTAGGGAGGATATCCACAAACAAAGCATGATCTGGTACTCAGATGGTTCTAAATCACACACAGGTAGAGGATCAGGAATCTACAACGAGAATATGAAGACAGGCACGCCCAATCACTGGGTAGCCTGGCATCAGTCTTTTAAGCTAAAATATTCGCGATCATGGAATGCGCGAAAACTAATATAGAGAGGAACTGTCGAGACAGGCATATCTAAATCATGTCTGACAGGCGGTTAGGTCCAGGCGGCACTGAAGGCTCTTCAAAGCCAAAATAATTCATCCAAACTGGTATCAGACTGCTTAGACACTATGAATGACATGGCCAGACAGAACAAGGTAACACTTGTCTGGACACCGGGGCACTCCGGTATCGAAATGAAAATGCTGACGAATTAGCAAGAGCCACCATATCATTTATGTGACCTGAACCTGTCTTAGGCATAACAAAAAAGACGAGCCGCTTTGAAGTTAGAAAGTGGACTCGCAACAAACACAAGGAATACTAGAAAGCAGACCAGGCATTAACCACAGTAGGGCCAAATTCTAACCAAGCTGCAGGACCTGTCACTAAGTAGGGTACATATGAAGACAACTATAAGACGGCTTACAGGCTACATGACTTTTAAAGAACACCTAAGTAAAATCGGTCTACACAACGGCGACATTAGCAGTCGATTATGTGATATGGCACCGGAAACAACAATGTACATTCTATGCAGTTGTAATGCGCTGAAAAACAAAAGGCAGCTTACATTCGGTAACAGACAGATGGTATCAAATGACTTCAATGCACAACCCCCGAAGGACCTGCACAAGTTAGTGCAGGGCATCAAGTTTAGAATAGTTGCGTACGTAAGGCAATATAGGTAAGTACAATAAGCTACCATGGCTGCAGTGCATCCGGATCTGTAAAAAAGACGGCCCCCACAGAAAAAAAAATTAAATAGATGTCATGTGAACGAACTATACAAAGGAAAGGAATATATGGATAAAATGAAAAGGAAAATGTTGAAAGAAATTTTACACGAAATTACAAAAAACACAGGAACTAAAAGACGATATACAAAAAAAAATACGATCAAAAGAGGAGAAATTGGAACAAAAAAAAAACAAATGGAGGAAATATTGGAAAACTTAGAAGGAAAATTAAAAAAGAAGAGAGAGAAATGAGAAGGAATAAAATAATTGTTTAAGGTTTTAAAATAGATAATGAAAATATAAAGGAAGCACTCAAAGAATATATATCGAAGGAACTTGAAGTACAAGCAAAAATTATAACGGCGTACAAAATTAAGAAGGCGATAAAAGAATCAATGTTCGTAGAGGAACTTGACACAAGAGACTAAAAAGAAGAAATAATGAAAGAGTACCAAATTGAAGAAACAAAGAAATCCTTGGAGTCCCAATTATACAATTGGTAAGCAAAATCAGAACGAATATTGAAAATAGAAATACGAGAGAAGGTAAAAAATAAGAACAAAATGAAAACAGTAATCTTAGCATATAGATTCAACTAGGTTAAAAAGGACAAGAAATTGATGAATTTTGGAGAGAACTAGACCTAGTAACCGAAGAAGCTAAAAGAAGAATATATGTTGCTGGAGATCTTAATTCAAGAGTAGGAACTAAAGACTAGGAGTATGAGAAAGCAAAATGGGAGGACTTTGGGGAAAAACTAGAATAAGGTATCAAGTGAAATCGGAAACTGTTTTACAGAGCAATGAAGACATTAGGGAGAAATAAAACACAAGAGGCAAACTATATTAAGACAAAGGTGCGGATATAATTAACGAAGAGGAAGGAATCATGAACAGATGGAAACAATATTTCCCTTTGAAAATTCATTATCCTTCTTTCTATACATCCAATATAAGTATGACCAGGACAGAAAAAATAAATTAAAATTTTTAATTTAGTTATTTGTAAAACTTGTTTATTTCTCTGTTTCTGTAGTAATTTGTACCTTATATAAAAATAAGAGGTAAACAATCACATTATAACAATATATACTTTATTTTTTAGATTAAGTAATACACAATACTATTAATTATATCTCGTTTGTGTATATAATTTAATATGATAAATGTTGCTCTTAGTAAGAAATTGAACTAATATGACAAACAATTGTAATTTAAAAGAAAGTGTATATACAAATTTAGAATAATATCTGACATCTTTAATTTTCAAAGAAAATAGCATGTATCCATCCTCCTAATAATTCTTTCCACAAACATCTATCTGGTTCTACATTTATTATTTCCATCAATACACGTCTTTTACACCTAGGTGAAAAAATAGAACCTAAAACCAAAGTTCAAAACCCCACAACATTTGAATTCATAACATCACATCATTCATCACAATCAGAGATGCACCGAGGAAACCGCATAGCCATTAAATAGCCATTTAACGGACTAGCAATACTAACATCATGTTATTGAATATATTGTTTTGGAATTTATTAAAGTCTGTTAAAATGTTGCATGTATAATAACACTCATTTATTAATGATGGAGACAATATTCAAACAATTAATGTTTTGACACGAGAATAATTAATTAATTCATCCGATGAAAAACGCGAGGAACAAATTTGCCACGGAGAGGTCTTGTAATTAATTGAAATGAGTTTGTTATTTATTAAGAGAAATAAGAAATTAAATAATTAATAAGTGCTATCTAACTTTATAATATCGCAAGGGAATTCTATGTAATTAATCAATGCTTTTACAACTTTACCCGTCTTAAGGACAAAACAATTTACTAACTATAATGAGTTTATATTTTCCTAATACATATAAAGTCGCATTTCACACTATTAAAATTTAATTTTCAAAAGTGTTTTACCACAGTTTACACAATAACGACACATTACTTCTATAAACTATGCTAGTTGGGGCTAATGTTTAAGTTTATTGGAAAATACTAAAATTTTAAAGTATTGTATTTAAAGCTACATTAATTTTAAAAAGTTTTGTTTAAAACGATTTTTTCTATTGATCAGGTATAATTTTAAATATATATTCAATGTTATGATTAAAGTGCAACATTCTGTAGGGAAAAAAAAATTGGTCAACTGGAAGTGGATGATTACTTGAGGTCATTATTAATGTTTTGGACTTTGAAGGTTTTAAAATTTATATAACAAATAATATTAAAGTATATCGAGTGTGTTATAATAAGTAAATCATTATATTTACCACTTACTAGAAAAAAACCCAAATATACTTGGGTGATCTTCCAATCTTCCATTTTATTGATAATATTAATCAAAAGAGATTCCAAAAAGTTCTATATGATCTGATCATTATTTTGGTTAACTGATATGCTTTATAAGGAACATAGTAATACAGATATGACGGTGAATGCATTATTGTTAGACATATCGGAATATTTGAGCGCTTATTACATTAAACAAGAAGTGTATGTAGAGTCAACTACAAAGACCATTAATACTCCAGTGTCAGTTTTAGATTGATCCGTATATATTTCGCCCAGAACTACGAGGGCGACCTGAAATGTTTCCGGAATCATCAAGAGATGGCGCACGATGTTTGAAGTGGATTCATTGGTCGGCAAGGAAAATCCTTTTTACAGCAACTGTGAATATTAGCAAGTTCAAATGTACGCACAAGTACAAGTGACATTCCACGCAGTGGACGCCCAAAAATCGCTACCAATGATGAAATGGTAGACACGATTCATAATGTCGTGGTAGCCGATTGCCGATTGAAGCAGAAAAAAGAAATAACAGAGACAACAGGCATGTTAGAAAAATGCGTTGGCAATATCTTACATGAAATTTTGGGAATGAAAAAGCTCTAGGCGCGATGGGTTCCGTGTTTGCTCACATCTGAGCAAAAACAAAAACGGGTGACCGTTTCGAAGGAGTGTCTGGCCAGGATTCAACGCAATCCAAGGCATTTCTTCATGCGTTTCGTAATCGTAGATGAGACTTGGATCTACCACTACATAGCGAAGACCAAGGAACAGTCGAAGCAGTTGAACAGTTTCCGGGTGGAGTAGCTTCGAAGAATCATTTTTTGGCATTCCCAAGGTGTGATCATCATCGACTATCTGCAGAATTGAAGGACGATCACGGGGTAATACTACATCGACTTATTGACCCGATTAGATAGAAATTGAATGAGTTGCGCTACGAATTTGTCTCTCATCCTCCGTATTCACCGGAACTAGCCCCCAGCGACTTTTTCCTTTTCCCAAACCTGAAAAACCAGCTATCAGGAAAGAGATTTGCCTCAAATGAGAAAGTCATCGCCGCTACTGATGGTTATTTTGCAGACCTCAAAACATCCTACTTTTTCGATGGCTTAAAGGGACTGGAGCATTGTTTGAGCAAGTCTATTGATCTTGTATAATAATATAAAAATAAAAAACAACATCAATATTTTTCTGTTCGATTCCGGATACATTTCAGGGTGCCCTCGTACTACGTCTTAAGAATATTCATTCAGAGAATGTCATAACCTCGGATGGAAAACTTCGGGGCGGAGGTAAGTTTAATGTATATAAGCACAAAATTGCATGCTCTTTATTAGGAGGATCTTTGATTCTCGGTAGTGCAATTAACATAAAATAATGTTGACAAGTACAGGGGTTATGACATGATCAAAATAAATAAATAAATAAATAAATTAATTACATATATCAATTCACATATCTTGATTTATTTATGAATGTAGAACATAATAGTTATATTAGACCATTAGAAGGAAATTTTGCGGTGGTAGTACTCGTATAGAGCCCTAACCTGAGTTCCCCTCCCCTTTCTAGGTTTTGGTCGTTTTCCTTGCTGGTTCGTAAACTTGGTATCACTCTCTGACTCCGCCAATTATTGTTTAACGTCTGCACTTTTATGACTTCTCTTTTTAAGAGATTTAAGTTTATCGGTTTTTTAGCTATTACAGTGTCTCGCGCTTACGAAATATTTTCTACATGTGGTTGTGGAAGAATTAACAATTTTTTCCGAAATATGTAAATTTCTCTTTTGGTCTTAGCTCCTAACGGACACTTCCAAAATAATGGATAGATAATTTATATTTCGAGGTATGGCAGGCGCCCCAGCTTATACAGGTGCATGGTTATATGCCTTCGGTTCCTTCCTGCATCGGTTTACCGCATGTGCAATTTGCTAAACTTTCGCAATTGGACAATGTGTTTCTCAGAATCTGGCACTTTAGGCAGCATAAGACGTTGGGGAACAGTTTTCGAAGCTCAATATGATAAACGGTTAATATTACCACAATAATAAATTGTTTCACATCTTTCCGTCACTACAATGAATCTGGTATAGATAATTTCTATACTGTAATTAGGAGACTTAAGCACATTTATGATTACATTTTGTCTTCGCCGATGAAATTTAATTTAAGGTTCACATATGGTTCCCACGAGTAGGGTATAACTATAGCGCAGGAAGACTACATTCAAGCTTAGGTAGCTATATATTCGAAGGGCGACGTAAGAGAATAGCTTACGCGTCTCTATCCGTCCCTTGTCACGGTCGATTGATATATTGGGTTACGGATTTATAGTCGAGGTTTACTCCTCTAGATCCGGCAAGTTCCACAGAAATAGAGTCACCTGTTGGAGGAAGCTAGGGTAACCTACTCAGGGCTAAACCATCTATAAGACACTGCACGCTCTCATGTAAACAGAATCACTTAATCGTGAACTTTTTTTAAATTTATTATTATTAATTACTATTTTAGATTTTAATAAAATACAAAAATAATCGTCTAAATGTTTATTTTCAATACCAAAATAATTATGATTAAAAAAAAAACTGGTAGAATTCGTTTCAGGAAACTTCAAAACAATGTATTTAGTTTAGATTTTACAGCCGAAGTACCACATTTTCGGCTAAGCCAGTTATTATTTATTTTTCAGGAGTTGCTGTAAAATAATAAATTTGAATTGTAACCGAATTTATATAACGTAAGAAATAATCTTCGGTCGGTTATTAAACTGGAGTGCTTTTAAATTAATAATTTACTGATTTTATACTCGTTTCGTTTCAATTAGAAGTGACATTTAAATGTAGCGATTTCAGGGTTTGTGTCCGCTTTCAATTACTTCAGCTATACAAGGCCACAAAAGCGGTAAATATATTGCGCGAGATCTGTCTACTCTTCCGCTCTTCAAGTCTTAGGTGAATGCAGAGGCGTGAAACTTAATTAAATTAATTACCATCGTGTATTTAGCGCTGCAATGTTGGCAACTTTCGGAATTTACTTGAGCTTTACAAGAATTTATCATACTGTTATAATTAAATCTGAATTAAAATTAACTGATCAATAAAATAATAATTCGACAAGATCATATTCATACAACTAATTTATGTAATAATAATAATATAATAATATACATTTATTTTAAAAATATTATACAAATGTTGTACAAAATATGAAAAACGGCAAAAAAAATTGTACTTTGGTAATTAAAATAATCTTCCAAACAATATAGTTCAATTTTACACAAATACTGATAATATTAATTAATTAATAATTTAATATTGTTTATTTTTTTATATTCGATGGGCACGTTATTATAGAATTTCAGTATCGTATAGAGGGTATTTTTATAATAAACACTAAGCTTGTGCGCAGGTAAGGCATACTTTGTAATGTGCCTTGTGTTATAGACATGTCTTTGAGCAAATTGATCAAATATTTGCCTATTATTAAAAGGAAATATAGGTGCTTCATAAATATAGAGCGCCGTTGCTGTAAGTATACCATTTTTTATACTGTGCGGCAAGATTGCCGATGTTTTACATTAGAATAATTGCCTGTTTCTGACATTTGAAAATCCTTCCAAAACTACTGATATCAAGTCAGTTCAAAATTCGTGCGTATTTCTGCTAAAGTTTTAACTAGTGTACATAAAACACAATGTAACATTTAAAGCAAGGATATATTTTCCTCCAACATCTATAATTTATTGGAGTGCCGTGATATCCTAGGAGGGTTCCTATTTATGTATTGAGACCTGCAACACTGGAATTGCCTTGTGAAATATGACACTGATATCGTAAAGTTTGACATTTTTAATTTTATACGTACTCGGAACATTTTGATGTGCGAGCTCAATTTGTTGTTTACAGTAAGTTGAAAATTTCATCTCGGCCAACAGATGATATTAACTCGCGAACAGTTTCAAACTATGGTTTATTATGACTTCCGTCGTGGTCTAGCTCAAGAACAATGCACCAATCAAATATAATAATATAATAATATGTATAACGCATTGAACGTACATTGAATTCAAATGTGAACGTAGTTCGCTCACGTACGAAGATAAAGAAGATGGTCCAAAGTCGGTGGTTGTACCCAATATCGATGCTATGCAAAAACTAATTGAAATAGATCGTCATGTCACATATCATGAAATTGAGAGATCTTTAAGCGTTACTATGACCAGATTTCGTGCGAACATTTGGGTGTTTGGAAGTTGTGTGCACCTTGGATTCCACATTTGTTGATAGAAAAAATTGCTCGTGTCTATTCGTGCAGTAAAATGATTTCAAAATACAACTGTGGTGTATCCGAATCAGTATATAGTATTATCACAGGTGACAAGTCATGGATTTATACGTATAAGCCAGAAAGAAAGGGCCAATCGGCAGTTTGGGTGTTTCAATGTAAATCAAATCCAACAAAAGTTGCTAGTGGCTATGTGGCTCTCGAATATCAAAAGTCCGTTAATTCAGCGTGGTATACGACTATTTGGTTGCCTGAAGTTTTCTTTAAATTGAGAGGAGTCAACCCAAAACGACGAATCATTTTGCATCACAACAATGCGAGCTCGCACATGAGCGAGCATTTGGAAACACAAAAGATCGAATTGACGGGTCATCTATCTTACAGCCCCGACTTGACACTCAATGACTATTTCTTGTTCCCAGTAATTAAAGATACACTGCGAGGACAATGATTTATATCGCCAGAAGAAGCGGTTGAGGCTTTCAAAACGCATGTTTAGAGCTACCATCTTCTGCCTGGACAACGTACTTTGAAGGGTGGTTTAATCGCATGCAAGATTACATAGGCCTTTAAAGCAATTATTTTAAAAAGCAATAATAATATTTTTGATACAATTCATTTGTTTATTCTTTCTATTCTCAATACATAAATCGCAACTCCCGAGTGATATACATCGACCAAACAGGTTGCAGCTTTGAAGAACGACTTGCGGCACATTAGAAATAGGCGAGAATTATAGGTTATAAAATCACATATCATGTGCCTGTGTGTGTCATTTTGTGACAAATTAATTGTCGTAGTATTCCGACATTAAAAACTGTTTTAATTCTAAATCAAAGCATTTAATTTATTACATATATAGTGAAATTTTACAAAGTAACAGTCTCATCAATTCAGTATTTAACACGACATAAGAATACATTTCTTTCGTGGAAAATCAAAACAACAAGAAGGTCAAAAGTTCGTAATCCGGCAACGGGAGAGAATACACAAGCCTGGAATTTACTAATTACTCGATAAAGAACCTGGAAAGGGAAAATTGGATCAGCGAAGCGAACAGGGAATATTTCTTGGTTATGCGGAGTTCAAGGAATACCACATATAGTCACACAAGAAGAGTTTTTAGGATGAAGAATCAGAAGATTTGTTAACAGATCTATCGGGGATGAAAATTTAAAACATGTCGATCAAGAACTGAATATTGAATAGAACCCATAACAGGAACAAGAAAATTTGCCGAATGTTACTTACAAGGAAGACGTGGAAAACTCTTAAAAACGATCAAGGTCACACTTCAACCAGAGGTAGGGGACGACTACCCTTGATCAGAACTGGACAAAGGGGAAGACAGAGGAAAGAGTAGTCGACTGTCGATACAAAAGAAGCTGAAGAAGACTAAGACAAATACTTGTTTTGGAGGTGCCTATGAAGGAAGCGACAAATGGTCCTAATGCAGAGGAATGACAAAGAGCTATTAAAGATTAAATTAATCAATAATCAAAAACGATACATTGGAACTGGTAGACCATCTTAAACGGAATAAGTTTATCGCGAATCGGATGGTTCTGCGGCACAAGTTCAAGTCGTAAGAAATTCACTTCTCGGAGACTTTGGCTCCAATAACTCGATTTAGTTCTGTTCCAATGATGACATCCGTAGCTGCAAATTGAGGAATGAAAATTCGACAGTTTGATATTGCAACTGCTTACTTAAATGGAAATTTGGAGAAAGAATTTCTAATGGAGACTAATAAATCATTTGATAATACCCTACAAGGAATCATAAAGCGCGAGGGCAACAGTACAATAGGTTAGAATTGCTTCACCGATTTGGTATGTCCGAGTGTAATCAGTCGCAACTCCAATAGATGCTAGTTTGAGATTTAAGAAGAACAAGGAAGCAAATGAAACAGATACAAAATTACCATATCGCGAACTAGTTGGTGCCCTTACTTAGTTGTCAACCACCATCCAACCAGACATTGTTTTTGCAATTAGTTGTTTGGGTTAATTTAACGATGCCAGTCACTGGAAAGCAGCCAAACGAGTGCTAGGTTACTTAAAGGGAACCGCAAATATCGGATTAATAATGACAACAATTTAAATGTGTAGTGGTAGCCATTAGCAAATTGCAACATTTTATTATTATAAATCGCAAAGAGAGGTCATACGTTCTTATAAATTACAACATAGTCTATTAAACATAAGTATCGGGTAGATACAAAACGTATCTACCCGAGAAAAAAGACAACAGGGAAACCAAAAAATGCTAGTACATTATATAAAAAATATTAAAAGCTGCGGTAAAAATGTTCTAAGAGAATGGTAGCCAAACTTTTTATTTAGATTTGAAATTTCATCCATAAAACGTGCAGGTAGTGCATCTAAGAAGAAGGGTTACTAGTTGCTACCAAAAATCTGTCAACAAACAAAGGCTAACATAACAATGCTAATAAATTGACAGTATTGTGTGGTGTTTTATTACATAGGATGATCGGAGCTTTGTTTTTACTTAACAGGGGCCAAAATAATTGTCAATCGTTGGAGATAATATTTCGTGACATCTGAACTAAATAATCGCCACACGTTCAAGAAACCTCGTTTCAAAGATGTGCAGGAATTCTTTGATGTGATCTTTAAATTTGGTAACGTTTTCTGGTCCGCCGCCAGATTTGTCTGTTAGTTAATTTGAATGGGACTATCTCAAAAGTTCAAGTGTTATCAACTCTACCAAGAACTTTGGATAAGTTAAAGATAATTTAGGATAAAGTTCACAGTATCCTAGCCGAGATATTGCACCGGTCGATAAGTTATCTCAACAGCTGATTTAGAGAATGACTTCGTATAAGAGGACGTCATTAAGTCAGATTTAGAGATATGTGAAATGTTAATAGCTATGACAGCTTTCTTGTAATAGCAAAGGAGATTATATTTTATTTTTAAAAGAAATCAATTTAGACTTCTCAAAGTAACGGAAAAAATAAATAACCAGCGACATCAGACACAGTCCTAAGTATAATTTCAGGCACTCGTACATAATTTCTTGATATTTACTGATATAAGCGTAAATTTAGTTATATCATGAGCAACTAAATGTGAGATTTCATTATCTTTTAAATGAGACGAGCAAATATGATTATTAATAAGTTATAAAATTAGATTAATTTTTAAGGGTATATAAAAGGAAAAAAAAATATTATAAAAAGGATAATAACAGATTATGCTGCTCTGACAACATCGCATTTTATGTCAAGAGCGAAGCGAGTGCACGGAATGGAAAAATTAACCCGATCGACTAATAAAAATGTGTGGTAACCGAGCCAAATCAGGTAAAATTACCTTGCACGTAACAACGATCACATACATACTTCTTGCCAATCAATGATGACCATAATAACTGAAACTATGTGTAATTTTATGATAATCAACAATAATACATTTCAGTTGTCCCAGCGTATATCAAATTATACTAGCCCTTATATCTGCCCCTTATTAATATAGGCCAATAATGATAAGTTGCAAAAAATTTCATATAACTTTTAATATAAACAATCATTTATAAAAGAGCATTTATTAAAGAACTTATTTAGACATTCTTATCCGGAACAGGTAAAGCTTAATTCCTGAATGGGGGCATCACTAATTATGCAAAGAGCAACAGGATAATTTAATGCACATCGCTGCACCAGAGCTAATTTACTCCGTGCGACAAGTAAAATATTCTTAACTTTTTAATAGAATTTTATATGAACTCTACATTTTGCAGAAATAATTAAAAATTATGCTCTAGGACTTAAGAAATAAACACATATTGTATTTTATAAAACGACATTTTACAAATTATTTATGATGATCTTATAATGTTAGAATAAAATATTTTATGGAAGAGTTACAAGGGAAAATTAATTTGATAAATCAGCTGTTAGATATAAATAATAAATATATAAAGTATATATAATTTTAAAGTTTTATATAATGTGCAAATGTAATATATGGATCATTGAGTGTACGTCATAAATTTAGCTAAACATATAAAACTCACTTAAACAAACACCCATATATATTAATACTTACTCTCTATTATTCGAAATTTTAAAATAAACAGGAAAAACTAATGTTTGACGATCGTTTGCAATGCTGAAACTTTTATTTCTTTTACATTCCTCTTCTAGATTATGCCTTCCGTAAACCATTAACCATTTAAATATTTTATTTCAAACCAACACAATGCAGTACATCCATTACACGAGTATATTTTTCCAGAAACCTCTTAAAAATTTAACACTTACACCGATTCTCTGTATCCGTACTCAAGTATTCAACATTCAGCCTTCACTATAAATAGCTTGGCAATGGGCGTTTACACCCTGTACGCTGCATAAATAATATAATAAACAATATAACGCCGATTTTCATATAAAACGAAATTTAAATTAGGCAATAAAAAAAAAATGTTTTTCTGGCGACGATTATCCACTATAATCTATATGTCACTCGAGTTCTCCCTTTAATGAACAAGTGCTCCAAATTCAATATCCAGCATCATTAATTATATGTACTACATGATTATTTATTTTTGCATATACCAGGTAATGATCGAGTGAGTAAAAACATATGATTTTAATTTATATTTTAAAATAATGATTTGTATCTATCAATTTTCCAAGGCATTATTGACATTTGAATGATAAATTAATAAATTTGTAATTGTAGTTCCTCTTATTGCGATACCATATAATTATAACTTGACAAGTCTTATAATATATTTTCAAAAATTTTCTTATTGGTTTAGGAAAGGTATAATGTAGAGCATTATTATTATTATTTGTTTAGCTAAATCTGCCAAAATTTAAATTATGTGTTATTTAATAATATAGTAAAATTACGGCATGATCACATCTATTTGCTAATGATATATTTTAATTTTACTGTATAATATTGCAAAACAATTTCAAGAAGTTAAATCGTATAATTTACAGTTTATGAACATCTGACCTAGCCTTGTGTAGGTAATACGTTGTCTGTAGATTTGTAGGGGACGACATATGACCACTTGGTGGTAAAGCCGTGTTGACGAAGGCCGCATCCCTTACTAACTTCCAGGGATTTGCTCGGATCCAAGCTCAAGTTTAAAATCTTTTATTTGATACGCTGCCTGAAACATTTCAACTACTAATTTACGAAAGAACGAGTCGCCCGTATTATGCAATTACCGCAAGCCGTGTGATATTTTATCCTTTAATGTTTTAATAAATATTTTATAGTATCGCATTAATAAATAAATAAATGTGTCTATACAGTATTTATATTTTATAACTGGTTAAAATTTAACAGAGACGATTCTAATAAGAACCTAATCAATTTGGCAAATTTTTAATTATATTTTATAAAATATTAGTTATTCAAATATGTATATTTATTTTTTCTATTCAGGCACGAATATATTGATACATTTCTTTTCTAATCTACAACACTAACTTCACTAATATGACACAAACTGTTGAAAAGTTTTGTTGTTACGATTAGGAGAACATTAACAGGAAATCATGTACCGTTTATCGAGTTTATGGGCAGTAACTTTCTTGTAGCAACTAATATCTAGGAACGGCAGAGACACACACACGAGAGTAAACATCAAGTTATCACCTTGTCCACACAGAGGATTATATTGTAAGTGATATTTAATGGTTTCCGACACATAATTACTATTTATTGATCGGCGTCTCATTTTAGTGTGTTTAAAACCTCTTGTGTTTGATATTATATTTTTAAATGCAACTATGCCAGAGTCACACGACATCAAATGTTTCTTTCTATTTATAATCAATCAATGATTTTTACAATATATTAAATTGCATTAGTATAAAATTATAAAACTTCTATAAATAATATTATATATTAAAGATATGTATCGTGTAAATTGAAATGAATAAATAAAACTAAGTATATTAGTTTATATATAAATAATATTAAAATGATTTATACATATTTACGTTCTGTATACTCGTTACATTATCGATTATCTATATTAGTAAATATTAATAAACTATAAATTTATCGCAGAAACTTTAATATATAGCGAACTTGCTTATTACTTATATGGTATGGTATATAAATAAGTAACATTTGTAAGAAATAAAAATTATTAATTTGAATATTTAATTAAGGAAGGAAGCTACTGCAAGTACAATTATTTATATGTTGTTCAAACGTAAATAAACAAGTTCTTGATTAAATATCGTATTAAATGCTATTCTAAATAAACAAATAAAAAGTAAATAAGAATAATAAACACTTTAACTTTAAAAATAAATAAAATACTTTTCACTTTGTTTTACCACAATAGATATTTATTGACTGCGGCCATAGTTTCGATTGTAAACTGATAATTATCAAACATAATGGTCTCAACAAATTTAACAGGTGTTATTTATATACCTTCAAAAATAGGAGAATCATTCATTGAGAAGAAAAAAGCTTTATGAATCTCTAGCGCCTCCAGTAAAACCTTTTTACAACCTTTATTCGTAAAAAGGATTACTGAAAGTACATCCTTACAGAAAATATGATTATTGCCATTATTGGACAATAATCATATTTTCTTTGGCAAAAATAGAATTGTTATAAAGGTAATGCTTATTATGCTACATTCTTGCTGGAACCGGATGTATAAGTTTGATGAAGAAAAGCACTTATTATTTTCCATATTTTTATTTTCAGTTTAGAATTGTTCTGTTTTAATCTAAAAGCTCGTTCGTGTTCTTTAAGACGTGTTTCAAATTTTCGACTAGATTAACCGATATACATCTTTGCACGTCTATTTGTAAATTCCTGATTGATTCAGGGAAACAGAAGAAACAAAAATTAATTGCTGAAATTATTAATCTAGCACTACAAGAAAAATAGATTAGTGTTCCTGTAGGATATGATAACAGTTTAGTGCTTATTGGCTACGTGTTATCTCGCTGATATTCTCACCATAAGTGTAAGTAACCAAATTATAACCTATAACGTTGCGAGATCCATGTACGCGGCGCATGCGCCACAGTTTTATCACTTATCCTCTGTTTTCTTTTGTCTTCCTGTCCATGGCCTAGTGTAGTATTGTCATTGTCAGTCATCTCAAAGGGCCACGCTGGTGTGAAGTGTCTCCCCGTAAAATCCGTTCATCTAACTATAATTAAAATCTCGCATAGGTCCGATAATAACAAAACAAAAAATCCCCATGCGGATTTATTTTGCATTGGTGTGTATGGTAATACAGTACCGCAAAAAAACTCCCTGCTGCCGATGTAATAAATATTGTCATCCTTCATGCGCTAATAATCATGTATGTATTTGGTTACAAATAATTTTGCCAGAGCAGTGCAAAATTTACACAAATCTGTCGAACTATTAACTTAAAATGTGACAAGTTATCTGCGGATAACGATAAATTAAAATACCGTATCGATGAAATGGTTGAAATTAAAGCCCAAAATGTTAAGTTAAGGGATGAGATCACTAAATGAACAAACTAAATATGCCTAATTGACAATCAACATGCTATTTATAACTATGTAGAAATAAATACATCACGGTCAATTTTAATTAAAAAACTTACCGATGCTCTCTATACTGCGTTTCCAACTAAAAGTAATAATTATTTACATTGGAAGACCGTTATACGGAAATTTACAGGCGAGCACAGAAAGCTAGCTGTTATCTGTGCGAGCCTGTAAATTTCAGATAACGGTCGAGAATTGTACAATGTTTTATGTGCATTTGAATAGCCAATATTTAGTACAATCCATTGAAATAGTGTTAATAATAATGAAAAAGTTGGCTTCATGGATTGACAAACAAATGTAAATTTTATTTAAAGCGTCAGATCAAAAGGTTAATATAGCAGAAAATCGTTTCAAATAAGATAAGTTGTCATGGTATTCGTGTCAACAGTTAGCTTTCTGTGCTCGCCTGTAAATTTCCGTATAACGTCTTGTAATGTAAGTAACTATTACAGTTCAAATGCCCATAAAATGATTAAACAAAGTAAAACAAATATTAATTGGTTTGGACCCGAATTAAGGAAAATGAGAAATAAATTGCATATATTTAAAGATATCCATTGTAAGTATAAAGCTGAACTAACAAAATCCTAAGCAATAACTTTCACAAGCAGTATAATAAACGAATAAGAGAATAACAAATAAAAGCTAATGAAAATTATATAAAAACGTCATCCAACCCATCTAAAGCTGTCTGGAATATTAAAAGGTCGAAAACACAATGCAAAACTAATGACCCTGTTAATATAAATATTTCAGCAAGTGACTTCAATGATTTCCTTTCAAATTTAGCTAACAATATTATTGAGTCCATACCTGATTCTGACATAGACTCTGCTCAAATGATGAATCGACATAATAGTGGAAATAGTAACTACTTTACTTTTCAGGAAGTATCTTGTGCAAAAGTTCGCGATAATATATTGAAATTAAAGAAGAAGCGCAGTAAAGATATATACATGATTTAAACATTGAAGTAATTATACTAGCAATATTTATTTTAATTAGACCAATAACGTTTCTAATAAATTGATGTATTAAAATGTGCATTTTTCCAAATGTAATAAAAATAGCTAAATGTGTACCCATTTTCAAAAAAAGGAGACCAAAATGAAATCGATAATTACCGTCCAATTTCTACCCTGCCAATTGTCTCAAAAATTATTGAAACTATTTTATTTGAACAAATGATAAAATTCTTAGAGTCGAACCTCATACTCAATGATTCCCAGTTTGGCTTTAGGGTTGTTAAATCAACCACTATGGCAATCGAAAAATTTCTAAATTATATAATTGTTGGCTTCGAAAACAGTGATGTTATTATCAGTAATTTACTTGACTTAAGTAATGCTTTTGATTGTGTAATCATGATATATTCCTTCGAAAATTGTATGTTTATAATTTTAGTCCGACGAGTTGCAGACTATTAATATCGTATTTGACCAATCGCAAGCAGAGCGTTCTCTTCAACGGTAAAATTTCGAGCCAACGTGAAATTGTCCATGGTGTGGCTCAGGGATCAACCCTAGGACCATTATCGTTCTTATTATATATGATGATACCAGTATATCTTTGAAAGGAAATACTCCAGAATACGTCAGCGAACAAATAAAATACTATATGCTAACAGCATCGAACTGGTTTAGTTCCAATAAACTAAAATTAAATAATTTAAAAACAGTACGAATAACTAAATGCTCATATATTATATGGTATTATTCTATGGGGTCACTCTTCAATTATGAGTGATATCTTCCGAATACAGAGAAGAACCATCCGTGTATTGGCAGGACTTAAATAAAGGGGAAAATGCCAAGAAGCTATTAAATTGTATAATATACTCACAGTTCCATGCATTTTTATTTTAGAATGTCTTATGTATATTAAAGAACAACAACTTTAGTGAGTTTACTCAAAATAAAGTCTTTCACAGTCACGAAACCCGCTAAAAAAATAATGTAAGACTGCAACGTTTCCGGCTTTCAAAAAGCACAACTGGGACTCGTTACTATTGTCTAAAATTTTTTAACATATTACCGGAAAGCATCCAAGAGTTACAAGCCCAAATTAAAATATGGTGTAAAAATTACCTAGTTAAAAATGCGTTCTACTCCTACGAAAAATACATCAATAGCTTCAATGTTTAAATAATTTTAATGTGTCTGTTTATTGTCCCTTATACAAAATATTTTAAAGTGTAATTATTTATATTTTTATTTTAATTGTAAGTTTTTATTTAAGTATATTTTATCCGTAAATTAATTTTATTTGGATTTTGTTTCTATAAATTGTACTTTTTTTACATATTAACTTTTTAAAATTATTAAATTTTAACATTTTAGCATTAATTTAAGTTTAGTATTAGTTATGTGTTTGTGCGCGGATTTAATTGTTATACGTTTTAAACTATTAATTTCAGATGTGCTCTAGTTTAATCATAATTATTATTTTAGTGCATTCTTATATAATGTAAAATTCTAGTGTACTATTTTCTTTTTTTAATTTAATTTTTTATTTCGTCTGCCTGCTAAGTACTAAATATCTATTTCTTAATTGTATACCGCTTTTTTTTCTTTCTTGTGATTTGTGTAAAACTTTATAGTTATTAACACCAATAAACAATTATTATTATTATTATTTTTATTCCGCCTGACGGCCATGATCTTTCTGAAGCTAATTCACAGTGTGAACTTTTATATTCACATAAAATAGTAGAAGAGATTGCTGACCGAAAGATTAGGAAAAACAATATACTTATATACAATGTAATTGAATCGAACTTTGCACGCTGTAAAGGTTGAAGACAAGCACGACGAGGACCGCGTCCGTGTTCTGGCTAAGCTGCAAAAAATAAATAGTAATATTGTCATAGCACTTAAAGTAACCTAAGAGAACAGCTCAACTGCTCTCAATGTATTACGCAACCAATCAAAAATTGACTCGACTATTAAAATTTAATCAGATCTTACTCAACAGGAGTATTTAAATACAACAAAACTTAAGGCCAGGCAAACGGTGAAACTAATTTAAGAGTGAAATTCTTTAATGGAGTACCTTAAATAATTCTTTAATTCTTAAAGTTAATGCTTGTTGTCCTACACTTTCGATGCGAACAGATATTAATATTAGGTGGAGAGTAACACTTGTTTTGTTCCATAATGTTTCTATTTTCAGTTGCCTGACACGTGTTTCGGTCTTCGCAGACCATTGTCAAAGTTAAACTGACAGTTCTACTTTGATAATGGCAACTGAAAATAAAAATACCTAATATCTATAATGTTTGTATTATAGAGAAAATTTTCCCTGAAAATTTGAAACTTGCAAAAATTATAACTATTTTTAAGATATGGTAAACTAAATTATCTATCAAACTATAGGCCAATTAGTTTATTGGCAATAATTAAAAAAAAAATGAAAAAAAAGTAACTGTTAAATAATTACTTATTACAAGACAATATATTAAATAAACAACAATTTGGATTTCGAGAGGGCTTGCCGACATCTGATGTTATTATAAATTCCACTGACTTGATCATTGATTGCATTGAAATGGGCCAATGTACAACCTTCCTTCTTTGATCTAACCAAAGCCTTCGATTGTGTCTTCATCCTGACAGTTGCCAGTTATTGTCTTCATACTTTCAAGGCAGAAAACAGATTGTATTTTATAACAATTCATATTGACAAGTAGTACGTAATCCTGCTGGTGTCCCACAGGGATTAATATTAGATCCAATATTGTTCTTATTATATATCAATGACCTGCCTAACAGTATAAAAGACCATAATATAGTTCTGTGCACCGATAACACCATTATAAGTACAAAATATTGTAACTTAATTTCACTGTAATTTGGCCATAACTCTGGATAGCCACCTTAAATGGATACACAATGGTAATGCATTTTCTAAAAATTAGTATCAAATATTTTCTTACTACACAATATGGCTAATCCCTTATATTGTGAGGTACTGAGAGTTGCGTTGGCGTATGAATTACTAATACATATATCTTAAATTTTAAAAAGATTTTTTTCACTATAACGTAGGGCCGTGCGTATATTATCGACAAGATTGTAGAACTGCATACACTACAAGTAATATGCTAACCATGTCATGTATGTATATGCTGGCTTGTCTGAAATAGATAAAAACATCTGAACATAATTTAGTTAGACTCGAATGCAAACATAAATATTACACAAGAAATATAATAACCGCTATCCAAATAAACATAAATTATTAAGTTCTGCAACAAATTATTTCTCAGCAAAATTTTAAAACATCATTCTCCTGCACGCAAGACAACCCCATAAGAAAATTATATCTTGCATGAAATATATTTATTACAAATCGCATTCTACAATTTTCAAGAGTAAATAGGAAGTGATTTTATAGACAACACACACATTTTTATTGACAAACTATATACATATTTACATTTAAATAATAAATAATGGATGATGTGTTAGTGAGTTAGTTCGTTAAAAGGCTATCGACCAGAGGTCTTTCTGCCTTGTTTTGTCCAGTCATATGGCGTCAGTCGTTAATGCGTAGATGGATGAAACGATGAGATGAGATCAAATATGGTTGAATTAGGATTTTTAAATTTGGGGTTAACACTAGGATTTCTAGGAATACAATATAAGAATAATATGTGAAAGTTGAAAGGATTTTTGGAGAATTTTTCTGATAGGAATCGAAGACGTTCTAGGATGGGGATAACTAAAGTGGTATCATAGAGGAGCTGGTTAGAAGGATTGTGTAAGGGATTAAGAGGATGACGGAGTTTTGTTAGGGTACGGAGGGATGCTCGCTCGCTAACTTCGATATTGTGGGAGGTTGGATTGTTGGGATTGGGATAGAGGGCACAACCATAGTCCAATAATGGGCGACAAATCATCTTATATATTTTGACTGCTGTTTTGATAGTAATACCATCATTTTTGTATGTTAAGCATCGAAAATATTTTGCCCTAGATGTTATTTTGCTTTTAATTATAGCTGAATGCTTTTTAAAATTGATTTTGGGGTCTATGGTTATGCCTAGGTATTTGACGGAAGTTGAAGGGGGGATAATAGTTTGGGAAATTGAAACATTGTAAGGGGAATTATTGGTGCGATGGTATGGAATTAGGAGCTGTGATTTGTGGGGATTAATTTTAGTACGCTATTTTGCAAACCAGTGTTGGAGGGAGTCAATAAGCTCTTGAAGGAATTGGAGGGCTTTTGGTAACGTGGGAGCATGGGAAATTAGGGCAGTGTCGTCTGCAAATTACAGGAGATATTTGGAAGGATTGAAGTAGAGAGGATCAGGATTATAGATGTCGGAGCTAAAAATGTTATATAATAGAGGTGAAAGGGGAGAGCCTTGAGGGAGTACTTGTTCGGGAGTAAAAGAAGAAGAGAAGGAGTTATGGATTTTTACTTTTAGGGATCTATTAGAGAGGAATTGTTTAATGATAAAAATGATATGACGAGGGATGTTTAGGAGGTGTTTTATAGACATATTGTTGTGATACTCATTTTTGATTAAATTATTTTTCTGTTTATCATTTTATCAATGTGTTTGTACAATTGTATATACTGTTCCTTTATCTTTTTATTTCATTAATTATTTTACATTTATAACTATATATTTTATACAAGTTTTTCATCTGGTATCAGCTATTAACATCAGTCATTACTAATATTTTATTTTAATCTTAATCTTAATTTATATTTTTTATTTTCTTTTTTAATTACTCAATTATTTATTTATTTTATTGTTTACTTTCATTATTTTATGTTAACGTCTTTGTCTACTTATTTTATATAAATATTTAACCTTTTTTATCTTCAATCAACTCGAATCTTCAATACTTCTGGCTCTTATATTTTATTTATCTTTATTAATTTAGTTATTATGTTTGTGTTAATTAATTAGAATGTTTGCTACAACGTACATGTACACTATTCATACAGATATGCAAACATTCATATGTATTTGTATATTCACATACAAGGTGTCCCGTCTTTTAAGTATTATTTTTTTAGTTTTTATTGGATGAACCAATTAAAAAATATTTTAGTTTCTAAGTGGTGGTACTACTGATTTGTATACTTCTGTCGATCAATAATATCCATAATAACTGAAATGATGTATTATATTATAGTAGTTATTAATATAAAATTTCATTCAAACCGAATAAGGCGTTCAATTGTTATAAACAAAAGAAATACTTTTTTTAACTTTGAAGACAAGTTCCGGCTTAACCGTAAACTTTTGGATATAGATATGTTAAGTTAAAACATCATATTTTGATCACTTTGGTAAATTTTCGTAAATGAAATACGGTAACACTTTCAAATATTTATTTTGCCGTTCGCGACAATTGTTTCGACACACTATGTCTTCTTCAGGCGAAAAAATGATACAAAAATTTTACATTTTAAACTATTTATACTAAGTGTGCGGTGGTGAGGTCGGACCGGTGTTGGAATAAGTTTCAATGAAAACAATCAAACTATTTTTTACCCCGATATTTTAAAGGTAATATATCTTTTGAAGCCCTCTAAATACAATAAACCAACATTTTTGAAATATGTTGTCTGTGTTTGTGAGTCACAAACCTTTTGATTGGCCCTTGCATGTTTTACAGAATATCCTCTAAAACTTATTAAAATAAATACAAAACTTTCTAATAAATGTTATACATTTTAAACCAACTTAAACCACATTAAATTTTATTGTAATTAAAAATTTATTGGTGTGAAAAAAAATTAATTTATAAAAATTAATCATTTAATAGGGAACAATATTTCTTAGAAAAACACCACGAAGTTAATTTAGTGGAAAATTCATTAAAGATATGAATTAAACATTAGTAGTGAAAATTAATTAACATAAACTGTCAGTCAAAAACAATTCATGGGGTTATAACCCGATTTTTCTTTGATTTGTGAACATTTGGCAAATAACAACAATTATAGGTTACTATTATAATCCCCCAAGCAGGGTAGAGGATGGAGCCCCCGTGATTATATTATTATAGTGGCAAATTAAAAGTTTTAAATCTTAAAAATTAATGCGATATTTTCAGAAAATTTATATCAAGCTTATGCTCGGGTTTTATGTCGACTAGTTTACATAAATTTTACAAAATGTAAAATACCTATTTTTGTATTATTAGTTACCTTAGTGTCATAGTTATTGATTAATACTATAAGCACCAAAGAAAGATAAAGAAAGTTAATCTGTTATTGAAGGTTTTGGAAAACTATTTTTTAATATTGCTATAAAGCTACGGTAAATTTATATAGGAATTACTTCAGTGTTATTGAAATGATTGGGACAAAAAAGTCATCACTATTTTCCAAGTTTATCTGTGGATGATCTTGTGGATTTGGATCGGAACTCAAATAATTGGTCAACATGTATCTTTATTGGACACGCTAATATAAAATATGCGATTACTTCTTCTAGGGCTTATCTGATTTTATTTAGAATAGATTGAGTTTTTTAAAGTAGATATTTTTAGAGTACATTTAGCTTTTCCATCATAAATGCGATTGTATATTGTTGCATAATTAATAAAATGTAATGTAAACAAAGAACCGCTTGCAAAGCAAAACTATTCCGGAATTCCAAGAAGATATCTGCTTTATTCTAAAGGCGACTAAACTTAATCAAAACCCTCCTTATTATTTTATGAATATAAAAATATGTTACCCTAGATCCTGATATAAAATAAGAATTATTATCATGAAACCTTGTTAACGAACCTACGTTAATTATGCAACTATCTATGTGGTTCGTGTAAATTATGTACCTGTATTTTGCATTTATATTATTAAAATTATACCATTTTAATGAGAGCAATTATTTTAATGAATTGGGTAATTAAATTAATTCAGTTAAATTTGCAAGGGGAAAAGTTATTATAATTGATTTCAATAAGGTGTAAATTGTAATTTATAGCATCAATTGTAATCAATAAATAATAGTGATAGTAAATAATAGTAATTTAAACCATTTAAAAAATATTTTGTAACAATTAAACATAATTTTTAGAAATAAAAAGTTAATGAAATAACCATATTTATTCATTAGACACATTATTTGATAATATTCGAACTAGATTGTAAGGTGATATAGAAATTAAATTTAAATACTGATATTAATGTTATAGATCCTAATCGACAAAAGTAATGTGACCTTTCATATTTTAAATCATGTTTCGGGAGTATTTGTATGTTTAGTTAATAAATATCAGCGCAGTAAAGCTTAGGAAAGAAATATTTTCGAACAATTTATTTTAATATTTACAAATAAAGCATGGATAGGTAATATTTCGTTTACTTAACATGCTAACTTTGAGGCTGTTTAATTGTTTGCTTCTATTCTCTAGGAACTTGGTGAATTATTCTTTCCATGAAGGAATTAGTATGCAAATTAAATAAAAACAGCCATTCTAAAATATTATAATATTTAAAATTCAATTATCTCTATATAATATTATGACTATAATATAATAGTATTGGGTATATATCAGATATGCAATTCACAAATATACGAATATTTGAGATAAGCCATCTTAAAGTGAGGTAATCATATCTCAACTTTTTTAAATGTGTAAAATTTGTTTCACCGATTTTTGTTATTTTAAAATAATGTACATGCGGCAATTGAGGATTTTTTCAAATCTGTATATACTATTTATTTACCATAATAGTAAGTTGTGTGAGTGAGCTGGTAATCCATTTCGACGTGGAACCTACCTAATCAGGGGATAGGCGTAGGAATTAGGGGACGGGTTCAGCTGTCCCTTTTTTCTTCCTCCGTGGTGCCAATGAAGACTGGTCTGTCCGCTTTACTTCCGCTTCTGCCTTAGAGGAGTGGAGTGCTATGGCACTATGTCCCTCGTGGCCCTACGGACCTCCTGCCATGATAATAGATCCTATGAAGAGCAGGGGGTGCAAGCCAGCACTTCTGTTGCATCTATGGTCATGGTCCCCTCTTATCACCCGGATAGGCGTCGGTCTCAGTGCGATGTGCAACTGATCTACTTTTCGTTTAGCCCTGAGATATGTTGCCCAGGCAGGGGATGCGAAGAGGAGCTTCGCGCTCGCTACACCCAGCAAGAGCCCGCTCTTACTCTCCTACGTACCACCAATGTTTTCCAGGCGTCTGCCAATCACCCTAGTGGTAGATGTCGCCCCGGCGAGTTAGACTCCAAGGTATTTTAGCTTCGGGGCCACCTTGATCTCCAGGTCAAGAATATTGATTTCTAGCTCCGCGAGTCTCCTGACCCATATTCTGCCGTCTTACGATCCGCGATACTTAGCCCCATGGTGCACATCCACTGGTGGACGTCCGTTGTGGCCGCCTGCGCTACAACTATCATTTCGATTATTTCTCTCCGCCTCACTATCATTAGTATATCGTCGAGAATTTCAACCCTCTGCTACTGGCAGTTGCAACACTCCGTTGAATATGACGTTCCACAGCCCCGACCCAAGAAGTGAGCCCTGGAGATCATGATATTCGTCTGCTACCGGGATTTCTTGCTCTCCCGGGAAGTGAAGCACACGGTCGCTTAAATAGTCAGCTGTAATTGCCAATTTTAGGTGCGGCCAATTACGTAAAGGCAGACATGATGCTTGTCCAAGGGGTTATGTTGAGCGCATTTTGTATGACCAACGCAATTGCCAGATAGTGCCTCCTCCATTTGTGTCGGTCCATTTATTGCATCTGGTGCGAAAAGTGACGTATTATTGTCAACCAGTTGTTTAATTGCTTCATTGGGAATTCCTACCGGACCTTAAAGATGGTGGGTAGGCCCCTATGGTACGTGTGAGACTTCCTGAGCGTAAAGGGGACGTTGACCACTTCTGCAGTCCCACCCGGTAGCACCAGTATTTGGTCACTACCATGCTCCAAGATGGCTCTTCAGCGATGGGGTTTGTCTAGGCTCGGCATCGCAAGGTCTCCTATGATGGTATGGAAGGTTCCCCAGTAAGCTAGGCCGTACTGTACCCGAGTCAGAGGGGTCTCAGTATTTGTTGCACTGGCAACCACAAACGCAATGGCCTTGTGTGGTCTATATGGTTTCTTCGGGTCTCCAGTCTGCCACTATAGGGAGGAACTCCGCGGAGACCAGGTCGATAATAAAGCTCGGTCATGGTGTTCAGTAGGTTCTGCACCCGTGCGTCCGCCTCAGTATGAAAACTTGGAATTGAAGTAGCCGCCTATTAATGCTGAATAATCAGCTTCCCGAACCACTGAGGAGAGTCGGTGCAGCCATTCCCTCCAATCATGCTTAGGCGACCACGAGGGATAGTATATCGTGGGCAATTTGGCACCTACTAAGGTTGACGTGTAGGCATGTGTGGTAAGGCCTAAGTCATCAAGCTCTCTTGCAGGGCGCCCTGCTGATCGCTGGGTTGGTAAATAGACCCAAGCCAATGGGCTGACTTGATGTCCCGGTCAGTAGAGTCTGCCTACCTCCGCACCAACCGACACGCACCGAAAGAGCGTCTATAAATTAAAATACGAATGTTTAGAAGAGTTTTACTTTATTATGTAGAGACATTTCTACAATTGTTTTACCACGACGTGGCTTCATCAGACAGATGAGCAATGTTTTTAATGAATTACAGTTGCGACTTATATACTAACTACGAATATAGTGGGGAGAGTTATTGTTAAACCGATTACATATTTAGCAGTGGCAAATTATTATCAGTTTGTTTATTTATTAATATTGATGTATGATATTGAATATAATTATGTAATGTACAAGGTACAGGTTCTCTACTTTTAAGCAAAATGATTATTTTTTAATACACTTCATATGTAACTAAAATTTGATATTTTGTATTTGGGTTTTATACTGTGCGCCTTTGTTACTCAGAAACATTTAATTATTTGTCTCTAACGTATAATAAACGCTATACGCTAACAACTTAGCTCGATATTTAGATATATAAATTTATATTCCTTAGTATATAAGAATGATTTATTAGGCAGATGAATAATAATGAATCATTATTATCATCATCATTATAATGATTTATAGTTTAGTAACTTACGATGTTTAAGCAATTTACCACCTTTCTCTGAATGATGCACTGCTAATAAGTTGTTTAGATGGAAAATGGTGCTTACCTGTAAAAAAAAAAAAACTATATTATATGACGAAATTATAGTTATAAAAACAATATCAATTAAATCACACATTTTCGAATTAAAAGATAATACTGTTAATATATACTCACTTTTATTAGTGTTGGGAGACGTAACATGGAATATACGATAACAAAACACAAGCAATACAAAATTAACAGAACATATTCAAATAACACTTTTTCGTACTTAAGTAAATCACAATTGGCCTAACAATATTTTGAAACCATTTGAATTACATTTAAAGTAGGTAACTACATTCTCTGATTATACGAATTGAGATAGTATAACTACGATGGTAACTGTATTTATTTGTTTCCAATTGATACTTGTTTTAATAATAAATTCTGGTAAATCTCAAAACTGAATTTTTATAAATGACTCTTAGCGTAGTCTAAACATATCATGGATTATAGTATATGTGTAAATAAAACGTGTTAAAGTGTAAAAGATATTTAAAATAATAGTAGTATAAAATAATATAAACAAAAATCATGGGTCTTTAATGTGATGGCTTTCAAGATATTGAATATTATTCATTAATTTTTGCGTCGTTCATAATAGCTTCCTTCTACTATGTATGTGTAGTATTAACTGATAGGACGATATGACAAAGAATATCAATTCAATAGAAATAAATTGTTTTTTGAATATTATACTAGGTGCTAACTGGCCAAAAATTTACTTGATCTTGAGTAACGTTGAAATTTTAGCTATAGAAAAGTAAAACTTAAAAGTCTGATAATTAATTTCTATCAATTTTAACAATTTATCACAAAATAGTCTAAATAAAATAACTTGACAGATCGTTTATTGAGTGAATATTAAGAATGAATATATTTTTATTTAATCATGATTTTTGTTAATATATTTCAATTTTAACAATTATATACCTGTATACATATAAACAGAAGTTTGTATAACCTAGTATTACGGAAAATGTGTATAGATGAATCCCCACTTATACCAAACTTTTCAAAGTTTTCTCTTCGTACAAGATAGCTAACTTTTGTAGATCGATTATTGGCATTATAGAGTGTTTAGCGACCAATGATGGCTCTGTTCTATTAAACATCGATGGTCGTGAACGGTTCATGGTAAAATTACCGGGCGCTATTTACGATTCACCTTTTATGGTCGAGGTATTAATGTTTTATATCAAGAAAGAAAATTGAAATAAATATGTATATATTTATTAAATTAATTGAAAATATGCATTTTTTAATTTGTGTAAACTCTTTTAGGTATAAATGATAACACTAAATTAAGTGTCTAAAATATCATATTGTTTTTTCTGAATAAATGTTTATTGCGCTTCCTGGATATTCACGTTCGCGTTAATAGCAAATTTTGTTTATTAGTAAAATGCAAGAGAGCTGAAAATAATTGCTTATTCTTCCGTTAATCATTAAACGCAATTTCACAAGTATCAAACTCGTTTAAACTCATATCAACGGGTGATTCATAAATAATATGCCTTCACATCTTTTCCAATTAACGATCGATATAGAAACACAATTTATTTTGCATAAGTGCCGCGACAGGTACCCCATTTGCGAAGAAACGTTTTCCTTTATTTCCCTTTCTATATATTTCATCCTTTTTAAATGAGTTCATATGATAATGTTTTATTTTTCCGTATGCATGATAATATAAAAACAAAGTTGACGGCTTGAATGGTTGGGGTGAGAAACGCACCGTGCCGGGAAATGTTCGCAATTTTGCGGAATGAAAATATTTCAGTTGATAGGTTGTTTTCTTTTGCGTGCGCATTTTTATAGTTTGGTCGTAATACGTTAAATATGCTCCATACAGATGTTTCGGAAAATTCCAAGGCAGGAACGATATTGTCTTTGTCGCCAAGATAGCAAGAATGAACGTTCTTTTAGAGTAGAAAATAAAAATAAGAAAGACTATATTTACTTTCTAGGACATATTTAGTACAGTAACATTTATATACAGGGTGTCCCATTTTACATTATGGTTTTGAATAATTTGAAAACAATGCGTCGTAACGAAAAATGTGCCGAATGGAAACTTTTATAGTTTCGAGAGGGACATCGGATTCTGACAAAATAGTCCCCCCAGACCCCAGGGGGACCGGAAAAGGGGGTCAACTTGAAAATCTTAAATGAAAACGCCTATTTTTTATTGCAGATTCGGAAGGAGCGTAAAAAAATATGCATTTTTTATCTGGCGACTTTTTTCAAATTCCACACAGATGGCGTAAATATCTTTTTTGAAAAAAATGTTTCAACAGATTCAGATGAAAAAAAACTGTTCTTATTTAATAGAACATCCACACACATATCGTTTTGAAGAAATTATCGGATTCTCCTCCCAGATTCTAGGAGGGCCGGGAAATGAGGCCAACTAGAGAATAAGTTGGCAAATAACATTGTAGAAATATTTATTTGCGTGCCGTCGGCATTACCGTTACCCAATGTCCACCACGAGGAGTTTGCACGACCGGACTTTGCACATCAGTTGGTCCTGAAAAGTACCAATTTATTATTGTCTACTACTCGAAGTGATGTCCGTTATTGTTGCGGCATACTTTCACTCTCTTTTCGAAGCTATCTGTCGTTATTCGCAAAATGTTACGACTGATTTGTCCACAGGCACGGAATCCTCCCTTTCATGTTGCCGCGTGTGGTTGGCGGTTCGCGATAAACTACTGGCCCTCCACGACCAATCCACCATTCCGGGAAAACCTCATTGAGATGAACACGGACTTGATTCGCATAATGTGCCAGTGCTCCATCATGTTGCAACCACATCGTCATCCTCAAGTGCAAATCAACTTCTTCTAATTCTGTTCAGCCGAATTGCAAAACACAAGCCTTATGAGAGTCATTTTCTGAGAGTGCTTGTACTGGTGTAACATGGTATGGGTGATATTTTGCAGCTTTGAGTATGCGTTGAGTTATTGATTCCGAATTTCTGAGTTTCTCTTCGATTTCTCGCAGGCATATGTATGGATCGTTGTGCACCAATCTTAAAACAGCCGGCGTTCTTGGATTCGGGTTGCCGTCATCCATCCTGTCAACTTTTTTGCGTTGTCGTGTAAGTTGACCCCCTTTCCCGATTCCCTCAGGGGTTTGAAGGGAGGCGAGGGTCAGAATCCGATGTCTCCCTCAAAATTATGTGTATGTATGGAGTTTGTCTTTAATAAGAACGTTTTTTTTTCATCGAAATCTGTTAAAACATGTTTTTCAATAAATACGATTTTAGCGCCATCTGTGTGGAATTTGAAAAAAGTCATCAGATAAAAAATGCATACTTTTTACGCTCTTTCAGAATCTGCAATAAAAAATAGGGGTTTCCATTTAAGATTTTCAAGTTGACTATTTTGTCAGTCCCCCTCGAAACCATGAAAGTTTCCATTCGGCACATTTTTCACTACGATGCAGTGTTCAAGTTATTCGAGTCCGTAATGTAAAATAGGACACCCTGTATATACAATCCGACGTATTTTGTGTTGTTATAGCTTTTTAGACACATCACAAAATTATTACAAAGGGCAATCCCTGGACACGTGTTCCACATTATCACAGTCTAGGCATTGCTCTTCATAATAATTTCGTGATGTGTCTAATAAACGATAGCTGCACAAAATACGTAGGATTATCAGATCCAAATTATATGGCATTAATTATATCCTAGTAGCAACGGGTACAGGTCACATATCCAATTAGAGAACCGGATCAACTAAGTTAGTACGAATACAACTGCTTGCGCCGCCATCACACAAGAACATATTAACTCTTTCTTATTATAATAATTATGCAATTTTAAAAATTACTGAATTAACAGTAACTTGTTCTTTAAATTTTAATGGTTCTTGACTAAATAACCATAAATAATTTATCTTGACGATTTTTTTTTAAATTTAACATAAACGAGAATTATGATATTTTCAGTTTTAAAACTAAAAAAAAGGATTGAAAAACATTTCTGACGCTTCTAATATTTCCCATTCATGAATACAAAACATAATTCGTATTAAAGTTTGATTTCTTCTTTAAAAATTTCTATTCCACTTACAAATTATAGTATTATAAGAGGAACATAGTAAGAAATACCTTCCAAATCTCCAATAATTATTTATTTTGATAAAAGAATAGAAATCATTATTTAAATTGTAGTTATAGAATTTGCTGTGAAAGTGTTCAAATAGATTTTAAGGAATCACTGAGTAGAATTAATAATTTTATCAGAGAAAATTGTTTCATATTAATACATGTTTATGAAGAGCTCCGTATTATTAGAAGCCTGTATTATACCTACTAAATATGTAGGTATAATTTGAATTTATATTACTAATATATTAGTCATAGTAATACTAAAATTTTTGATGCTACGAATTAGTATAATCTATGCAGAATCTATTATTTCTTATTATGAAATGAGTGACTTCTTAAACTTATGATTTAATATAGTTTTATCCGGAAGTTATTGCTCTATAGGTATATTACTGTCAAGATTTAATTACTAATTATATTTTATTAATATGACGGTAAAACTTCAGATGCAAGAATTTTTACCAAAAGCTTTTTAGCTATTAACAAAGAATAAAAGCTACAGTTTATAACTTCAGTTAAAGATTTTCAACGGCTCTTAAGAAACAGCCCCCTCGGACAAATATAATTCTTTATTTTTAATAATTAGGAGCCCAAAGTAGGTTTCAGTAACATGCAATAAAATATTGTAGTCTTGCAATCCTTTTTACCCAAATCCGTCCATCAATCCTTCACCACCTCCAAGTTGCCGAAAGATCCGTCCTAAGAACCCTAACGCAACTCCGACACCCTGCCAATCCAATCCACAATCCCTCAAATGATCTTCTGTATGAAACCAGCCAAATCCCACCCATTTCCCAACGTATATTAAGACTTAGCGTTGAATTTGCCAATAACCCTCACAACCAACCCTTGTTAACCAAATTCTGTATCCCCCGAAATCCAAATATCCCAAATATCAACATCCTCCCCTCACAATTCATCAATTCATTTGTGCGAATCATCAGAACAGTTCAGCTAGCTAACAAAGATACTTTTTTTTTCTCTCACACTATTAAATTCAAGACAGGGCAGAAATTCCGCAGGTCTATAGCCCAGACGGACTAACACCATATATTTGTTTTCATATTTATTGTTATTGTTATTATGTATCATGTTTTGTCCAAATAAAGATTATTATTGTAATTGTATTGTAGTTTTTATGGACATAATAGCAGTTCGCGAAAGTGCATGTGTTATTTCGTGTTAAACCTCAGTTTAATCGAACAAGAGACATGCGCGAGAGAGCATCGATCAACGTAAAAACGATTAGAAGGCGATAGTATAAAAGATTTTATGTAAATAGAACAAAAGATAATATGTAGAGGTTATAAATTCGGTTTGATCTATGGATTATCTGATACCGATACACACTTGTACGGAATAAAAAAGGGCACCGTGGAAATGAACCAAATGAAAATACGAGTTTACACAAATTAGTATAATAGGAAATATAGAGCAGTAATATTTGGAGACCAAAAAATATTTATTAGAATTAGTAGGAAGATACCATGATCATCTAAAAAATGAAAATTGCACCACCAATTACAGAAACAAATAAATGAGAAAGGTGGGGAAAAACAAAAAATCAGTGAATAACTGAAAATACTAGAAAAGAGAATAACTGAAAATACTAGAAAATAGAAAAACCGACACGCCGATGGTGGCGCATTCGGTTACTGACATGAAGCAACATTAGTTCGGGATAGTAGTTGGATACAATTAATGGTGCTTTAGAATGACGGGGGCAATCATTTAAAGTACCAAGCTCATTTAACACACACACAAATACACAAAGACACATGGCGGAAGAACCACGTGGCCGATAGCCAAACACTACTACTACTAGAAAAACCGAACAGTATAATAGTAAAATGATTGAAAAACAGAGAAGAGCGTTATAAAATAAATACTGGAAACATTAACTTTTAAAGAGTTAAAATAAGAAACTAAAAACTTAAAGATATACTATCAAGGAAAATCAGAAATGATAGTAACAGAAATAGAATCAAATGAAAATAAGGAAAAATATAATAAAATCTAAAAGCAACAAATTAATTGTATTGTATATATACAGGGTGTTAATACTAAGTTGTTACAATCGACAATGACAGAACTCGTAAAAAAACAAACAACTTAAAAGCAAAATAACTCCGAACGGGATAACCAAATCACAAATTAGAACGAAGAAAAGTTTTATTAACGAGTTCTAAGTGCCATTTTCATGTGTAACGACTTAGTATTAACACCCTGTATAATATTTGTATTTATATAGACCATGACATGATACTGGAAGAATGAAGAATATAAAGAGAAGTTCTAAAATAGCCTAGGAAAAAAGAGAAAAGGTCAACATCAGAAATATTGGATATAAAAGTAGAACAGTTAATGGAAAGGACTACATATTGAATTTTAAAGAAACTGGAGTAGGGGAAAATGAACAAAGAACATTATCAAAAAAATTAATAATGAAACTAGATGATAATAAAAGGGCAACAATTATGAGAACACTATTACATTGAATGATTTAGAGTCCTAGGATAAATAACGATGGCAGCGGTGGTGGGAAGGTAGAGGAGTGAGTGATGGAAGTGGGATGCAAGATATTAAGAAAATGGGTCACAGGGTTTGACAGTGATTAATTATATAGTCATCGCGAGCTTTTATTAAAATACGTAAAAAGAGTCGCAGTAAAAGAAGTGATGGGATCGGACCACAAAAAGTAGAGGTACAGATAGGTAAAGATAATAAACAGAAGCAAGTATGGGAAAAATTAACGTATACGGGGCAGAGGAGAACGTAATATACTTAATTTAAGGTATAGTAGAAAATGTTAAAGGAAAATGATAGAAGCTCTGGAGAGAATTAGTAGAGTATTAAAAATAGTGATCAAAGATTTTATCGAGGGAGAGGTGAAAAAAGCTTATGATAAAAATAAAACGAGGAAAAGTAGCAAATATGAACGAAATAAAGGCAAAGATTGGGCGGGAGAAAAGGTTTAGGGAGCTGCTAGATCAAATGTGAAAAGGAGAAACAATACATGCATCCTAAAGGGAGATAACACTCATATAGATACCTACAAAGAAATACATGTAATGAGAACCATTTTCGTGGTCATTTGCACCGCCAAGTAGAAAAAAGGAAGAGTCTACAGAGCATGATACGTCAGTGATGAGATGACAAGAGTCTCGAATGACGAATACAAAAGTAAGGAAATGATGTTAAAGCAGTGTGAAAGGAGTCAAAGATTTATAAAGTTTTGACATCGAGACATTTACATGTGGGCGTGAGATTCTCCAAGGAGGGTGATTCATATTACACGTTGTTACATTTCTGAAATTAAAATTAATTTGCAGCAAATGTGCTTGCGACCTAATCCCAAACGGTTCTATGGAATGCTGCCTGGCGATATAAATGGCTTAATACCGAGGAAAAAAACACAATTATATACCAGCTGCTTAGGTCGGTTAAACAGGTTGGCGGCATAACGTAACATAAGCATTTTTCTTCTGTAAGCTAATGAAGGTCTTCCAGATTCTGCATACAAGCTAATGACTGGACTGGTTCTAAAAGCTCCGTTAGCGAAACGTATGCAGTAATATTGGAGGTACGATTCCCCTGCTGAACTAAAAACAATGCCACCATAATCATGTTTGGGGCGAATCAATGAACGATAAAGTCGAACCATTGCTACATAATCAGCAGCCCATATAGTATACGACAGTATTTTGATTATTATTATTCATCGCACGCATATACATTGCCTTTAATGTGTTAAGATGGGGTTTTCAAGTTAGTTTGGAATCGATTATAAGTTCCAAATATTTAACCTCGTCGTCCACTAATATCGGTGAATTACCAACAGTTATTTCCAGATTTACTTGAATACCCCTAAGGTGGTAAAAATGCACACATTTGGTTTTATCCGTGTTGATTTTAAACCCATTACTAATTGATGAGATATATAGTTAAAGCATCAACATATAAGTGTGCCTAAGGTAAGTCTAATTGCTTTGACAATGCCGTTAATAGCAACGTTAAATAAAGTAACGCTGCGGACAGAGTCCCGAGGAACGCCTTTTGCCTGAAAGTAAGTATCGGAGGGGCTCGACCCAACCTGAACCCGGAAAAAACGCATTGATAAAAAGTTTTTAATAAAATGCCCCAAATGTCCTCTTATTCCCCAACTGCGCATCGTTTTCAAGAGTCAATGCCGCCATGTAGTATCATAGGCTTTATCGATATCAAAGAAGACCTCCATTAGGTGTTGCTTAGTAATAAAATTATCCTGATTGGCGGACTCCAATAAGACGAGATGATCAATTGTTGACTGACCTCGGCGGAAACCACATTGTATGTTGGAAATAACGTTCTGTGACTCCAAGTACCAAGACAAACGTCGGTTTGCCATACGCTCGGGTAATTTACACATGCAACTTTTTAGTGCAATTGGACGGTAACTAAAGGCATCCTTGTGGTCTTTTCCAATTTTGAAAATTGGCACGAGAAAGCTTTGAGCTAATTATCAGGAAAAGAATCTGTTGTCTAGACCAAATTAAAAACATCTAGAACTACGGTTAGGTGGAAGGTTGTTAGGTTTTTAAGAAATTGATAATTAACTCTGCCAAGCCCTGAAGTATCGTGGCAGAGCCTTAGTTTCTAGTTCCCATATTGTAAATATGTTGTTGTAACTCACAGTGTTGTCCGACGTGAAAGATAGTTTCTGGCGTTCGGTTGAGTCTTTGATAGCCATGAAGCGTCTATCGATAATTTTTTTTGTTTGAAATATGAGCAAATGTAGAAGCTAGATGGTTTGATATGTCTTTTGGAGAGGTAATGATTGATTTATCCAAGATGATACCTGCTATTCGTCCGTAGCATTTTTTCCAATTTTTTCAAATACCTCTCTGGAGGTAGTGAAACCCCTAATAAAGGATATGAAACTGCATTCAAGATTGCTTCTTGCTTTCCGTGATTATCCTTCTTGCATTGGCTCTTTTAAATCGATTGGTTAAGGATACTGCAGCAGAGTTCGCGCATGACATATCGACATTATTCAATTCGAGCGCTTGTTGGTACATGTGCCAATTGGCATTAGCAATTTTCCATTTTATAGGTCGACTGTAGAGATCTAGCTTACTACCTATTTGATATACAATGGGAAAGTGATCACCCTCCACACCAGATTGGATATTTAAGACGGGGATGGAAATGTAAGGTCTATTCACAAGAATGTTCCATTTGCCATTGAAAAATGGGTTAATCTCGTTCATTGTTGAGGCACTTATATTTTGAAAATCCATTATCACTCAATTATTTTTATTGATTAAAGTCTTGTTTTGTTCCATAATTGCTTTATCAGTTTCCTGAAACATGTCAGAAAACTGATAAAGCAATTATGGAACAAAACAAGACTTTAATCAATAAAAATAATTATGGAATTATGTTCCATCAAAAATGCAGCAACGATAGAATTAATTCCATTATCACTTAATATAATAATAATAGTAAACTATTTATGATTTTCAACTTTTTATTTTACTCACTGCAATTGTTTCGCTACTAGTTTCTTTAGGTAAAAAACAGCTATAATAATAGTATTATATTTCCACTATTTATGATATTCAACTTTTTATTTTACTCACTACAATTGTTTAGCTATAATGTAGCTACGTTATAGCGAAACAATGTTAGTGAGTAAAATAAAAAGTTGAATATCATAAATAGTTTACTATTATTATTATATTAAGTGAAAATGGGTTTCTTTAC
Source organism: Ontholestes murinus (assembly GCA_963969525.1). Taxonomy (NCBI): domain Eukaryota; kingdom Metazoa; phylum Arthropoda; class Insecta; order Coleoptera; family Staphylinidae; genus Ontholestes; species Ontholestes murinus. Next base: position 45,419,363 of record OZ018389.1, on the reverse strand, counting down.
CTGTATTAGGTAAAGCAATATTATTGCTTTGGACGAGTTGCTCAAGGAGACCGCCTCTTGAATCCTTTATGTCGATCCCCATATTGGATTATGGGCGTTATAGAAATGGGCGGGGTCAATATTCAAACAATGCTTCGATTTCTTGTAGAGCGGGTGTTTTTCTGGAGGTATACAGAACACAAGGTGACGATTTGTGAAAGATGCAATCACTGCAACAACTTGCAACGGACTGTGGATGTTAATTATTTAACTATTCACACCATGTGATACCATAATTGCTAGATCACCGCAGGCGCGCTGGCCATCGTAACATCCCTTTTTAAAAAAAGTCAAACCTGGTGGCTTAAGGCGACTGGTTGGACAGTGTTAAATAACTTTCAAATTTGAGGCAATTTTGTATAGAATCTATTACAGTTCCACTTGATGAGTGTTTTAGCCATTTCTGACATTACCGCGTAAGTTGAAACCTAAGAGGGTCCGGACCGGCAAGAAACTTGACTTGTTCGCTTCATCAGATCTCTTAATTTCTACATTGTGTAGGTATTTGATTTGGAGGGGCCTTAACTAGTTTTCTTTTTAACAACTTTACCATACTTTTGGTCGATTTTTGTACATTGGGTACGACTTTTTCCATATATCCAACCTTCGCATAAGACTTCACTTGAGCAAATATCGATGGACTCATTAAGCGATATTTTCATTTTGCTTCAACATAAGAAATTCGATCATTAACCCAGATCTTTTAAATGGCATATTCAATCTGGAATTTCAGACATTGACGTGACCGCGGGGAATGCGGTTCTGCACAGTTGGCGCACTTAAAGGGAGTCTGACAATTTGCACTGTGCACGCAGAATTATTGCCACATATCCAAACATATCCAAATTGCTGACAATTGAAACAGCCACTGGCCGATTCTATTCCATTCTTCCTGAAGTTAATGTTTTCACTTCAATTGCACCTTAGGATTTCATTTCGTTCAAAATTTCATCACTACACTGAGTCAAATAAAAGCAGTAGACAGCTCCTTTGGACACATTTAAAGTTTATGGGGTTAGTTATCATTAAGGTACCGTCGCGTAACTTTTTAATGTTTTCAACTTTCCCTACTTCACATATCATTTTACCAATAACAAATGTAGAAACTTTCTCGAAAGTTCCATCCTTCATTTGTATAAATATATTTTTTTTTTAAATTCATATTTACACCAAATTTTGAACTTAACGGGCGATGCGGTTTCTGTTTAATAAGGGGAATGTTATTGGGATTTATATATTATATTATAACTTCATCTTCTGTGTTACCCACTTTCCTCGGAGCCTCAAATGGGACAGCTGAACACAAACTGTCCAGACAGCCAAGTCTACACAGAAAATATAGCCACGAAAATCAGAGACTCGCTCCAGCAGTAAGCAGTAAAAGTAGGAATGTAAGTCTCACATATATTTAAGCACTGAATTTATAAATGGATACAAGTAAAAGTATTTTGAAGCTGTATTGAAGATGCATGTGTATTGGCTTTAGTTGAAGATTCTTCGGAGAAGTAAACTTCGCACGTCCTCCTTTAGGCTAAAATTTAGAGTATATTGTAATATTTTGTAATATAATTTTTGTGATATTTTGTTAAAAAGAAGTGCAACGATTTAAAAATAAATACATAATTAAATAGATAAATAAGTTGGTGTAGGAGAGAAGTCTCTGATAAGTTCATTTGCTATTTTATTTATACATTACTTGTTACGTTACACCGCGAGCCAATGATTAGCCCTAGAGCAGTAACGTTGGAGCTCGCTTTACAAATGACAAAATTTTGCTTGAAGAAAAAAAAATTAAAAAAAAAAAAAATAGAGCAAATACAAAAGAAAATCACGTTCACTCGAATTCGTTATAGCAACCAGTATCCTCCCCTAAAGTAGGCTTACCCTGCTGTCAGCCGATAGAGTGGCTGGGTTCAAAGTTGTAAAGGAGCGCCACGAGCTTAAAATTAAAGTCTACTCTCAGGAAGGTTGGGAGGTAAAAGCTCGAAACCTATGTTGTTAAATAAAACGAATGAGTAACCAAAGAAATAAGATATTTAATTCCAAACACAGTGAATTATATTCTAATACAAGAGCAACTAAACAAAATAAGATGTTCAATTAATAATAGTAATTCAAAATAATCAATAAAGTACTATAATAGTAATTCAAAATATAAATAATGTCAAGATGAATGAACAAAGAAACTACTTCGATGGTAATAGTTCACAATACAATCTTATACATAACAATAAATTCAATAGTAGTAATTCAAAATATATAATATGGCAATCAATAAATTCAATAGTAATAATTCAAAATCTTGAATATGGCCATCAATAAATTCAATAGTAATAATTCAAAATCTAATTATCACCCCTTAGACGAACATAAACTCTACGGCTTGAGTACAAAATTTACACAGAATATTGACGTCAGTTATATCGTAAAAATAACGTAAGATTACTTAGGTAAAAAAAAAGAATAAATATTGAATCCCTTAAACTCACCACCCTGATATGAGAGGGGGTTGCAATATACACTGGCTAAGTAAGGTATGAACGTACTCACCGAATATCCGTTGACCTGCGGCAAGCGCTTACTGCAGATCCCACGTCGTTAACCTACAACAAAATTTACACAACGCGAGAACTGAGCCGGTGTAATTACTGATAAACTGGTGACTTTAAGTTAAGTAATATAAGGTAACTATATAATATGCAAACTAACTAAAAGATCAACACGGTAATAAGATATAATGATCAACTACGAACGTATAACTGACTCAATCTCAACTTGAATAACATAACATGAACATAAAACTGATTAACGTAACTAAATTGAAACTGAGTGTCAAACTAATCTGAACTTTAATAAAAATATATATGCTTAACTGCACTGAATAGCATAATCTGAACATGAATGACATATGTTTAAACTGAAACTGAGTAACGTAGACTAAACATAAATTATGTACGTTTTTAACTGAACTGAAAACGTAAACTGAGCATAAATGATATACGTTTAACCGAACTGAGAGACATAAACTAAATGTGAAACGTTATACATTAAACTACAACGGAATAACATGAACAAATACAGTCCCCGGAATAGAAGAGCTGCAGTGCGCTAACGCCTTCTTCCACCGTGTCTGTCAATCCCTCCGATCAGCTGAGCGAACACCACGATGATATGGTCCACAGGCTACGATTACGTCTGCACCCCTGGCGGAATGACGTTTCGCAGTGGACTAAGGCCAACTGAAGGACGGGCTCCGTAATCAACACGGGTATCCAATTGGACTGAAGAATGAAGAAACGAAGGAAGAAAAGAAGCCAGGTGGAAAACCTGGACGAAAACAATATTAGAATCTCATACGCCTGAATATTCAATTAAGGATGTAACAAGAAATGCAACACCTACCTTCCTCTCCCGGCTCCTTTTAGGTTAAGTCTGCACGTGGAAGTAAATCCGTCGAAGACGATGGAAAATCTCGCAGCACCCAAATTCAATGCCCAAAACAACGCACCACGCTGGAGAATTCCAGTACACGGGTTCAATATAATAGGCCACTACTTCGGCTAATTATTTCATTACAAACTGAAACTATATGAACACGTGCGTTCCACTGCATAGAACAACAATAAGAATAAAAGGAAGCGGAAATGAGAACCTAATACGGTTTAATAGTGCCCTCTGTCAGAGAGATCAATTATAAATATGTAAATGAGGTTGCCGATATTACGCATCCTTAATCGAATTAAATCAATGCGCTGAAAAGTAACGCCACTAAGAGATAAGACAGAGAATAAAAGGCAGTGCATTTTCGCACCGTAACAACTCCCCCTTTACTCCCCCGAGAAAAACTTCGTATGAAGTTTTTCGAAGTTAACTAAACCTCAAGAAATTCAACATACAACAAAATCATGGAATGACCTGGAAAATGGAAAACTCATCCCAAAAAAAGAAGTCTACGGGATTAAAAAGCGGACTACTCCTCCCTGCAAGAGTAGAACAAACTACAAACAAGGGTAACTATATTCTTAACTACAAGGTACTACTGATCCAATGGACCTTGACCTCGTGAGAAACTTCCGCAGCCTAAGACAGTGGTTTACCTACCGCACACTAACCTCACCAGCACTATCGAACTCCCTTCCCGAAAGAATAAGGGTCTGGCGTAGTGAAAGCCCCGCATACGGTAAGCTCCTATGCCCCAATAACTAACAAAAGCAATCCCACTACGGCAAGATTACCAAATTCACAGCAGGCCAAACTACAAATAGCCCCCCCGGATTTCCGAAGAACGGAGTGAAGCAGCAGATCCCACTCGACTCCCCGTCCTGAGCAATGACGGTAGGCCGATCACTGGTCCCTCGCTGCTGGTTGTTAATGCTGCGCCGTTGGGATCCAATGAACATTACCTAACCCAACCGACATCCAACATTCAAGGGTGACAAGCGAGAGGTACAGCAACACACCTCCCTCAAGAAATCCTCAACTCCGGTAAAATATAAGAAAAGTCACATCAGGTATAAATTCACAATCGATCCTAAATATTATCTCATGCCCTACTGACTACAGAGATTGTAGTCGGAGGTTTTATTGCCCCGACCTCGCAATAAAAGATGGAGTCCTAAACCAACCACGACAACAATTGACTCCTCTCGCGTTTTTCCAAACTTAAATAACAAATGTGGGAATACAATGGACTTGGAGAGTGACCTGAGGAACTCAGGCAAGCGAGATGTACTGCAACACACCTCCCTCAACATTTCTCGCCCTTTTTCCCAAACTTAAATAACAAGTGTGAGAATACAATGGACTTAGAGAGCGACCTGTGAAACCCATACAATCGAAATGTACAGCAACACACCTCCCTCAAGAAATCCTCATGCCCTACTGACTACAGAGATTGTAGTCAGAGGTTTTATTGCCCCGACCTCGCAATAAAAGATGGAGTCCTAAACCAACCAAGACAACAATTGACTCCTCTCGCACTGCATTGCCATTCAAACGCCAAAATTAAGAAGACCGTATTCTCTTTGGTCTAGCCCCTATGTCGAAAGAGAAGAAAAGAAACAATGACTAGAAGAAAGAAGAGAAATAACGAAAAGGGTTTTCTTGGAACAATGTTTTTGGTCGTACCTAAATATCCGCCGAAGCGTTTTATTACGGGTCTTACTACTAATCTCCAAACAAATTCCTAAACCAACTCACCACGTAATAAACTTTGTCATGCAATTAAAACCAGCAAAAACTGAGCTCATATAGAGCGCAATGTCTGCATGACGAAGTACTTAACATTATTCCAAATTTCAAGATACACAGAGATAGAACGAGTGAATGAAAGAGAGAACCAAATAAAGAGAGGAAATGCTATGATGGCGGACCCCACAAAGATGACAAAGAGGGAAACAATCAAAGAACTAAAGCAATCCAAAAAAGTTAAACTCCACCTGGATCATCGGGTGGGTGAGCTTTCAAGTCCTTGGCATGCCAGACGCCGCAATCTCGATTGTCTTTATCAGTCAAGCGATACGACCAAGGCGAGACTACCTGAGAGACAGTGAAAGGACCAATAAATTTAGGAGCAAATTTAGATGTGAATTTCTTGCTAGCATCTGACAATACATAGTTACGTTTCCATACCTTCTGACCCTGTCGAAACCGTACATCTCTACGCCGTAAATTATATTGCATTCGAGCGCGTTCGTATGCCCGTTTTAGTTTATCCTTAACGTCGGCATATATTTTTGTGAAAGCAATTTTCCTTTCCTCTAACAAGTTACTGCCACGATCTATCTGAATATCCTGCGGATCAATCGGCGGTTTGCTACTACGATTATCTAAATAAATCTCACGGCCAAACATAAGGGAATTAGGACTAAAACCAGTCACTTCATGTTTCGCAGATCGAATTGCGAACCCGACCTGAGCGAGATATTTATCCCAAGTATTATGCTTAGCTTGAACGTAGGAAGCAAGCATGGTTTTCACCACACGATTCACCCTTTCTGTGGGATTAGCTTGGGCATGATAATTAGCAGTATACGCTACTTTAACATTGTAAGAGGACGTTAACTTCTTAAAGATATTGCTTTTAAACTGCACTCCATTATCTACGATCAAGACAGAAGGAGCACCAAAGATTAAAAATACTTGCTCTTCCATAACTTCCACCACCTTTTGAGCAGTAGCACTTCTCAACGGAAACAACAGTACAAATTTACTGAAACTATCCGACACTGCCAAGATATAACAGTAACCTCTCGACGTCCTAGGCAATGGGCCCATAAGGTCGGCACAAACCAGTTGCCAAGGTTTATCTACAGTAGGGGTTCTACTTAACATCAACCCAGCAGGACGCTGCTGCAAAGGTTTCGTACTGATACACACGTTACAACGATTCACAAACCGAGCTACATCTAATCGAAGCTTAGGCCAATAATACCTATCCGAAATTCGAGCAACTGTCTTGAAGATACCTCCGTGACCACAAGTAGGATCATCATGATTAGCCTTAATTACGCTTAGTCTCCTTTCTTTTGGAAGCACAATCTTCCAACTATAACCTTCGTCGAACTTGGACAGTTTAGAGGGGACATACTTATACAACTGGAGATCTTGGACCCGCCACGTAGGGTAACGGTTAGGAAGCTTACGTACGTTTTCCAACATTTTCAAATACCATTGATCGTTGACGGACTCAGAGACATCGATCGAGTTTACGTGTGGAACACTACGCGACAGAAAATCTGGAACCACATGTTCCTTCCCTTTACGGTGTATTAGTTCGAAGTCGTAAGGCTGAAGGCGTAAGGCCCATCTGGCTAAACGACCTTGAGGATCCTTCAGACGATGCAACCATAATAAGGAGTAATGGTCGGTTACCACTTTAAAGTGATAGCCTTCCAGATAATGACGCAACTTCTCAATCGACCAAATTACCGCCAAGCACTCTCGTTCGGTAGTGGAGTATTTCCTTTCCTGCGGAGTAAGCGATCGAGATAAGTAACTAATCACTTTCTCACCTTCAGGAAACTGTTGAGTTAACACAGCGCCAAGACCAAATGCGGACGCGTCGGTCTGCAGCACAAACGGACGGTTAAAATCCGGACAGTGGAGTACGGGAGCAGAAATTAAGCATTCCTTAATTTTGTTAAAAGCTTTCTCACAATCACTCGACCAATTAAATTTTACATTCTTTTTCATTAGACCAGTCAACGGAGCTATGACTGTCGAAAAATCAGGGACAAATCTTCGGTACCAAGAAGCTGTACCGATAAAGGATCTAACTTGTTTTGTGGTCTCAGGTGAGGGAATATTCACAATCGCCTCAACCTTTTCTGGGTCTGGATGCAGTCCGTTAGCATCCACCACGAATCCTAAATACTTAATTTTCGGACAACAAAAATGACACTTATCAAAACTCAGCACAAGCCCTGCAGCATGCAACCTCTCGAAAACAACTGACAAAATTTTTAAGTGAGATTCGAAATCCTGTGTTACGATCACGATATCGTCTAGATAACAAAAAACCTTATCACCCAAATCGTTCCCTAATATTTGATCCATAAGTCTCTGATAAGTAGCAGGAGCGTTTGAAAGACCGAAGGGCATCACTCGAAACCTATACAACCCAGAAGGTACAGAGAAAGCGGTATAATCCCTACTATCATGAGCAATGGGGACTTGCCAATAAGCACTTTTAATGTCTAGAGTGCTTAAGTACTTTGCATCACGAAGCATATCTAAGATAGACGAAATCAATGGCAGAGGATATGCGTCCTTCTTAGTGACAGCGTTCAGCTGGCGGTAATCAACACAAAACCTATACGAATTGTCCTTCTTGGTCACTAGACAAACCGGTGAAGACCATGGACTCTTGCATGGCTCTATCACACCATCCTTTAACATTTTCGATATCTCGTCATCAATTAGCTTACGCTTGAACGGAGAGACAGGATAGAATCGCTGTTTAATAGGCCTAGTGCCAGGGATAACCTCGATTACGTGCTCTACTAAGGTAGTGCGACCCAAAGAAGTACTCATCAACTTGGTCATCTCAGAAATTAGCTTATTGAGGGCACACCTTTGCTCCCAGCTAAGCGAGTTCTCGCTTTCAATGCTACTCACTTCTGCGATTTCCTTATCACCAAGGAAATGCCAAACATCTTCCCTTAAATTTGGGACAATTCCCATAGATAACCAAAAGTCAATACCAAGAATTAACTTATGGGACAAATCAGGGACAACTAACACTTCCACAATACGGGTTTTCCCCATTAATTCAAAAGGAACATACACAACACCAATTACAAGACACGAAGTACCATCAGCTATAGTACAGCTACTACTTTTACCACTCAATTTAAAACCTAAAGTCTGAAGAAAAGACCATCCAGTCGAACCTACAATTGTTTTGTTCGCACCGGAATCAAGTAACCCTAATATTTTCGCTCCAAAAACACTTACTTCCAAATAAGGACGCTTATCGGACGACACATGCGACAGGACATAATCCAAAATAATTGAATTGGAGGTATGAGCAAAGTCGGTCGAGGGTTTTGCTCTGGAGGAACCAATACGACCGTTTAGGTCCTCCTTCGCACGTTTCCCGAATTACAGGTCTTGCAAGTGAGGACAGTAACATTCTCAGCACCACACCGATAGCAAACCTTCCTCTTTTGGTTAGGACAATTGCGCGCTACATGACCTTTCCCTCTACAATTGTAGCAAACAATGGTTCTGGATTGACCACTAGAACTTTCAGATGATTGGCTCTCGTGGACAGAGTTCGAACTAGAAGGAATTACGGAATTCACAAAAGCTAAGTCAGGCTCAACATATTTGCTGCGAGATTTGGATGGGGGTTTATAATTCTCGGATCGATACTTTTTTGCTTCGAGTTTCAAGCATTCCTCCTCAAGCTCTTGCAAGGTACATACGGTAGGTAATTGCATGGTATAGAAAGGAGCTAGATTCCGAGTGAGAATATTCAATTTAATTTCCTCAGACATACCAGCATATCTTCGAAACATGGCCGCCATACAAGAGTAATATTCGATAAAGGTTTCTGAGGGATCCTGAGTACGAGATAAAATATCATTAAATAATCTAGAACGATAATCAGGCGGTTCGAAATGTTTTTTCAACAATCCAACTAAACCAGTCCAATCGTGGAATCGTGTTTTATTAGCGCGAAACCACATAAGCGCTTTTCCCTCAAAAAGATCGATTGCGGACGCAAACAGTTGTTCATCCGAGACGTGCCTAGCACACTTCAGCTCTTCGACCCGTTCCAAAAAATTATGCAAAGATAGTTTGTGATCGCCACTGAATTTGACATTCCATTTCTCTACTGGTTGTGATCGACAAAGGTAAGATCGATTCCTAAGATTAGGAGTTTCAACTAGGACGTCGTCATCGTCGTCATCCACCTCAGAGTCAACATTCTCCTCATCATCCAAAAATATCATACTCATGTCTGGTTCAGCACTAACAGATTTAGATTTTACAATGTTACCTGCAGATGATAAGATATTCGAGTACAAAGAAGATTTCTGAGCTTCCTGATCACTCGATAATGTAAGCTGAGCTAATCTATTGATACGGCCAATAACATGGGCACAACGAGCTTGCAAACCTTCAACTTTCAACTTACTGTTCCCCTCGACAAATCTTTTAATTTTCCTATCAAGTTCTATTACCAATTCGGAAATAATTTTTAATTCATTTGTCACATCTAAATCTAGTTTCGGGTATGTCAAAGACAACTGCTGTTGTTCTAAAACCAACAAAGTTCTTAAACAAGAGATAAAATCAGACTTCGTTTGAGAAGCAGACACATTCACACCACGAACTAATAATTCGTACTTTAGCTCATCCTTCTTCAAATATACAGGGTTTAACTCCAGATTTCCCGCCATTTCCTTCAACGAAAAAAAAAAAAAGAGATTTGACTAGGCCTCTTTTTTTTTACTAACACACGAAAAATAAACAACTAAATTCGGCCGAAGAATATTTATGTTGTGGGGTTAAAATTTAAAATCCACGTTGGGCGCCACTTTTATTACGTTCCACCGCGAGCCAATGATTAGCCCTAGAGCAGTAACGTTGGAGCTCGCTTTACAAATGACAAAATTTTGCTTGAAGAAAAAAAAATTTAAAAAAAAAAAAAATAGAGCAAATACAAAAGAAAATCACGTTCACTCGAATTCGTTATAGCAACCAGTATCCTCCCCTAAAGTAGGCTTACCCTGCTGTCAGCCGATAGAGTGGCTGGGTTCAAAGTTGTAAAGGAGCGCCACGAGCTTAAAATTAAAGTCTACTCTCAGGAAGGTTGGGAGGTAAAAGCTCGAAACCTATGTTGTTAAATAAAACGAATGAGTAACCAAAGAAATAAGATATTTAATTCCAAACACAGTGAATTATATTCTAATACAAGAGCAACTAAACAAAATAAGATGTTCAATTAATAATAGTAATTCAAAATAATCAAAAATGGTGATGTGGCCATCATAGTACTTTCCCTATATTTTTCTCGAAAACTATGAGGTTTACGTTCTTAATAATTTGTGCACTTTTGAATTCGTTACAATTATTTGTTATATGAATTTTATCTATCTCCAATAGTTTATTAGCAATTGCCAAAAAATATCAAAAATTTCAATTTTTATTTTTTAGTTAAAAATTTTATGAAAAACATGTTCGAATAAAACTTGTTCAGTTTTTCATTCCCTTTAACTTTTGTTTGAACCGTTTTTAAAAAATTTTCATATTTAGAAAAATATCACGAAAAACAAAAAAACGTCTCGAGTAAACAACCACTTCCGGTTTTTGAATGTTTACCAAAAGCTTTTCAGATCGAGTTTTTAACAATAAATCCTTAAGTTTAAAGTTTCATGCCATTCGGATCATTCGTTTTTGAGATACAGCACCCACCGACAGACAGACAGACAGACAGACAGACAGACAGACACACACACACACACACACACACACACACAGACACACAATTTTTTTTTCCAGAAATTAGTGTTTTGGGTTCAGGGGACCCAAAAACGGATATTTCCGCAAAAAAAAATTTTGAAAAAAAAATCACGAAAACAATACTCCCCCTATATACTTCGTGTATAGGGAAAGTAATAAAGTACTATAATAGTAATTCAAAATATAAATAATGTCAAGATGAATGAACAAAGAAACTACTTCGATGGTAATAGTTCACAATACAATCTTATACATAACAATAAATTCAATAGTAGTAATTCAAAATATATAATATGGCAATCAATAAATTCAATAGTAATAATTCAAAATCTTGAATATGGCCATCAATAAATTCAATAGTAATAATTCAAAATCTAATTATCACCCCTTAGACGAACATAAACTCTACGGCTTGAGTACAAAATTTACACAGAATATTGACGTCAGTTATATCGTAAAAATAACGTAAGATTACTTAGGTAAAAAAAAAAAGAATAAATATTGAATCCCTTAAACTCACCACCCTGATATGAGAGGGGGTTGCAATATACACTGGCTAAGTAAGGTATGAACGTACTCACCGAATATCCGTTGACCTGCGGCAAGCGCTTACTGCAGATCCCACGTCGTTAACCTACAACAAAATTTACACAACGCGAGAACTGAGCCGGTGTAATTACTGATAAACTGGTGACTTTAAGTTAAGTAATATAAGGTAACTATATAATATGCAAACTAACTAAAAGATCAACACGGTAATAAGATATAATGATCAACTACGAACGTATAACTGACTCAATCTCAACTTGAATAACATAACATGAACATAAAACTGATTAACGTAACTAAATTGAAACTGAGTGTCAAACTAATCTGAACTTTAATAAAAATATATATGCTTAACTGCACTGAATAGCATAATCTGAACATGAATGACATATGTTTAAACTGAAACTGAGTAACGTAGACTAAACATAAATTATGTACGTTTTTAACTGAACTGAAAACGTAAACTGAGCATAAATGATATACGTTTAACCGAACTGAGAGACATAAACTAAATGTGAAACGTTATACATTAAACTACAACGGAATAACATGAACAAATACAGTCCCCGGAATAGAAGAGCTGCAGTGCGCTAACGCCTTCTTCCACCGTGTCTGTCAATCCCTCCGATCAGCTGAGCGAACACCACGATGATATGGTCCACAGGCTACGATTACGTCTGCACCCCTGGCGGAATGACGTTTCGCAGTGGACTAAGGCCAACTGAAGGACGGGCTCCGTAATCAACACGGGTATCCAATTGGACTGAAGAATGAAGAAACGAAGGAAGAAAAGAAGCCAGGTGGAAAACCTGGACGAAACAATATTAGAATCTCATACGCCTGAATATTCAATTAAGGATGTAACAAGAAATGCAACACCTACCTTCCTCTCCCGGCTCCTTTTAGGTTAAGTCTGCACGTGGAAGTAAATCCGTCGAAGACGATGGAAAATCTCGCAGCACCCAAATTCAATGTCCAAAACAACGCACCACGCTGGAGAATTCCAGTACACGGGTTCAATATAATAGGCCACTACTTCGGCTAATTATTTCATTACAAACTGAAACTATATGAACACGTGCGTTCCACTGCATAGAACAACAATAAGAATAAAAGGAAGCGGAAATGAGAACCTAATACGGTTTAATAGTGCCCTCTGTCAGAGAGATCAATTATAAATATGTAAATGAGGTTGCCGATATTACGCATCCTTAATCGAATTAAATCAATGCGCCGAAAAGTAACGCCACTAAGAGATAAGACAGAGAATAAAAGGCAGTGCATTTTCGCACCGTAACATACTGAATTAGAAGAAGGAAAAGTCAAGCGGGAAAAAGAAAGTTAAAGATGCTGGGATACGTAGGTAAGTTGAAATGGATGAAGTTTAGGACTAGAGGTAGGGAGAGAGAGTAAAATAATTAAAATGAAAATATAAAGTAGATACAATTGTTGTTGTATTAAGGTATTTTGGATTTATTTTTAAAAGTACAGGCATGTACGTACAACTTGTAAAGTACCTTGGGAAAAAACGAGGAACGTGTGAAAATTTAAAAGTTGCATGTAAATTTTTGGACCTGTGTGTGAAATTGATTTTAATGCATGGAGTGAAACAGTGGGGAATAAGAGCATGATAAAGAGCACCTAAGGTTGAAACATAGCCTGGGATTGAAAAGTCGATATCTGGATACGTAGTGTTTCAGAAAAAACAATATATAGTAAGTCTGCACTGTGAAACTATGATGAGACTGGTGATATATGATATGAAGTATTGTGAATTAGAAGTTATGTGGATATTGTTATAGTGAAGTGTGAATGTAGTGAATAACTGGTTGGAAAAGCAACAAGTGAGATGAGTGTGAATAAGTGTGAGGAAGAAACAAAAATTAAGTCAAAGCATGCCTACAAGAAAGAGAGTATTCAAGTGTTTGGGCGACAAAAAACTTTATCAGACGACAATCAAAAGTAGAGATACATCAGTTATGATGTTTGATAAATTAGTATTTTAGAATCTGACCTAATGAATATCTCATGTTGAAATGTAGCAGATTGACCAATTATTAGCAACAAATTACATCGGTGTCTGGGTTTGACTAAGTAGTTTTTTTTTTTTTAAACTGACTTAAAGTATGGACGTAGCGAATTTAACCTGTTAGAATGTAAACATTCGTAGCAATTCGGCCATAATGGTTCGGTCGTATCGAATGATAAATAATAAAATAATAAAAAAACTATTAATATATCTATGTAAATTAAAAATTAATTTACTGATTTACTTTATTGATTAAAAATGTAAATGAGTAAAATTCATTTCTTCAAGCATTGCTGCATCGTAACAGCTGATAGAACATCTATTACTCATACTAAAGCTACTATTTATTTTGGTAACGAATATGTTAAATTATTAATGGTTACTATACAACACAACATATTACTAAATTATGAATTGTAAATTCATATAAAACCGTACTTCGAAATATTTCATTATTATATCGGTACTTATAAGATACGTTTATGAAAGTAACTAATTTATATATACATAATTTAATAATAAAAAACTAGTGTTGCTTTGATAGCCTTGCAAATTACTTTTGTATCATTCAATGTCTGTCAATGTATTGGCCAGAGAAGTAGTTGTTTCAATAAGTAATTTGTTTTGTAGTCTTAATAACACTCATTTGTTGTAGATTTAAGAAATGTTTTCATGTTTTTCTAATTATAACTAATTTTTAATTTAAGGTACAGGTTAGAATTGCCAAAATATTCAGATAGTATATTTTGGACTTTCCATAAATAACAATAAAAAACAAAACTATTTAAATACATGTTACAGATAATATAAATCTGAACAACTTTTCGTTGTTAACCAAATTCATAGAGAAGAATACGGCACAATTGATTTGTATTATTGTAACGAGAATTATTGCAGGTTAGTATTTTTAAAACTTTTAAAACTATTTTTTAAAGTGTTTTAACAAATTAGGTTTAAAATTTAATATTTATAAATCTATAATTGACTTGTAGATTTTGTAAATTTTTTTCTCGTGGCCTTTGTGGTTTGTTCGTTTATTCTTTCAAATATTAAGTTCGGCATATATAAAAAAGAGAGCGTGCTTAATAGAACTACCATTTGGAAAGTTATAGTATTAAACTATCCCATTGTAATAAAAAAAATCAACTACTTTATTATTTACAATGTTTAAATAAAAGCCAACTAATTGTAACAGATTATAGTTCTATTATTAAGGTTTTAATTAAAATTTAAAAGGCATTATACAAGTCACAGTTGCAATAATGGAAATAAACGATATGAAATAAAAATACCATTTTATATATAAATATATTATTTTCGAGAAGTACTCATAAGGGATACACCTTAATTGTAGGGCCCAGAATACGTTAGGTTGGCGTGCATGTTAAAACTCTCCGGGGGCGATTCGGTTGTTTTTTGTTATTTTATTTTCTTACAACGTAATTTAATTATCTCAAGAATAATTTGTTTATGATAAAATTTGGGTTATTATATCATATATGCCATATTTTCAATAATACTGCAAAGACTAAGATAAAATTTTAATTCTATGTAATATAAATATATTTTATTGAATTGAATTTTTAAAACTGGAAAGCATAACTTTTTTCTTGTAATAATATCAATAGTTAAATTGTGACTTAAAAAATGATAAGTACTTAACTGTTAAGTTATTGATAAAAACATTTTTTAAACAAAAGAGACTTTTGTGCAAACATAGATTCCATGAAATTTTAACAAAAACTCTTTCAACTAAGTTTAAATCGTTACATTTAAAGTTTTACTGGAATAGCTTTAGTATAACTGAATAGTTTTTGAGTTTACATGGAATGATTAAATTTTGTTATACAACAAATAAAAACTTTATTACTCCGTACTTAACTTATATATTTTTATAATTAGGTGTACATTTCGAGACACAAGTGGCTCATTTTCAACAACAAACAATTTGTTATTGGTAATAGGCAATTTGGGTCTCGAAATATACATCCAACGATATAAATATTTAAGCAAGAATAGAATAACTTAAGTTTTTGTCGAGTTATGGCACATTTATTTTGTCAAACAAAAAGTTAATTCAAATATTTTTATTGGGGAATTCTCTTTTAAGAGTTCTGTTTATTTAGCGTTTTCTATTGAGCTACAAATAAAGCAAATTTATCTACTATCACCTATAATATTTAATTCAAAGTATCTTTTTATAAAACTTACTTCTAAATAAAGGTTATGATTTTAAGTACCATGTTGCATTAAAATTAGAACTATTTTCAGTATTATATTAAATTAATAAATTAAGGTTTGGTAAGTCTTTATTTTGTCCTTATTTTACTCGAGATGTAAACTTTTTTTCGTTAATTTGTAAAGACAAAACATTTTCAATTTAACGACGATATAAATGCTACTTACTTTTAAATAATTCCTGAACATTAAGTTGATAGCACAAGAATTTTAATCGAATGACTAAAGACAATTTTTGCATAAAAAGTATTAAAAATTAAGTAAACCCCAGTCAAGATTAAAAAAAATAAAATCTATGATTATTAAATAGTAATTTATAATTCAACTTTTTTAATTCATTTAATTAATTATATTGCTGACAGATATAATAATTGACTAAATTAATATTTTAATAATTAAATTGTAAAATACATTTTATTTAGAATGTTTTTTTTATTATTTACTCTCAAATACTTGAGCTACAATTTTGTGTATAACATTGCATTTATATTTACATTACAGTAGGTAAAATATTTAAAAAAATGGAGATATAAATGAAAAAAGCCGTTTATTCTGTGAACTTAAACTTGCTGTCAAAATTGTATTTGTATGTTTTTAATATTTTTTATGTATTTTGTAATAACTACAGTTTTTTTAAGCAAGTATGATAAAGAATAAATAATAATATAATCATACTATACTTGTTAACAAAACCGGCGCTTAGAATACACCAACCATATTATGCACTTGTTCGTAGATGTAAACTTACCAATGAATGTATAAAGTTGAACATGTAATGGAAGATCGTTTCGTGGCTAACAAGGTAACTAATAAAGAATTTCACTTACGCTCAAACTAGACCCAAAAGGCATAGCGCATACGCCCCAAGGGGTTAAATAATTACGGATATGCTGTACTAATAACACGCGAAACTTCTGAGGGATAATATATTACTTATATTATTAGGCCCATATCAATATAAATTTAAGGCTCGTTCAACTTACCACTTGACAAATTCGGTAATACTTCGAGCTTTGAGTCATTGGGGAACAAGTGAAACAACTAGGGATGGTAGCTTAGGATCGCGAAACGCGTTTTGCATAAAGCCAGGGGAGGCTGCCGGATTATATTAGCTGTTAGCTGACTAACTACGAAACCAATGCAGGACGTAGATACATTAGTTTGAGGGTAGGGACGGGGCTGAAATAGCCGATTGATCTCCCTCAGCCTCCACTCTGGAGGGACAGCTGTACTAACGGGATTTAAATCGAATTATGCATTAATTGGACAAAAGGTTAGTTCGAATTTCACATTTCATTTGAAGTAACTGTGTTATATCTATATACTGATAAAATATTTTCTCTTTATATTTGCAAATATGATACCTGAAACGTTCATGTAATTTAAATAAATAAATAAATAAATAACTATGTTTCTATTATCAGGGCGCTAAAACGTACAAAAGTACGTTTTTATAAATGTTTATTAAAATAAAAATCGGAATTTATGATATTAAATTCCGATTTTTAAGACTAAATAAGTATGGATAAAAATAAAAGAACTTTCATATAAAAGGTAATGGAAGATCCATTAACAGTACTATTACAAAATATTTCAAAACATTTAACAAATTTGTTTTAATTTATATTTCTTTGCATATAGGTAAAATAATCAATAATAAAGATAATATATAGATTACTAACATTGCAAAAATAGCACAATAGTACAGCATTATTATTATAAAAAATCATAGAAATATTTTATAAATAAAAAATGTGTAAATTTTGTAATTTGTCATTTAGTTCGCCCAAACGCTTACCAACTTTTTGTTTTTCGATTTATTAAGAATCACGGAAAGTAAAAACATAGAAGTTTAATATGATATAAATAAAATTTAAGCACTTTACCCTCAGGACTTATATTTTTCCCTTCAGTATATAAAAAAATTACAAAAATTAACAAATAATTCTGGATTTTATTTAAGGTTTCTGTATTATTTATAGACAAACAAAAGTAATTATTATTAAAACAAAACAAACTATTTCTTCAAAGGCAACATATTCTTTAAACCGTTTTTAGATATGAAATCAACGAATTTATTAATGGTGATTGTTGAATGATATTTTATATATTTTGCGGAGAATAGTATCAATTGCAACTGAAAATAAAAATATTATGGAACAAAATGAAATGTATTGTACATCAATATTAATATGTGTCAATCACAGTGTAGCGTAGCAGCCATCAAATGTTCAGTTTATGCCATCTAGAAAGCTACAACTACGCACATTATTATCAAGCACATTAAAGTGTGCTCTGTAAACTATAAACATTTATTATGCTGTTGATTTAAATAAGTAAAATTTATAGGCTATTAATACATTAGGTAGCGATAAAATAAATTGTTATCACTGTGTTATCTGATTCATTATAATTTTTGTTATGTATACTTCAAATTTTTTTTGCTAATCTAAAATAAATATCCGTTTATGATTTAGTCCTAAATGAATGGTGATATAGAATGGATATAGATTTGTTAATAATTTGTTAATTAAATTTCCGCTTGGATTTCATAGATAGTATTCTTTTTCTTTATTCGTACAATATTATGGGCTGTAGACCTGCGGCCTTTCTGTCCGGTCTTGAATATAATAATGGTTCGAACTTCATTAACCTGGATAAAATTTTTGTAAACATACCACTAAATTAGAAATACTATTAGCATGAGGTGATAAAGATCAGAGGAAGACTTTTGAGATTCTGGGATCTCTAAAATCTTTATTTTTTTTCATTTTTATTGGATGCATCACGAAAAAAATATTAAAATTTTTATGTGGTGGTGTCACTGTATTTTATACTCCTTGACAACCATAATAGTCATAATAACTGGAATGATGTTTTATATTATGATAATAATTAGTAATAAATTTCATTTAAATAGAATAAAACATTGAATTGTTATTAAAAAAAGAAATAGTATTCTTTGAAACTTTGAAGCTAAATTCCGGCTTAACTGTAAACTTTTAGATATAGATATGTTGTGTTTGTTCCAATAGAATTAAATTTAAGAAAGTATATTATATATGTATTTCATCTTTATAATATACTTCCTATATTTTTAGTATAACATCAATTAAGACATATAAAAACCTAGTTACTCGATTATAATAAGTGCATATTTTTGCACTTTGAAGCTAAATTACGGCTTAACTGTAAACTTTTAGATATAGATATGTTGTGCTTGTTCCAATAAAATTAAATTTAAGAAAGTATATTATATATGTATTTCATCTTTATAATATACTTCGTATATTTTTAGTATAACATCAATTAAGACATATAAAAACCTAGTTACTGGATTATAATAAGTGCATATTTTATATTATTTTGACGGCATATAAAGATTTTAAATAACCTATAACTATAAATCAAGTAACTCAGTTATAGTCATGGAAACTATACATATCAGTAATCATGATAATATAAGAATTATCACACGCCGGTGGTGGCGCATTCGGTTACGGCCCCGAACTGACATACAGCAACGATGGTCCGGGTCAGTAGTTGGATCGGTGACCGGTACCATTCACCATTGGGATACAATTAATGGTGCTTTAGAGTGACGTGGCGATCGATTAAAGTAACAAGCTCATTTACACACAAACAAATACACAAATCAAACGGCGGAAGGACCACGTGGTCAATAGCCAAACACTACTACTACTAAGAATTATGAATGCCTTAAGTGACGATTTTTTTGTAATGTAATAAATGAAGAAATGGCAAACGATCAGGTAGAATTATTTGTTTTGTTTTCATCGTGCATGAAGGGATACTAAATTTTTATCTAACTTTTTAAAGTAGCTTGTAATATATAATACACTCAAAATATTCCTAATGAGAAGAAATATTTATAACAATGCAATAAATAAACACAAATATGTTACATTGCAGTTTATGGCGTCTTTTGCTTTTAAGATGGTATTAATTTTATTTTATTTTGATAATATTTAAGTTGCTTGACAATTCACAGTGCTAGGCTAGCTCCTGTGGGGGGCGGTTCGAATTTATAAGGCGCCAAGGAATCTTTATTTTTTTTGCCCCCCTGGGAATTTGTCGCAGGGAAAATTACTAAACCCGGTTGGAATTCAAAATAAAATTAAAAACGCTCAAAACTGAAAATACAAAATGTAAATTAATTAATTAAATTTAAAAAATTCGGTTAACACAAAATTACAATTAAATAAAGATAGTCCTAGAGCGGCAAGATCGATTACCTCAAATCTCCGAATTTAGACTAGAAAATTGAATTCAATCTTAAGCATTATATACCGGAGGTTATCAGTGGCCACTGTTAAATTGCCGGAATATATAAACAACGTATGCCAACCACCGGCGAACTAACTAACTAACTATTCTCCTGCATGTAGACTGCAATCAACCCTAAAGTTTATAATAATCCACAATGATTCTCTTAGACAGAGAATTATTGACAAAACACGTGTAAATTGCACACGCTAAATTACGGTGCAAAACCAACAAAAATCTGGCTTTATTGCTCCTTCTTGCTTCCCACGTGATGGTCGTTGGAAATGAAAAGAACCCTCTGGCTACACTTTGTTTCCGTCTTGGCAATGGTACTCGTTACGCAGCGTGACGGTCCGGTCTCCAACAGTGGCTCTGCAGTTTGAATTTCGCGCGTTCTCCGCAACCCAAGAAAAACACGACGCTCAGCTCGAGGACCAGCAGTCAGCTAATTCTACAAATTCGCTCTCTAATTACGTAGAGTCGGGGTAGGGCCTGGACTGTTATGCGCTCCGTTGTGTACGGTGTCGTACTCCACGTGCTTGGACTATTTTATTTCGTTAACAATTACTGGATATAATCAAAACTCGCCGACGCGCTGCCTGTGCGTCAATACCAATCTTCCGCCGGCCGTCTTTTTTTTCAATCTTTCCACGGCCCGCCGTGAATATCCACGGTCTACCATATTTTCATATTGCCTCAATTAATTGCGCGCGAAATATAAATTGGAACGGCATGGAAATATGACCTTTACACGTCCCCCTTTCCTGGTTTTTTTTTTCATCCTGACAATTATTTCGACGACCCAAACCATGGTTTTATATCATTAGAGTGCCAATTTCCAAGATTTTTGCCATCCATATCCTCCAGAGTAAACACCAGGTTACCTAACAGTCTCTTTACTTCTTGAAATAAGAGGGAAAGAGCATCTAGCTCCTAAGCGTATTCAGCTGGATAAGAATCCAATGTAATGCCCTCCAAGTTGCGCACCCTACCGTAATAATCGCCACTAGCTGGAACATATCGATCAAAATTTAAAGAAGCCGACATAAATCCGGTAACCTATCTTGTGGATCTCCTTGTCCCAGGTTCGGTGGTCGAGATTATTAATAAATGCCCTAATGGTAGAACCGATAGTACAATTATATCGTTCAACAAAATTAACTTGCGGATGGTATTTGGCATTATACCAAATTCGAACCTTATACTGCTTCGCCAGAGCCTTTAATTTGTCTGAAGCAAATTCGGTCCCATTGTCGCACATCAATATCTGCGGAGCACCGAACATTGTTTTCCAGAAACTCTACAATAGCCGCTGAGGTGGCTTGACGCAAGGGCTTCATTAAGGTAAATTTACTAAACCAATCGGTCACTACCAATAAATAAACAAAACATTTTGAGGACCGGGGAAGTGGTCCTAGAATATCACAAGCTATTAGTTGCCATGGAAACGAAACATTTTTAGGTTATCCCATATATCCAGGACGACCAGTAGTCGCATCTTTCTGCGCACTGCAAATTTGACAGGCTCTGGCATATCGTTTTACATCCTTACGTAACTTTGGCAAATAGTACAAATCTCGGACACGGTTCAGAAACTTGTACACTCCCAAGTGTCCCGATGTCGGAACGTCGTGACAAGGTCTCACTACCTCCTGCCGCAGATCTTTGGGGACAACCAATTTCCATTCCGAAAAATTGGTCTGCAAGCCATGTTCATTGGCAACGTGTTTATAGAGCTTCCCATCAGCGACTGTCCAATCTGGAAATTTTTCTGGGTTATGCTCCGCGGCTCTAAGAATTTTCATGTACCACGGGTCTGTAAGGTTGCTCTCTTCAGAAACATTGGATGGGTGCCCTTGATAGTGCATCCGGGACGATGTTCAAGCGACCCTTACGGTGCTCGATCTCCATATTGAACTGCTGAATTTTCACAGCCCATGTCGACAACCTGCCTATGGGATCCTTGAGTTTCTGGAGGCACAATAACGACTGATGATCCGTGACTACCTTAAATCGAACACCTTCTACATAAGGTCTAAATTTATCTAACCCAAATAACACAGCCAGGCATTCTCGCTCCGTTACAGTATATTTTCGCTCGGCTTCGGATAACGTGCGGCTAGCGTAAGCGACAGGTATTTCCTGGCCGGAATCATTCTCTTGCACCAGAACGCAACCCAGACCTACATCCGATGCATCGCACTGTATGATAAAGGGTTTATTAAAGTTAGGGTTAGCGAGAATAGGCGTGGTAATCAAGGCTTGCTTAATCTCCTGAAACGCAGCTTCAGCCGAAGGGGTCCAAGTGACTGGCCCTTCTTCCGATCCTTAATAAGCGAGCTAATACGAGCAGTCAGTGTCGAAAAGTTAGGGACAAAACGGCAGTCTCGAGTTGAGGATATTCCACCATAGCAGAAACCTTTGCTGGATCGGTTCTAAATCCCAGACGATCAACGACGAACCCGATAGGGTTTATAGAGGGCCGACAAAATTCGCATTTCTCCAAATTGACCATTAAATTGGCTTCCTTAAGTCGGAAAAACACTTCTGTAAGTATTTCTAGGTGTTTGTCGAAATCTGGGGTGGCTATGATGACATCGTCCAGATAGATGAAACATAAGGGGTCCAAGGCAGTACCAAGCATTCGGTCCATAAGACGTTGCTGTGTTTGAGGAGTGTTATTCAGCCCGAAGGGCATGACGACGAACTCGTACAGTTCTTTACCTTGTACAGCGAATGCGGTTTTTTCGCAAGAATTCTTCTCGAGTGGTATCTGCCAAAATGCCGACTTTAAGTCAATGCTAGATAAGAACTGCGCTCCATTTAATTTGTTCAATATATGGTCTACCAGCGGTAGAGGATATGCATTCCGCTTCGCCAAGGAATTAAGTTTCCTGCCATCGAAACAAAAGCGCAATTTACTTTTTTTTACAATTGGACTTCCGGACAAACAATATGGGCGAGCACCATGCACTAGATGACTTTTGAATGATTCCTAATGCTTTAATCTCATCAATCTTCTTGTACAGATGTTCCAACATGTATGGAGATAACGGATATTGTCTCTGCTTAACAGGAAGATTATTACCAGTATCGATAATATGAACAGTTTTGTTTATTCTACCGAGCTTCGTTCCTGATTGCCATAATAGTTCACTGTACTTACTAACAATTTCAGTTAGCTGATGATGTTGAGTCTGAGAAAGGTCATCCAGTCCCGTAACCTACAATTAATTCAAACCAACAAATGGGCCAGCCAGCTCAAATGCTGTATCTGGTTTTCCAAATAAATAGGATCCTGAGCAAAAATCTATTTTTTTCCAAACAAATGACAGAAATCGACGCCCAAAATTAAAAACTTAGCAACTGATGGGACTTCCCCTTCCCATCAAGACAAACAGGGACATAGACATAACCACAAATCGACTGAGCTACTCCATCAGCTGTATCCAAACCTTTTATTGAACATTTGTGAATTGTTAGAGATAACGACTCAATCATATTCATCCCTGGGCCTCCCAGAACAGATAAACTAGCTCCAGAGTCTAACAGAGCAGAGCAAGGAAAATTAAATATAGAGATATTCAGAAAGGGCCTCTTATCATTCGAGTCTTTGGCCAAAAGGGGCGTGATCTCGTTATGAAATGGGGTCGGCTTGACCTCCCTGATCTTAGAAGAATCGACTCCACAAAAATCGGACACAA
The DNA here is from genome assembly GCA_963969525.1 of Ontholestes murinus. Taxonomy (NCBI): domain Eukaryota; kingdom Metazoa; phylum Arthropoda; class Insecta; order Coleoptera; family Staphylinidae; genus Ontholestes; species Ontholestes murinus. Next base: position 45,395,543 of record OZ018389.1, on the reverse strand, counting down.
CATCCACCCATTTAGTCTACTCCTGCTTATTTACTGCATATTTGGCCTTACCAAAGGGAGCCAGGTCGCGGCCACCGAGCCTCTTCCCTGACCGTATACCGAACACCTAGTACAGGCAGATCGAATCACACCAGGTTTACCACAACCATAGCAAAATTTCCGCCTACATTAATTACAACTTGACGAGACATGACCACCCTATTATCTGAAGCACGTTTATCTAAGGCTGAAATATTTTGAACAACCGATGATTTTTGAAGAGGGATAGTACTTTCACGACGACGACAGGCTTCACGCAACTCCTCAACCGATGAAAAATCAAGTAACGCAAGGATGGTAGAATCGTAAAAGATTTTTCTTGAGAATTTTAATTTTCGTTTCTACCCTAGGTGGACTTTTTAATCTACGGAAGAAACTTTCCATGCCGGAAACAAATAATATTATTTTTTCGTTCGATCCCTGCTTACGAGAGCGAATCATATCCCACAGACTATCCTCCGCATCGTAAAGCAGAAAGTGCTTCTTGAGCAGGGACACTAAACAATCCCAACTCTCAATGGAATCTCGAACAATTCGAAACCACACCAAAGCTCGACCGGCAAAAAGATCTGTTTCAGAAGCAAACAACGAGTCCTTAGAGACATTCCTAGAAACCTGCATTTCCTGAACTCTTTCTAAAAAGTCAAACAATGTATCTTCATTTCCATCGAAGTGCAGATCCCACTTATGGGCTGGAGTTGTTTTAGCAACTGCTGCGCCTGTAACAGGAATAGATGGTACTGGAAAAGAATTATTCGAAGTCTCCGACACCCTAGTAGCTTTTGGTATTTTCTCATCAATCTGATCTTCTAGAGCTAACACTGATATAAGAGAATCAGCTTTGAAGTCAGAAAACTCACCCCGCGCAGGAATTCTGCCTATACGACTTCTTAAATGAACAAAACGGCTACGCAACCTTGCTAGTACATTGTCACAAAGTCCATCAAAGTCACCGCAGACCTCGGTCAGACTAGCAAGACTACTCTCTATTTCCGCTTTCTCATCCTCAAACTTAATATCAACCAATTCATAATCATCAATGCCCCTGGCCTGATCCAATTGTAAACATTTCCGCAAATCCTTGCGTTTGGCACTGTCCTCACAACAACTAACTAACCCTCGAAACCGTAATTCATAATTTACCTCATGGACACGTAAATGATTAGGATCCATATTTTACGTTATAATAGCAATATCCATAAATCCAACAACTAACAGGGACACCCAGATACTAGTATTAATAAGCAGAAGCAGCAAATATGATAAACAACACAACAATTTAAATTACCTAACTCGAATGAAAATCTAGAAATTCGATTAAGCACCGGATAAAAGAGAACAATAACTTTAACGCAGCCTTATTGAAACTAAATCAAAATTTTAACAGCAATAGTATTCCTTAAGGTCATTACCGTACTAGATTTGTTCCTAACTAGTTTAATTGTTATTATTATTATTCCATACTCATTTTCTGATTTTTAATAAACGTCAAAATAAATTAATTTATTATTGAATTCAGGTCGTTTCTATTTTACAACACCGAAAATTTAATTAAGCAACAAACAATTATATTAAAAGCGTTCACAAATGAAAATACAAAATATAAATTTATTAATTAAATTTAAAAAATTTGGTTACCACAAAATTACAATTAAATAAAGATAGTCGTAGAGCGGCTAGATCGATTACTTAAAATCTCCGAATTTAGACTAGAAAATTGAATTCAAACTTAAGCATTATAAACCGGAGGTTATAAGTGGCCACTGTTAAATTGCCGGAATAAATAAACAACGTATGCCAACCATCGGCGAAATGGCACGCTTTTCGAGATGACACAAACAATATCTTAAGCCTAGTACGGTATTTAATAATTATTCGAATACAAATTAATAATAATAACAATTAACTAACTAAATATTCTCCTGCATGTAGACTTAAATTCCAATCAACCCTAAAGTTTATAATAATCCACGATGATTATCTTAGACAGAGAATTATTGACAAAACACGTGTAAATTGCACAAGCTGTATTACGGTGTAAAACCAACAAAAATACATCAAAAATCTGGCCTTATTGCTCCTTCTTGCTTCCCTCGTGGTGGTCGTTGGAAATGAAAGGAACCCTCTGGCTACACTGTGTTTCCGTCGTGGCAATGGTACTCGTTACGCAGCGTGATGGTCCGGTCTCCAACGGTGGCTCCGCAGTTTGAATTTCGCGCGTTCTCCGCAACTTAAGAAAAACACGACGCTCAGATCAAGGACTAGCAGTCAGCTAATTCTACAAATTCGCTCGCTAATTACGTAGAGCCGGGGTAGGGCCTGGACTGTTATGCGCCCCGTTGTGTACGGTGTCGTACTCCACATGCTTGGACTATTTGCACTTTGCACAATTTATTTTATTTCGTTAAAAATTACTGCATATAATCAAAACGCGCTGCCCGCGCGTCAATACCAATATCCCGCCAGGCGTCTTTTTTTCATTCTTTCCACGACCCGCCGTGAATATCCACGGTCTACCATATTTCCCTATTGCCTCAATTAATTGCGCGCGAAATATAAATTGGAACGGCATGGAAATATGTCCGTTACAAGTTATATTTAGAAAATATTATCTTCGCCTAGATTAGATGAAAAAATGTATCTGTATTCATAAACTATTCAGATTTTATTAAATACCTTTAGATACTTAAATAACATAAGGTGTTCGAATGAAAAGAAAGCTGCTACAGAATAGCAAATGTCATTTATATCATATAATGTTTCCAAAAAATAAATTACTTAATAATTTTGGGAACAATCGATTTACTTAGTCTATTGTGATCGATTTCTTATTTTAAATTTAAATTTCAAATACAATTTTTGAAAAATGGCAGTATACCGAGTGTTCGATAAAAAACTTTGAATATGTTGAAGGGAGTCAATAAGCTTTTGCAGGAATTGAAGGGCTTTTGATAACGTAGGAGCATGGGCAGTATCATCTGCAAATTGGAAGAGATATTTGGAAGGATTAAAGTAGAAAGAATCAGTATTATAGATGTTGACGTTAAAAATGCTAGTAGAGAAAAAGAGGAGAGCCTAGGGGGAGTGCTTGTTCGGGTCAAATATACTATTTTTTGTATTTTATTAAAAAGTATAACATTAACGTATAAATTATATAAGTACTGTAGACAATAATAGAATGAGTAAATAAAAATGAAGAAAAATTTTGAATTAATAATTGCCAAAGCAAGCTAAAAAAATTGGACCAGTTTCGATTATATTATTATAGAGTGTATTAAAAATCTTGCACAATTGTATTTGGAAATTAGATGTGCGTTTTAAATAGAACCTAAAAATTAAACTATTCTTGAGATTTTCACTCGAATTTCGTATTTAAGATTTTATTGTTGTGCGTTTCTTTTTTCTATACAAGAGAAAGGTTAAAACGGAAATAAAAAATATTACAGACAAAGTAGTCTGATGGCTATATTGATATATTCTTTAATATATATGGTAGATTTTAAAAATTGTACTATCTTCAGAAAAGTGTGTCATTACTTTTAACAAAGTAATTTAAAAAAATAACATGAATGTGTATAAACTGTATATATCAGGTTTAAAATTGTACTTATTTCGCAAAGGATTTTTTTTATAAATGTCCTAGCATAGATTAAATCCAGTTATACAGGCAAAGTATTTAGTTTTTTTATTATATAATTACCAAATTTGTACATATATTATAATTATTACTGCATATGTCGAAGAAGTTAAGTTAAACTTTTCAGAAATGTCAACCAACAGAAAGAGTAATAAATGAATATAGAAGCTATAGAAAATTAATAATAATAAATTAATATTCAAACACCTGCACAGAGAAATTCACAACACTCGCCAAATATCTAAATACTCAGTGTACCAGTAAAAACACTTTAAAAATACCAATTATCACAATCCAAATAAACACACAAAGTCTCAGGAGCTTAATTAATAACAAATTGGACAAACAAAACTCCATAATCAAAAGCACATATCAATTGTATTGCCAAACTTCTAATGCTATAGGTCACAATAGAAAAACTTTTAAAAGCAGCTAGAAGAGCTAGAAGAGCATACATACTTGGTTGTAATCAAATACAAACAACCACAAACAGGAAAAAAATAAAGCCAATGAACATAGAAGAAATGGGACTAAAATTAAAACTGTTAGGGAGATTAGATATCATGCGGGTAATTAAAGAGTGCAACTTAGTCGTAAACAATCAACAGGAAGTCGCAGCGGGAGAAAACCTAATGATGTAATTTTTGTATATATGCAGAAATGTTACACTTTCTACTTAAGTTACTTAGTACTTATTTGAAAATGAGTGTAATAACCAGAAAAAAGTGTCAATAAAAATATGAAACACAACAAGTGTTCTAATTCTGATAACGCTGTGTATTATTGCAAAAACTTTCAATAGTCTTTGTATTTGTCCTTAAAAATAAGTAGAAAATACGTAATATGTTAAGATCTATGTTGAATAGAAAGTTATGTGGCGTTTTAAGCCAATCTATAATATAAAAAACGTAGAATTATTACAGAAATGGGTAAAAAATGCCAAGTAATTAACAACCTAAAGAGACGGAACTACAATACCTAAGATATAAAATGTGAGGATAGAAATATGAGATGCTCAGAGTGATCATACAGGGTTAAGTAACGGGAGAAAGAAACATTGGTAGAAGGAGAATTTTGTAGTTGCGGAATTCGAAGGATTAGTTTAAATGCAGTTCCATAGAACTTTCCCGCTCAGTAAATAAGGTAAAAATAGCAATAATATCATTGCCGGTAGCAGAACGTACCAGAAGAAGAACATTTGAATTTATTAAAAAATTGTGTCTGTGTCTGAAATAAGCGAGGCATCTAGAAAAACCGACAGAAAACAATTTACGATTAGTATGATATTATTTTTGTCGATAATATCTATTTATTTATTTATTTATTTATTTAACGGTATAACCTTTATATATAATATACATTACATAATTATACAAAGTATGAAATTAACACATAAATAAATTTTCTTATAAGTTACAAAAGTACTAAATCTTATATACGTACATTTACATACCATTATATTAAAATCTATAATTAGTTAAACTAACTCTGCTAAATACACCTTTTTCCGATTCCTATGTTCTAAGGTTTGGAAATTATTAACTTTAATTGACCGAAAACAGAAAATAAGAAGAATACTAGGCAATACCAATTTAACCCAATAATTAGACCAAGGGGTATCATCGACCACATACTAGTAAATGACGAAATCAGAGATGAGGTCGAGGAGTTTGTTGTCGAAAGCAGAATGGGTTCCGATCATATGCCAGTAATAGTAAAGGTGGGGCGATATCATGACGGAGAGAAAAAGGGCAGAGTGGGTGAGATACGATGGTGTTGGTCAAAAAGGGCATTGGAGTCTTACAAACATAAGATATCCACAGTAAATTTTAAGGGGGTGGAAACAATGGGCCAACTGATGAAAGTAATTACAAGTGCAATGTCAAAAATACGGAAGGGGACTAAATATGAGGCGGCCAATTGGTTCGACGAAAAGTGTAGGAGGATAAAGAGTAATGTGAGCGAGGCTGTACGTGAATGAAGAATGGGAAGAGGGTCAATGAATAAGATAAAAGAAGCAGAAACTGAATACCAAAGGTTGTGCAAGGTTAAGAAGGAGTTATGGACAAAAGAAGAGATAGGTAAAGTGAAGAAACTACAAAGGGAAAAGGATCTCTGGGACTATATAAAACAAAGGTCTGTACACACGAAAAATACCGGATTGAGATGGCCAAGTGGAAGGATTATTTCGAAGGGCTGCTGAGTTCAACAAGTGGTGAAGCGGAAGAAATGAGTACAAGACGTGTAAGCAGTGCTGAGGAAAATTTCACGTTAGGAGAGTTGGAGAGGGTATTACGGTGCATGAAGAGAGGTAGAGCAGCTGGTCCGGACGGGATTAAGGTGGAGGCGTGGCAGGAATGTGGTTATGAAGGGCAACAAAAAACACTGGATATTATAAACAAAATATAGAAGGGAGAAGAACCATTTCCGGATAATTGTAGGGAGGGCAGTATAGTGCCCATATACAAAGGAGGAGAATCCAGCAAGCCAGATAGTTACAGGGGCATAACATGCATGGACTCACTGTACAAGGTAGTGATGTGCATGGTAAAGCAGAGATTGGACGAGGAAACGGAGGAAAAGTCCTGGCTTCCTGAGGTTCAAGCTGGCTTTAGAGAAGGGTGGTCGACTACAGAGCAAATAGCTGGGTGATTGAAAGGGCACTGAGTAAGAAAGAGAGAGTGTATGCTTTGTTTGTGGACCTTAAGGCGGCGTATGACTCTGTAGACAGAAGAATGCTTTTAGAATGCTTGAGAAAAAAGGGTGTGTCGGGTGAACAGGATAGAAGAGGTGTATAGAGAAACTTGGTGTAAGGTAAAAGTGGGAGAGAATGTGTCTGAACGATTTAGAGTAAGACAAGGACTAAGACAAGGCTGTCCACTCAGTCCCCTATTATTCAATTTATATGTGGCAGATATAGAGAAAGTTTCAGAACTGGGGCAAGCAGGGGGAGTAGTAATAGGTACATCCAAAATTTGGAGTCTGGTCTACGCAGATGACGTGGTAGTGTTGGCTAAATCGTTCAGTGAACTGCAAGAGATGAGTAAAAGGCTTGAAAGGTATTTTGACAGAAGAAAATTAGTTATGAATGTGAAGAAAACAAAATGGATGATACATCGGAATGTGGGAAGAAAAGGGAAAGTAGAAGAATTGGTATGGAAGCGAGAGCGTGTGGAAAGAGTGAAAGAGTTCAAATACCTTGGCTGTATATTCTCGGAAACGGGTAATAAGGCAGGGCATATTGAATATGTTTGTAAGAAAGCGAGAGTGGCGATGGAGCGGTTGAGGAGAACGTGGGAAGATGCGCTAGGAAATAATGTAAGAATGCAAATGATTTGGTGGGATGCATGCGTTAGGATAATATTATTGTATGGATCGGAAGTATGGGGTATAAGTGTGGAGGAAAAGGTGGAAAGGTTGCAACTGTGGTACCTCAAAAGGTGCATAGGGTTGGAGAGGACCACACCCGGATAAGTGGTGCTGCAGGAATGCAACAGAGTGTCTGTGGCGTGTATGGCAGCAAAGAGAGTAGTGAAGTTTGAAAGGAGACTGAGTGAAATGGAGAATGGAAGATTGGTGTAAGAAATTTGGAAAGTATGCTATAGGGAATGGGAACAAAAGCATGAGAGTATGAAATGGATGCAAAAGAGAGCTAAGCTGTATGAAAGAGCTGGAATGTCTGTGATGTATGTAGAGGAAAAGTTAGGGCGGGGTCAGAAGTTAGAAGAAGAAGCAGTAGAAAAACTGAGGGCAGAAGAACTACAAAGTCGGCAAAACAAAATAGCACAGAGTCGGACCTGCCCGAACTACAAAAACCTGCAAGTTTTCGGAACAACCCCGCGCTACTTTGGCCTACAGAATAGAGAGGATGTAAGAATGCTAGCTAGGCTAAGGTGTGGAAATGAAGAAAGAGGAAGAAAGGTATGGATGGGAAAGGAGTATATGGTGTGTGGATTTTGTACTAGGGGAATAGACGTATGGGAGCATTGGTTGTATGAGTGTATTGAGGGACCTAATTTTAAGAGTAAGAGTTTGAATGAGGTGTATGTTTGAGAGTGGAAAAGGGATTGAAGAATGCAGAGAATTGATGAAAATGAGGTGTAGCTAGAAGCGAAAGTAAAGGATTACTTCAAGAATTATAATAGTTTTATGTATTTTTGTATTTATGTTTAGTTTTACTATTATTTCATTGTTTATGGTACAAATGTATAAGTTTATAGGCTGGAATGGTATGCCAAATAAAGGTTATATATATATATAGTTCATGTGGAAATGTAACGTTTATCCATGGCAAAATAGTATAGAAAGATTGTGGGAGTCAAATTAGGAGAAACTCAATTTAGTTTTAACTTTGATAATGATCCGCAAGGACCGAAACACGTGTCATTTATCTGAAAATATAGAAAAGCAACATAACAAGAGTTTTACTTCTTCTAATTTAATCTGGTTCCGTCAAGAGAGTAGCAGAACAAGTATCGATTAGATTATGGTAGTATTCCTTGCATACATCAGTAAAATATTCCCCGAAGAGGACTAGGTAAACGTATTGATAAAAATGTGTTTCTATCAAAACAACTTGACTTTATAGAATGTATTGTTTATAACAACGTTAGTTTAATTTAAAAATACGAAAACATTTCGTAAATCTACAAGAATGAGTCTTACTAAGACTACAAAACAAATTAATTTTGAAACAACTACTTCTCTGGCTAATACCTCGACAGAAATTAAATGATACAAAATTAATTTGCGTATTACAAATAGTATAACTATAGTTGCAAATTAATTTTGTATCATTCATTGTCTGTCGAGGTATTAGTCAGAGATGTAGTTGTTTCAAAATTAATTTGTTTTGTATTTTTAAATTATTATTTCTACAATGAACTAAAGGATTTTAATACATAAACGTTAGTTTAGTTCACTTACAGTAAATAATTTCGAAAAAATGTAGTACAGATTTTACATATGTTGAACGTAGGGTTTTGATGTTGCTATAATTGCAGAGGTAGCAATATTTAATCGGCTTTTAATTGTGTCTTTGTAAAGCCGTAAAAGCGGGAAAAACTTGGTTAATGACAACGACGAGATTTGTAACTCCCTGATATTACAAGTTCCCCATCTTGTTAGCATTAGTTGATGGGGCAGTGAGATATCAGGTAATGTCTCCTTGAATAATTGTACTCATAAAGGAGTATAAGAACTGTTTTTACATTTTTAATTAAATCTACCAATGGAAATTTCTTTCTTACAGTTTTAGCAATTCGTTTCAATCCATGTGTTAAATTTGTACAATGCATAAAATGCATTATTAGTAAAATTTTGTAACTTGGTATTGCCTACGGTAAAAATAAGCCAGTTAATACATCATTTATGAATTTTGCTTTAGTGTTATTATCAGTTTTCTTCAATTCTTTTGAATATATAAAAATACTTTTGGTCGGGATGTCTTCATGCAAAACTACTATTAAATTAAATAAGCGTATGTGGTTTCATCCATACCAAACCACATATAATTATTGTAATTAATATCTGTAATTTTTTGTAGGCGTATTTTACAATATTTTTCTAAGAAAGATTTAAATGCATTATTTAGTAATTTTCTTACAGGGATATTCGAATTTAAAAGTGTTTTGCATAAATCTAAATTAAACTTAAATTGTCCATAGTTTATTGAAGATGATGCTAAAAATTGAGAAATTGTCTGCTGTTTTTTTTCAAATCAGCTTTGAACTTTCAATATGAAAATTAACGAAAACGATATACTTATGCCCCTCGTCCATTCGTATTTTTACCCAAAGTTAAAAATTGATACTTGGATCTTAACGGCGTTTACTTGGTGGTACATTTCAATATTAAGAATAAAGAAAACACTTTTACTTTTTTTATAAAGTGGTATAAAAAAAGTAAAAGTGTTTTCTTTATTCTTAAAAATTGATACGGTTGTAAACACCTGATTATTGGCTTTCACTTAAATTTGTTTACATTTAATACTCAATGCGATACCTATTTGGGCCTAATCTAAAAACGTTTACAGGAACATCATAGGTGTGATTCCTATGAAGCGTTCGTCTGTTTTATCTAATCTCTCTAATAATAATCAATTGTCATTGTATTGTAAAATGGTAATTTATACTAATATTTATTAATACTTAGTTGGTACATTTTTTATTATTTATACAAAATAATAATTATTGTGTCATATTATAAACAGTTACAAATTTTAAGCAATTATATTGTCAAAAGACACGAAGAAAATATGTAATAAAAATATAATCTATAAATGATGCGGTACAATTTTTTTATGAAAATTCTCTATATTAGCACATTAATTTATAATCAGTGTAAAATGTTTATAAAATATTTATTAAAAGTTTAAGAAAATACTCTAAAAGAGCATTTAAATCTAAAAAAGCATGAAAATAAGCACAAAAAGTCAAAATAAGCAAAAAAAAAACAAAAAAATATTAACGCCAAGTTAATATTTTTTCAAGATTCGTATACATATTTAGAAATTTTTTCGATGCTCTAAATATTAAGGATAAGCATAATGGCTAGAAATCCACTCTGTAATAATCATATTGTAATATATTAGTGTAATAATAATTAATAATGATTTTTTAAATATTATTTTCAGCAGTTTCCATAATAATATCGTAATATATTAAAGTAATTCCATTTATAATTAGTAATGATTTTTTTAAATTTTCTGAATTTTTCTAATGCACTTATATATCATTAACTACTTAACTGAGTTTGACGAGTATACTCGCCATCATGTGGTTTTCGTGATACACAGAAATTCGCACTTTTAAAACGAACTGAACGAACTGGATAATATAGTATTTTTCTAAGAGTGTATGGTTGTGGGGTGTTAGTTTTTGTCCAGTTTATTATGTCGCTCCATTTAGAATGTGTGAATTTTTGTATGTCACGAAAACTGATAGACAACGACTATACTAATCAAACTCAGTTAACTGGTTAAAACACAGTAGATCTTGAAATAAATATTTACGCCTATAGAAATATTAATCCTACAATGCTTACGAAAGTAAATCATAACTTTTTTAATAGACTGGGCTATTGCTTATCAATTTGTTTGAGCATCTATTTTTAATCAAAACGTCACTTTTATTACATTACTAAATGTCTTACTCATTCTAAAACATATTTTTAAAATGTTTAGTATTCGCCTAATTTTAAGAATTAGATAGATGAAAATTTTACTAATTTGTTATTACATTCAGTCAATTTACTTATATTTACTGATTATATTACCAATACATTTAATTAATCAGTTTTCAAAAGAAATTATGTCTTTTATTTTCGAAGTACTTATTTTTGCTATGCTCGGCTATGTGCATTATTGTATGGTCTAACTGTAAATTTCAAAAAAAATAAGTAAGTCATATTCTGTTAAGTTAATTATACCTTTAAAGTTAACTCGTTTTAACAAAATAATTCATGTGTGCCTTTGAACTGGCTATCTGTAGTTTTAAATAGCGCATACTGACTTTTTAAAGCTATTTGTATGACTTTTCATATTCATTTTTTCATATTTAAGCCACAATTCGAATTAAATGGAATAAGAAACACAAAATACGTTAATATATAGGTTTTATAATTAAAATCACTTGGTTTGTTTCACAAATTTTTTTTTTTTATTTTCAGCTAGTTTCGGCTTATTGCCATTATCAAGAATGATGTACAAAAGAATTTTACCGGTATTTAAATACATTGACCGTGAATAGTACATCGCAGCATCTACCCAAGATACTGCGATGTACTATGCGAACAATTTTGAAGGATTTAGTAAGGTTATATACGACTTTCCCGACACGACAAGCAAATCAGTTAATAATTGTCAATCAGTTCTTAAGAAACAAGAGCTTCAAAACAATTTAGTTACATAATATCCCTGTTAAATTTTGTGAGCTACACAATAAAATCTTTATAAAAGCAGGTTCAATTTAGAAAATACCTGGACACATTGGCCAAGAAATCAAAATAATATCGGAAGAAATATTCGGTAAAAATGAAGGATTTTTAATAATAAATAAAATATACTTCATTTTCAATAACGACAATGTTCCAAATTTTCAAATGTATCCAGCTATAATTTAAAATGAAGAGAAACTTATCCACTTTCAAAAATTTATTGAGCGGCAGAAGTAACAATTTTTCAATTGAACACCTAGAACAACATGTAGTGATCAACTGTTTTCATGAATAGATTCTAGTTATTTTAAAATGTATACAAAATTACAATTTAGTTTTTAAATACTCTTACATAATATTATATATTGCGTAATGAACGTATGTTTATTTTAGTTTTAAGCAGAATTTCTATGTAAAATATGTTGAAAAACGTGTTACTTATTAAGAAAATAATTTTTCTCTAAATTTGGTGCCTTTTTTCACATTTTTTAAGCTTTTTTATCCGCTCTAATGATTATACTTGAATAATTGTTTTCTTTTCCGCTGTCTATGCTATATCTGGTATATATTAAATACTATTGGTAATAAATGAATACATCTGTCTAAAGAAATCTAAGAAATCTATTTCAACATTCTAAGCTCTTATTTACACATAATCAGTACTACGTTTACTAATACTTTAATTGCTTTGAATTTTTTATAAAATTAATCTATTTTACATTTATATTATGTACAGATATTTTACAATTATTCGAGGATGATATTTCCAAGAATACATAAACACAAATCTGACCGTGCTACCCCTGCAAAATCGTATCTATTTCCAGAGGGGCCTTACAAACAATGATTTTCATATTTCATCACGACGCTCGCAGTACAATAACTTAATAATAACTTTATTACACGTAATATAAAAGTTCATATTCTACTGCATTGGAATTTAAAAAGTTAAAATTAACAAAAAAGTTATGACTTAATGTTAGGGAAACAAGTATAGAAAAAGTCGCAGCACTGCAGTAAATGGAAAAGTGAGATAAACATGAAAATATATACAATGAATTAAATACTTACTAAACCCATGGTGTAACATTTTTATGTTAATTTAAATTTAATTATCCTGTAATTAATATGAAAATATATTAATAATTTAAAAATACGTAAATATTTCGTATAAATACTGGAAAATAAATCCCTTATGGAAACAACTACTTCTCTGGCTAATACCTCAACAGATTATAGAATTATAGAAATGAAATTAAAATAGCAAACTATGAAAGCTATAATAGTTTGAATGTATTTATTTATGTCAAATATACTTAAAGAGTTTTTCATTAAACAGTTTTTGAGTGATTATGGTGTAAGAAAATATCAAAAAGAAATGAATTTACGCTGATTAAATTTTAATAATCTAGTAAAAGTAAGTATATAATTTAATGTTTATAAACATCTGCAGACACTTGTTTTGATCTTTTCGATTTCATCAGTACAGCTGCGCGAGAGGTGATTCGTCTTCACTGTAAGCAGGTAGTGGACGGTCAAGAGCAGTTGCTATTCCTTAGTTGTTCATAATGGCAGTGCAAAAAAAATATTTTAACCGAAACTATTAGTATCTGTACTTATCTCCCATTGTACATGTGTAAATTAGTTGAAATATTTGAAAAATGAGAGCACATGCGGAAAATTAAACCCAGATAAACTTAACCGAAACTATTAGTATCTGTACTCATCTCCCATTGTACATATATAAATTAGTTGAAATATTTGAAAAATGAGAGCACATACGGGAAATTAAACCCAGATAAACTTTAGTTTATCACCAACAACATAGTTTGTACCATATAATGTTGTGCAGCGTGTTCGGCAACTTGTTGTTTTTACAGCTAATTTTCAGAGCATTGTATTAGCTGAATATTAAGATGATTCCTTAAAATAATATAAATTAAATGCGGTCAGCTATGAAACTGATCTGGCCCCTTTTAAGCGATTCGATGACTACAACAATTACCATTAAAACATACAATATTTTTCTGTGTAGGAAACTGTATACATTATTTATTTTAAAAGTAAGAGGTAGTTCATATTTTGGTGTATAGTTTTATAGATTTTAATTTTGTTAGTTGGGAAAACATTTATTACTAACAACTTGTACAATTTTTAACAATTATTTTCAGCCTATTACTATATGGCAAACATGTGTTGTTTTAAGTAATTTCCAACTCGTTTTGTATAATATTGTTACGTAATTTATAATGACTTTAATTTTTTGTCTCATAAACTATTATTCTTGCCTTTTTTATGTTTCTAATAGATATTTACTTTCCCTATATAGAATATATAGGGAATGAGAATGTCTGTGGTGCTTTTGGTAAACATTCATAAACCAGAAAATTACGGGAAAAAAATAAAAATTAATTTTTTATGTTTATTGCCTACTGTTTATAGTATAAGAGTTACATGAAATTTATATAACAAGTAATTGTAATGAATCGAATGCTGAGCAAATTGTTAAGAATACCTTTTCTCCACAAACATCATAGTTTCCGAGAAAATGTAAAGATAATACCATCACCATTTTTTTATATTTCTTTACATTTTACAAACTTTAATTAAAACTCTCGGTTATAGTTTTGTGAATGAAGAGTGGGATAGAGACCATCCTTACAAATGCTGCTTACAAAAAATAAAACATTGCATGAAATAGAAAATAAAGCATAATCCAAATTTAAGTTGAAATATAAAAGACCTTCTATAGTAAATCTTATCTAATTTGAATTTAAAGTCTTACCACCCATCTTGCATAAAAATTTTATTAATTTCTTTACTCAAAAATGTTACCTTTTGAATTTATTTTTATTCAAAAAGTTTTGTAATTAATTTCTGTCCAAACCGCCAACCGATCAGTAATTGAAATTTATACGTACATGCAGGGTTGGTGGGTTGCCTCTACCCCACCCTCCAATCAATAAAACATCATCAACAATTAATTGAAAAATTTGAAAATGAATTGAAAATGAATTAATCTCTAAAAATTACAATTATTTTGTGTTTATTTATATGTTACAACTTTTAATTAAAACCCTCGTTTATGCTTTACTGATTGAAGGGTAGAATAAAGGCCACTCACCCACCCTATATACAGGGTGAGTTTTTTTCGATGTTCTCTATGGGGATCTCGGAAACTATAAGAGATAGAGAAACGGTTAAATGGGGAAAGAAGTGTAGATTTACGAGACGAATAAAATTCCACTTTCAAAGTTTTCAAAAAAGTCAAGGGTAACTAGATATTTTGAAAAAAGTAAAAAGTGTCAATTTTTTCAAATCAATATATCTCGGTTATTATATCAGATAGAAAAAACTGTAAAGGACAAAGTTTTAGATAATTTTATGCAGATTAATAAAAAATAATCAGAAAATTTTTATCGCCATTATTTTCCGAGATATGACGCAAACTTACATTTTTTTAAATGGAAACCATAGTTGGCTGTGACCTCATTCAAGAGGTAATTTTTTTCTCTTTAATCCAATATGGCATACGACATAGTTATTTCTAAAAATGAGTGAGTTATAGTCATTTAAAATTTTATTATAAATAAAAAATAGGTAGCCATGAAAAAGATGAAAGTAAAACAATTGCAGTTGTTTATAATATTAGCAATATTGTAATCATTAGTTTTACAGAGATAAATCAAAATGAAACAACTGCATAAAGTAATTCTGTAATTATCAATATATCAATGGGAGAGAAATTTTAATATTAAAAAATATAGTCAAAGAGTCCACTATTAATACTATTATGACATAAATTATGGCTTTTTGACTATTCTCATGTAAATTGAATTAAATGTTTCAATAACAACTAGTTTATGATCCACCACAGATTGATATGATTTTTCACATACTTTGTTTTTTACATAACCCCACAGAAAAAATTCTAAAACGCGCAGATCGGGAGATATAGGTGGCCCTGGGATTGGTTTATTTCTTACCACTTATGAGTTAGGAAAAGCATCATTTGAATAATTTGTAAAGCCAACATGTTATTAGGTGGAGCACCGTCATATTGGAACCATTTTAATCTTGCTTGTAATGATAAATTTAAACAATCGAGTGTATCTTCAAATGTTTTCTGAAGAAATTGAAATTTAAAATACCACAATTAGTGAATCGCGATTCATCTGTTCATAATATTTTTGTAAGAAACGTATTATCCTCTTGACAAATGCCATTTGATAATTACAAAATTATTATACTTATGCTGGTTTTCCATTTTTATTTAACTTTGTAAAACTAATAATTACAACATTGTTATTATTATAAACAACTGCAATTGTTTTACTTTCATGGCTACTCATTTTTTAATTACAATAAAATTTAAAATGACTATAACTCACTTATTTTTAGAAATAACTATGTCGTATGTCATATTGGATTAAAGAGAAAAAAATTACCTTTTGAATGAGGCCATAGCCAACTATGGTTTCATTTAAAAAATGCAAGTTTGCGTCATATCTCGGAAAATAATGGCGATACAAATTTTCTGATTATTTTTTATTAATCTGCATAAAATTATCTAAAACTTTGTCCTTTACAGTTTTTTTCTATCTAATATAATAACCGAGATATATTGATTTGAAAAAATTGACACTTTTTACTTTTTTCAAAGTATCTAGTTACCCTTGACTTTTTTGAAAACTTTGAATGTGGAATTTTATTCGTCTCATTAATCTACACTTCTTTCCCGATTTAACCGTATCTCTATCTATTATAGTTTCCAAAATCCCCATAGAGAACATCGAAAAAAACTCACCCTGAATACATAATAACTTTAAATACTAATTGTTGATGATTTGCTACTTACGAAAAAATATAACTTTGTATGTGCTAAAAAATAAAGCATAAACCAAATTTAAGTTTAAATATAAATGAAGTCCTATAGCTAATCTAATCTAATTTAGATTTAGAGTCTGTCCATGCATCATACATTAAATGATTACTAATTTAGTTTTTAATTTCTTTTTTATTCAAAAAGTTTGTAATTATTTACTCCAAACTGCGAGACGATCAGTAATTGATATTTATATGTATACGTAGGGCGAGTGGGTGGGCTCTATCCCACCCTCCAATCAGCAAAACATCTTTAAAATTTAATTGCAAAATTTATATGAATAAAACTCTAAAAATTGCAATTATTTTGTGTTTATTTATATTTTACAAATTTTCATTAAAACCCTCGCTTATGTTTTACATTTTTTTGCTTATTGCTAATAAACTATAGTAGTTAAATGAAATTTATTAACAAGTAATTGTAAGGAATTCAAAACTGAGCAAGTTATTATGAGTAGCCTTTTTGCGTAAACTTTATAATTTTCGAGAAAAATATAGGGAAAGTATTATGATGGTCACATCACCATTTTATTTTTAATGTTTTGTTAATTATTTTACAACTATTTACATTTTCTTTTCTTGTTCATGGCCATAAGTTCTCAAATAATTAAAATATATAGATCTATAATTATTATGTGTGAAAATATTTTAATGCAAAGCTTATGTTACTATTACCCCATTTTAACTTTTAGTTAGATTGTTTAACTACTTTTCTGATTATTATTACTTTTTTAAACTATATATTAAGTTACCGCACAAATATCATCAGTCAGACAGTTAAGGATAATACCAGATACATTGTAGTAAATCAAGTCAATTTATTAGTTATTAATATGTGTTAAGCCCAGTATATAATCTATTTGGTATTCTTAGCTAATACTCAAGGAACTGAGGTAGGTTAAGAGTATGCTAGGTTTATTATATCGAGATAGGTATAAAATAAGCTACATTTATGATTAATATTGATTTTTTGGCCTAACTATCAAAATAGAATTTATTGGATTTATGAAAAAAACTAATGGGAAAGTAAAGAATAACACCAAAATAAAATTATTGGAAATACTTCTAAAGGAATCATAGGAAATAATAGTTAAAATTTGGCGGAAATAATGCAATATTAACAGTTAAGAATCGGTTAAAAACAATCTAAATTAGCTAATCATTAGTGAAATCTAATTCCAATCTGGTTTATTTTTATGTGATCAAATATCGTAGAAAATAACTAAAGTCCATACAATTAATTAAATTCTCACTTAACCCATGGTGAAATATTTTTAGGTTAATTGGAGGATTAATTAAAACATTTGGTTATGTTTCGGAGAAATATAAAAATGGTGAAACAAAATGGTGAAAGTGTTTTAATTAAGACTATAATTAACTAACAGAAAGCAGTAACTTTAAATTGTGCATGATTCAATAATGACTATGGATGATATAAGGGAAGACGATGGTCACATTTAATGCTTAAATATAGTAGAAGAAAAATACTTGGATAGGCAATATAGTATGTAAACAAGGGATAGAGTTGGAAAAAACAATAGATGTAGGTAAAATGAAATTTCATTTTATATTTGCTCTATATTTGTTGTAGTAAACTCAAAATAAAAATGTAAGTTAAAAACAAATAAGATAGACTTAGACAATATGTAAGATCATGTACCTAGTCATCAAAACGGTTTAAAAGATTTTAAGTAAAGAGGTAACATAAACAATAATGTAGCCCAATGGTCACTGTAGAGATTGAACAAAGCTTTGTTATAAATTAAATATTATGGTTAGTAGGTTATTAAAAAACGATTTAATATATGTGTAACATGGCAATATTAATAAAATTACGACGTGAAAATTAAAGAAAAAGTAAAGAAATTGAATTGAAATTTAAGAAAAAAAATATAAGCATTGTATTCATACCATACCTAAAACGAGAAAATTGTGCGTTGTACTGATCATGTTGTAGTATGTCAATTTAAATCGATGAACATTGGGTTGAATTGTATGCAACATTGAATCAATTAGCCGTAAAAACAATTTATGGTGATACATTTTTTGAAGCAATGACGCCGTGCTCGAGCGAGTTTCTTTTCTCGTCGTTGCATACGAGCGGATGATAATTCAAAATAATTTGGTTTGTTCTTTAACGCTGGACTATTCGTGTCGAAGAGGCTTTATGTTTTTCTCGTACCCTACCGGAATAACTACAGTTTTGACCTTTTCGATTCCGAATGCTGCCGCTGTTCAGTCTATCTGTTTGGAGTTATGTTTGATGACGGATCGAGGGCAACTTCTTCCCTGTAGTACTGATGTTCGGGAGATACAAGGAATTGAAGCAATATCATATCGATTAGGAGCAGGAGCAGTATTTCCACAAAGATAAGTTCTGGCAATATTTTTTGTTATGGGAAACTAATTTTCAAGTCCGAAACACGTGCTTCACGAAATATAAAAGACAATTACATTGACCACAGGACACAAATTTGGGTGGCACCCTTACATCTGTAAATAGTAGTTATAGAAATTTAATTCGAAAAATAGGATGTAATCACCTAGCTTGCAACTAATTCTATTTTTAAATTATTTAAAGAACATATGTTAAAGTAGCCATTTATTTTTTGTTATTATATTAAGTCAGTTAATTATTAATTTTGGAAATAAATAAATATTTAGTTAACGTTGAAATTATCTTTCTCCTCAGCACCGCAAATAATAGAGCTCCGAATATTATATGTATCACTCATAAGATTTTTACAAGGCTTTTATATTTTTGACTTACGATATTTTAATTTAATACAGTTGGTATTCTTACAAGCTTTTATTTATTTTTTACTATTTAATATAAAAAAAAAATACATCGGTATATGTTAATTATACATAGTTTATATGCTACGGGTTTTGAGGGTGCGGAAATCACCCCAGTTCAAGCAGTCAAAGAGTAGTTTAACGAAAAATACAATACAAATAAAACTAGTAGTGTCCGTACTTCTCCCTCGTTGTTCTTCTATAAATAGATTACATCAAGTAATCCAACTATTTTATTCCGCCAATAAGCCATCTCGAAAAGCACTAATTCTTTGCATCCTTCGGCTGTACCGCAAACTCCCAATTGTCTCATTTTAATGAGGCACTTCTATTCATATTTTGAAAGATAAAATCATTTTAAATAATGCACATTATATAAATAAGGTCGAGAAAGTAACGTTAATGAAAATACATGGTAAATTAGTAAGTGAATTATTAAATAAATAATGTATGTATTTATTAAATCAAAATAGTTCTCATATAGTTTAGGAAGGAATAGATAAAAATGTATTTTTTATATATACATTTATTAAACTATTTCTAATTGATTTGCAATTGTAAAGAAACTGCAATGGCAGATGAAGAATATCATCAAAAAAAAAAGGAAAGGCTCCAGAAACGGCTTGCGGAACCCGAAAATGATGAGCAAATTATTTTGAAGCTCTGGAACGACCTTGTTCCAGCCCGAAAAGATCTAAATCAAATTGTGATGGAACTTTTCGATAACGACATCGACTCCATGGCAGACCAAGAAACATTCGACGACGACTATTTCACAATCGAGTGTGAGGTAGACAAAATAATTGCTAAATTGCAAGCGGCGACTCAGACCAGCAGCGCGTCTTCGCCGTCAAGACATGAACCCCAAGTGCGACTACCGGTAATCGAGTTACCAACGTTCAGCGGAAACTACGACAAGGATTCAGTGACGCTTTCAAGAACCTCATCCACGACAACACGACGCTTGGAAACGCACAGAAATTCCACTACTTGCGTAGTTCGCTCAAGGGAGAAGCCGCGTTAATGATCAAATCCGTGCAAATGTCAAGCGACGCGTATCAACTTGCCTGGGACCAGTTAGTGAGCCGCTACCAAAACGAACGGCTTGTAATCAAAAAACATGTGCGATCGCTAATTCACCTGCCGACGGTCAAAAAAGAGAGCCACACAAGCCTTCGGCCGACGCATGCCTGGGACGATTTACTGGTGGAAATCATCGCCGAGAAGCTAAACCCGGAGCTGCAGAAGAAGTGGGAAGGTGAAACCTGCTCTAAAACACCGACGTGTTCAGAAATGCAGGAATTTCTTGAAAAAAAAAATGCAAGCAACTGGAAGCGATGGATAGTGCGCGTACAACAATGGTGCAGTTTCCGAAAGTCAAGTCGCTGACTGTTAAATCGACCGAAGAAAAGTGCGTGTTTTGTGACGGTTCACATGTGCGATACAAGTGCCGCGTGTTTCAAGGAAAATCGGTAGAACAGCGGATTGAAACGGTGAAACAAAAACATCTGTGTTTCAACTGCCTGGGGAGCAACCACTCTGCAAAATCATGCAAATCTGGAAACTGCCGTGAATGCAACAAATCGCATCATACGTTACTGCACAAAGCCACGACGCCGCCTACGTCGAGTAACAATGAACCCCGCAGTAGTGAGGCCGCGTCACTTTCAACACTCTCGAATCATCCATCATCTGTGCTACTGTCAACCTGCGTGATTAACATAAGAAACCAGCGAGGAAAAATAATTCAGGTGCGTGCTTTGCTGGATTCCGGGTCGCAGGCGAACATAATTACGGAGAAATGTGCTGCGAAAATTGATTTGACAAGGCGCTCGTTGTCAACGCCCATCGTCGGAGTCGGAGGCTCAAGAACCGACATTAAACAAATGGGAACATTTGTTGTGCAATCACGTGTGTCCGACTACAATACACCAATGAACGCGTTAATAATGCACAAAATAACGGATAAAATTCCGAATCATAAAATGGATATCCGGGGATTAACGCCCCCGCGGGGATTCAACTTGCCGATCCGTCATTCCACAAACCGCTAGAAATTGACCTGCTCATCGGGGCAGGCCTTTATTACGATATCGTAAACGAGCGTCACCTCCCTATGGGTCCATTGACGCTAATAAGTACTCACTTCGGCTGGATAGTTGCAGGTCAGTTACCGCAGGTGCAAACCACCCACTGTGCGACGGTAGGTTACGTGGGCCTCAACGAACTAGTGTCTCGATTCTGGGAAATCGAGAATTTCAAGCATACAACAAGTACATACGAGGATCGTGAATGTGAGAAACATTTTGAAAAGACAAGTACGAGAATGCCTTGTGGTCGGTTTGAGGTGGCCCTGCCCTTTAAAACCGATGCAAAAGGGTTAGCAGAATCCAGTGTATCGGCGAAACATAGATTTTTCGCGCTGGAAAGAAGGCTAGCTAAACAGCCGGAAGTCTACGAATCATACCATGAATTTATGCGCGAATACAAGGAATTGGGACACATGCATCCAACAAGCGGGGATGTAACGAACGGCTACTACATGCCTCACCACTGCGTAATCAAGGAAGATAGCCTAACGACGAAGCTCAGAGTAGTTTTTAATGCATCCGCGCCGTCAAACAACGGGACATCATTGAACGACATGTTAATGGTTGGCCCCACCCTCCAAGATGACCTGTTCTCCATAATGCTGCGTATGAGGACGAAAACATATGTGATCACCGCGGATATCACCAAGATGTACCGTCAGGTTAGCGTTCGGCAACAGGACCGGAAGTACCAGCGGATTTGGTGGCGTGAACATCCAGAAGACAACCTAGTGTCATATGAGTTGGCCACGGTCACATATGGAACCGCTCCCGCAGCATATCTGTCGATTAAATCAGTGCGCGAACTCGCGAAAATTGAGAGCAGTAATTTTCCGGTCGGCAGCGAAGTGTGTTTAAGAGACTTTTACGTTGATGATCTAATAACAGGTGGGAATTCGATTGAAGAATTAACTGTTATTCGTGGCGAAGTTTCCACTCTTCTCGGAAAAGGTGGATTTAAACCTAAAAAGTGGGCAAGCAATAACCCCGCCGTGTTTGAGTGCTTCCGCACGAACATTAATGACTCAGTAACAGTGCTGACTCGCGGGCTCAATGACTGTGTGACCACCCTCGGAACCGTATGGAACACTCATAATGACTGTCTAAGTTATAAGTGCAGTGAAATTTCCGCGCGCGTATTCACTAAACGGACAATTCTAAGTGAGATTTCCCGCATCTACGATCCGCTAGGATTAATCGGCCCGCTAATCATCACCGCAAAAATCTTAATCCAAGATTTATGGAGGATGAAGTGCGGATGGGACGATCCTCTACCTGCCCTGTACCTCGACAGGTGGACACGGTATGCTAATGAGCTGCAACTGGTGAGGGACCTCGCTATTCCCAGAAATGTAGTTCAGGTAGGCGCTGAATCATTCGAGCTTCATGGATTCGCCGACGCCACACAGTGGTCCCAAATGCCGAAAAGGTGGTCATAATATGAAGACGTTGTTCAAACTGC
Source organism: Ontholestes murinus (assembly GCA_963969525.1). NCBI lineage: Eukaryota > Metazoa > Arthropoda > Insecta > Coleoptera > Staphylinidae > Ontholestes > Ontholestes murinus. The sequence continues at coordinate 45,372,700 of OZ018389.1, read as the reverse complement.
ATCAAACTTCGTAGATAAGGCCTTTTTAGCTAGCTGATGAAGAATCCTTAATCAAAATTTAAAAAAACAAAATGGTGGATCCAATATGGCGGACAAAAAATTTAAAAATAGTCATATTTTTTTGATATTTCGTATACAGGGGATTTTTTGGGTGATTATTAAGAATGTTTAGTCAAAATTGAAAAAAACAAAATGGCGGATCCAATATGGCGGACAAAAATTAAAAAATACTCATAATTTCTTCGTATACAGGGGATTTTTTAGGTGCTTATTAAGAACGTTTAGTAAAAATTGAAGAAAAAAAAAATGGCGGACCCAATAAGCGGACAATAATTAAAAAATACTCATATTTTCCCAAAATGTCATATACAGAGGATGTTTTTTTCTGAAATCGTAAAATCTTAATAGTAACATCTTTATCTTTAGTAATAACAGCTTAATAATAACGTATATGTTTAATATTCGTCGTCCGACGAATTCACAGAATCGTTGTCACTACTCCCACATTCATACCTCGGCGTGTCTAACAGCTGCAGAACCTCAGCGTCTAACACCTTGAGTTGCTTCACCGGCAATTTTCGGTAGAATGAAAGCCTCAAGAATCTTGCTGAATTTTTTAGCACTGTTGTCGGCATGCAATACCAGGGGTACAGTTGTACGTAGAAACGGGCCGTGTCTATACAATACTCTTCAAATTTGGGTATATTGATTTGAGAGCCACAATATAAGGCCTACAAAATAACGTGAAATTTCTTGATCAAGGTTACGTCACTTCCAGTGATTAGGGTTGAAAGTGTGGTATTAAAAAAAACGGGGCGCAGTGTTTCCGTCGTTCGTACTTTCGTACTCCTGTTTTGGCATTTAGACCAAAAGTCCCAACTTGTTGCGGAATCCCTTTTGAATCGATTGTTTGCGAAGTTCGACCTTCGATTTGTCTTCGCCGCGATTGTGCCCTTTCTTAATCTCCAGTTCGTACGATATGTGCAAAAGGCATTAAAAAAAAAACGTATCTAAGCATGCAAAAATACTACAAAAATACGAGGGCATTTTGTTTTAAAGTGCTTCATTCCTTTTTTATGAACGTTTTTATATGAGGATTTAAGCCCGAAAAATGAACTTTTTTTTCAAAAGTGCGCCATTTTGTTTAGAATCAAAATTTTCAAAATCCGGTCCGTATTTTTTTAGAGTATCCATCAGAGATTCAGAAAACATTTACTTTTTTGTACCAGGTCCATTGCTGTTTCCAGGATCTTTTCGCCCCTTTTTGCCCTACGCTTCGAGAGAGACCTCCATTTTCTTTATTTTGTTACGTCATTTTTGAAAATTTTCTTTTAAAAAAAATTGGAAGAAAAGTTCAATGTGCATACAATAAATATATAAAAACAGTTTTTTAATAGGACTTTTAGATTTTGTTGAAAAAAATCTAGAAAATGAACTTTTTTCCCCCAGTCTAGAGTGGCCTAACCCCTTAATGAAAAGTATTACAAAAATTAAAATTACAAAAAAAGAGCAAATTTGAGCACCTCCTGATTACGAGGAAATTATTTAGAATCAGTTAGGTAATAAGGGGACCCTAATTCGAGAGTGGGATCTAGTGGGACTTTTTTTTAATGGACATTTAAAGATTAACTTTCAAACCTGGGACTCATAAAAAAGCATATTTTACACGTTACGTTACTCCAAGAGTAACCAAATTTATTTATAATACGACATATTCTTTAAAAATACTTACTTGTATTGGCAGAATCCTTGTCGAATGCATTCACTCATGTTCATATGAATAAACCGGCTCGGGATCGCGGTCGCTTTGCAGCGCGCGTCGACCCTTCTCGCTGGTGCCAATGAGGGCCCAGAGGGGTTAGACCGTTATAACTGGTTATTTTTAATAGGCCGGGTACCATCCTACGATACTAAAGTGCAAAAAGTCCCTAAATCAAACATGCATTTTTGGGTATTTTGGCCAGCTTTTCGGCATTTGGGACCACTGTGCGCCAGCGAGAATGCATATGGAGCATGTGTGTACATAGTATCTGTTAGATATGGACGAAAAACCTCTTCCCGCTTGTTGTGTGCGAAATCTCGAGTTGCACCGGTAAAGTCAACTACCATTCCCCGTCTCGAACTTTGCGCCGCGGTATTACTAGCCGAGTTGTGTGATCGCGTGTGTTCTACCTTAGACACTAAATTTGTGAGACATTATTATTATTCAGATTCTACCATTGTGCTTTCATGGATTAAGTCCGAATCGCGAAAATTCAAAAGGTTCGTGGCCAATCGCGTAGGTGAAATCCAGACATTGAGTGACGTTTCCAATTGGTACCACGTCGCGACACATGAAAATCCCGCCGATCTCATTAGCCGCGGATTATCTCCGTCGGATTTAAACCATTCAACGTTGTGGTGGAATGGACGGTTCCTGTTGAGTGAACAAGCCCCTGTCACATTTGTGCCAACTGCTGAACAGCCGGAAGTCAAATGTGGAATTATTTCGATTGAAATTGAGGACGTAATTCCAATCTGCTCATCCTTCCATAAAACAGTACGAACAATGGCGTACATTCTGCGGTTTAAGGATGCCCTAAGACGCCCTGCTATGAAGAGAAGTGGCCCATTCACCACCTAGGAGTTAGAGGCGGCAACCGACACTATAATCCGCCACCTGCAGCGATTACTGCGGGCCTTTTATTATTAAGAATGGTTCTCGTCGGTCTAAAAGAACTACCAAGGCGTATATCTGCGTATTCGTGTGTTTCGCAACAAAAGCCGCGCATATTGAAGTGGTCGCGGATCTCACCACGGAAGCATTCCTCGCAGCCTTCCATAGACTTATATCGCGCCGAGGATGCTGAGATTTTTTCCGACAACGCTACCAACTTCGTCGGCGCTCGAAACCACCTGAGGGAATTAGGAATTTTTCTTCGGGATGCTGAAGACGAGATAAGGACCGCACTCACAACCCAAAATATTAAATGGACTTTTATACCGCCGGGCGCTCCTCACTTCAGAGGCCTGTGGGAGGCCGCGGTCAAAAGTGTAAAACATTTACATCGAGTTGTCAGGAATGCTCTTCTGACTTACACCGAGCTACATACTCTCGTAACGCAAATAGAGGCTGTATTGAACTCACGTCCTTTGTGCCAGCTGTCTGAGGATCCGAACGACTTAGCTGCATTAACCCCTGGACATTTTCTCATTGGTTATGCAATCACCGCACCGCTCAACCAGGATATAAGCGACGTTCCGGCAAACAGGCTGTCTCGGTGGCAGTTCGTGGAAAAGCTACGCCAACATATCTGGAGTCGTTGGCAACAGGAGTACCTGTCCGAGCTCCACAAAAGGACCAAGTGGCAGAAAAACACCGCCAACATCGAAAATAGACCACTCGTTGTTATCAAGGAGGATAGCACACCACCGCTGTTATGGAAACTGGGACGTGTCGAGGCTGTTCATCCAGGACCGGACGGAGTAATTCGGAGCGCGACTGTTCGCACCAATTCCGGCTCGTATGTGCGCCCTTCTGTGAAACTGTGCGCCCTTGATACAAGTGATAGTGTGGTGAATAATGTTTAATTGAATGCTTGGCATTCAATGGGGGGCGGGATGTTTACGTCGATTTCACGTTTTTTCATTGTTTGTGTGTTTTCATGTATGTATAAAAAAATGTAAATGTCACTGTCACAACCGTTTTTTCTTTAATTTTCTGGTATTAGTAATTTTTATTAAAGTCGCGAGATCCGCGCAATACAATACTTTTCGCCGAAAAAGTGTGGATAAATTAATTATAATCTATATTTCGAACTACATATTTAATTATTACCTTATTTGGAAATCTTTGTATCACCGCATAATCTAGCGAAATATTGTAATTTTAATTTAAAGAGGAAAATTATGCTATTTGTAAATTCATATCCTCTTTAAATTAAAATTATAATATTTTGCTAGATTATGCGTTGATACAAAGTATTTAACTATTTTAACGCCTTTGTATGTTCGGTTAGATCATTTATCAAATTATTGTACAAAATATTATGATTAATATAGCTTCAATTTCATTAGATATGAAAGCAATAAATTATTATTTTTCCTTGTTAGGCCTCAAAATGTGATATATTTCTAGCAAATGCTTTATAAATAATAAAATTTATTAAACCATGTGATGTGTGTTTCTATATACACTAGTTATCACCATAAGAGTAAAATTAATACATAAAAATGGTCTAGTATAAGAGATATAAACATTTTCAGTAAATTAGATCTAACTCTAAATTATGTTTGACATAACAAGAAAATTTTCAACTCTATGTATAATCGAATGGCGAAACCTTAATGCTTAATTTTTTAGAATTGTTTACAAAATCTGTCTAAACTATGATTAGGTGATGATATTAATAATTGAAATTTTGAATTTATTATTCTAACTGACAATATACTTATGTATGTAAGAGTAATGTAAAAGGTATTATAAGCTTAAAGTTTGGAAAATACATCTATCTTATTTTATTGACAATCGAAAATTAAAGATAATTTACGAATTATTTAGTGCGATGGATATGAGAACGTTCATCATAAATAATAATAATTCAACAAAACGACTAAAACTATACAAAAAGAAAATTGCAGCCATGTTACTTATTCCATTTCTTAGTTATAACATTTCCTTGAAGAAATGAAGAGTGAGGGAAAGGTTGTTTAATCGTCAAATCACCATTTTCGTATCTTAAAAACCGCAAAAGATATTCTACTGAATTTTTAATTTTTTTAAATTTTTTTGCGGAAAAAGTGGAAAGTTTATTTGCATGAATTTTCAAATAATTATATAATAAAAATACCCAATACTTTTTCCGTATAACTGGATTTAATATATGCTAACTATAGTTTCGACAAGACATTTGTCATTTTTAAAACATAAGTGATTAAAAAATATACAAAACATAGCTATCTATAATATTACAACAATTTGTAGTATGTTGGAAAAATTAATCAATAAATAATACTAATATTAACAAACAGCCGAGAATAGAGGAGTGTAAATAAGGTCAATCTGCTCGTTTAGTAGTGGAAATTCTGGATAGGCACGAGCTTTGTGAATTTCAAGTGATTCCAACAGATCCATTTATTGTTCCTTTTCGGCAAGGTGCAATATCGAGACTACATCTTCACCAAAAGAATATGACTCATCGATATCGATTTTTGCGTCGACTGCATCCACCGATTTTTACATTTTTACTTATAAACTGCTTAATTCTAAACACGTGTACACAAATGTAGGATGTAAGGATCTTCGCCAGTGAGGGCCGTCACGGCTTTGTAACCCTATTTCTCTTAGATTTTTAAGGAATCTGCTTCTATCCATATTGTATAAGTCGCACTGGAATAATATATGGTTTATATCTCCGTGCCACCCACAGTTACAGAGCGGGCTGTTTACTAACTTGAGTTTGTATAAATGCGCTGGGAATGGGGCATTAGGTTTATTTTGAGTCGCGTTAAGGTGGAAGAGTAATACCGGCTTTTGTGGTCACTAAAAATATGGTCCACTTGCTTTGGTAAGTAAGGGTGTATCTTAAAATAGTGGCTACTATGTTTTTTGTTTAGAATTTCTCAATCCTTTTCCCATTTTGATTGAATATCTTTACAGAACTTCGTATTTATATCTTCCGCTGAGATATCCCATGTGTCTATAGTATTCCTTCGGGTTCCTATTTTAGCGTAATGATTTGCTAATTGGTTTCCCTCTATGTTTGTGTGTCCCTTAAACCACACAAGGCGACAATCTAGATCTAGCTCGTACAGTTTGTTTAGGTATATGATGATTTCAGCTATAGTTTTATGCTTCAATCTTTTCACTCCTTGCTGTTTTAAACAACTCAAAATAGATAACGAGTGTGTTAATATTATGATAGACGATTTATTATCTATCCCCCATTTAACAACCTCGATGATCGCGTATCCTTCTGCATCAAAAATTGACGTGTCTTCCTGTAACTTAAAGATTTTATACTCTTTGGAATTATCGATAGGTAACATTTAGACCTAGTTTAAAAATAATATTACAAATTTTTAAACTAGGTCTAAAAATTATACTTCGAATCGAATGTGTGTATAGACGTATATTGTGTGTGCTCCGCTAAACCACAATTTACCAAGGTCAGAAGTATATTTAATTATTAATTTCACTATCCTAATTATACTGAAAGTGCCTTCCACACATCTGCTACATCAGGAATACATAATGCCACTCACAAGAGATCAAATTGCGGACATAAAAGTTGTCGTGAAGGAAACCGTGATGGAGATTCTTAAAGACGATGGACTAATATCAACCATCATCGATGCAGCTATCAATAAGGTCAGTGCCGCATTCACACTCCAACTGAATAAAAACGAAGCAGAGATATCAGCTTTAAATACAGAAAATAAATCTTTAACTTTGCGCATAGAACAACTAGAACAGCAAGCGCGCCGAAATAACATTCGCATACTTGGACTGCATAATGATCTTGATAACAACCTAAAAAACAACCTCAACGAGTTGTTTCGGGAGAAACTAAATATTAATCGTCCCATCAACATTCTAAATTGCTACCGCACTGGAAAAAAGGAGGCTAAAAACAGAACCGTTATCGCCACCATCGCTGATTCGGAAAGCATTACTGAAATATTTAAAAACCGATCCAGACTCAAGAAAACCGGTATTATAATCACGGAGGACTTAATACCGTCTAGATATCAATTACTAAAAACATGCAGAGAAAAATTCGGAAGCAACAACGCCTGGTCAACGGGGGGTAATGTTTATGTCAAAACGGGAAACAACAAAAAACGCGTAACTGACAGTAAGCAGCTTGATGATCTTTTGATTTCCTAGTGTATTAATGCGATATAAAAACACTTAAATTTAATTTTTGAATTGTTAATTTATTTTTGATTTTGATATTAATTATAATTTTAATTTTGATTTTACATTTAATATTAATTTTTTTGAAGTTAGTTTTAATTTTGGAATTTATTTTAATTTTTTTCTATTTAGATTAATTGTATTTACCGCGCTATAAAAACACGTATTAACTTTGAATTTTTTAAATTTATTTTTAATTTTGATTTTGTTTTTAATTATAATTTTAATTTTGATTTTGAGTTTAAAATTAATTTTAATTTTTTGATTTTTTGTATTTACTTATTTACTTAATTGTATTTACTTATTTACTCCAGATGTTTTTAGTATTGCTTTTTCTCCTTCGTTAGCACTTTATTTTTCGTGTATACTTATAAAACATGAATATACTTCACTTATTGTTAATCTCTCTAGAGCGGATAACACGCGGATTATATATTTATGAGCATGTGTCATCCAATGAAGCATGTAACGCTGTGTCACATTAATGTACGTTCACTTTGTTCTAACTTTGGTAGCTTGAGGGCTCATATTAATTCTTTAGATTTTGATTGTGTCGCGGTGACTGAAACCTGGCTAAATTCAAGCATGGATAGCTCACAATTCTTTATAGATGGGTATACTTTTTTTCGTAAGGATAGGGTAGGTGGGAGAGGAGGAGGTGTTTGTATTTATATACGGACATACTTCATTTCTGAACTAATACATGTGCCTTTGTATGATCTTGAGCAAATATGGTTAAAATGTAAATTTCAAAATGAAACATTTTGTGTAGGTGTAATTTATCGACCTCCTAATACTAATACTAATAACTTTCTCAACTCATTAGAAACCACTTTTAGCTACCTGTTACCCCTAGCCGACAACATACTATTTTTGGGAGATTTAAACATTAATATTTTAAATGTAGATAACAGAAACACGATCTTGTTTACAGATTTTTTAAACTCGTATGGTTTAATTCAAACCATTCGAGACCCTACGCGCTGCACTGCAACGTCGGTGTCTCTCATTGACGTAATTGTCATGCCAGAAAATAATCATTGCTTAGAATCTGGAGTCATTAAGATTCATGACATAGCTGATCACGATCTTATCTATTGTAAACTAGAACTAGAAACAAAACCTCAACCCCGTTTTATTAAATTCCGTAAATTGAAGAGTATCAATATGTCACATTTTAACTCGGATTTACAACTTCTCCAAATTGACCAACTAATCTATCTAAAAAATATTGATGATAAAATTGCCTATTTAAATAATTGTATTCAGTGCATATTTGACATTCACGCTCCTGAAATCACCTCAAGAGTCACTAAGAAACCGGCCCCTTGGCTCACTACTACTATCAAAGAGATGATGGCATCTAGAGATCGGGCATACTCTACATTTAAAAAAAGTAGAAAAGAAGCAGATTTTAATGCATATAAGCAATGGCGAAATACAGTCAACTCTGCCATTTTAAAGGAAAAGAAATCGTATTTTGAGAGTATTTCTTTAAATAACTCCGATATGTGGAAATGTCTTAAAAATAATGGAATTATTAATAAAAAAACTCGTAACATACCAGACAGCATAAATGATGTAGAATCAATTAATAAATACCTAACTGACTCGATTAACAGCCAACTCAATTATGAAACTGCATCTTTTTACAACAACAACATTCATGCAAATGTAAATAATCTTTTCGATTTTAATTTAGTCGGCATTGATGAGGTCAATAACATAATCGGAAAAATTCATACTAATGCAACTGGCTGGGATGGAATTAACATCTCAATGATTAAAATGTGCTGCCCCTATGTATCCCCTTTTATTACCCATATAATTAATTGCTGTTTAGAACAACATGTTTTCCCTGACTTATGGAAACTAGCAACTATCATCCCTATTCCGAAAGTTGATATTCCAACTAGTTATAAAGACTTAAGGCCGATCAGCATTTTACCTTTACTATCTAAAGTTTTAGAACAAGTCTTAAAAAAACAAATTGAAGAATATATCACCGCACACAACCTTCTGCCAATAACGCAGTCAGGATTTAGGGCTCATCACAGCTGTACAACCGCATTGCTGAATGTAACTGACGATATAATTTCTGCTTCTGATAAGGGTCTTGTTACATCATTGGTTTTACTGGACTACAGTAAAGCCTTTGATACTATAAACCATGATATTTTAAAGTCGGTACTTCACTACATTGGGTTTTCAGAAAAAGCTAAAACTTTAATCTCCAGTTTCCTTGATAATCGCAGACAACAAGTAAAGATTGGAGATAATAGATCTGGTATTAGCAATTTAACGGCCGGTGTTCCGCAAGGGTCAATTCTGGGGCCACTTCTCTTCTGTATTTACACGTCTTCCTTATCAAAATGTCTCAAACACTGCAGTGTCAATTTCTATGCTGATGATACACAATTGCTTTATTCATTTAAACCTAGTGACATTAAAACCGCCGAAAATAATATTAATTTTGACTTAGCACAATTGATAAAAATATCTAACGATCACTCTCTAAAAATAAATGCTAATAAATCAACTGCAATGCTTTTTGGTCACAGTAGAACTATTCAACACATTAAGAATTCGCTTAAAATAAAAGTCAATGACGTAACTCTACCCTTTGTTGATGAAGCTCGTAACCTGGGTTTAACCATTGATAGTGACCTGCGATTTAAAGGCCACATTAGTAAATGTATTGCGCGTGCTTATATGAATTTAAAAATGATATACTCTATTAGGAAATTCCTGACTTTTCAAACTAAAAAAATTCTATGTGACACTTTAGTATTGAGCCATTTCGGTTTTGCGGACGTGGTCTATGATGCATGCCTGGATTCAGTTACTAAAAACAGAATTCAAAAAGTTCAAAACGCCTGCGTACGTCTCATCTTTGGTATACGCAAATTTGACCGTGTCTCTCAGAAACTCGCTTCACTAAACTGGTTACAAATGTCTGATCGGCGGTACTTTCACTCCTGTGTCTTTTACAATAAGATCATAAAAATGCAAACCCCTCCGTATCTTTATAATAAAATTGTCTGGCGGACAGATGTACACAATATCAATGTGAGGTATCGTGGTCTTATCTCTCCGCCAAGTCATAAAACAACCTTTTTTGAAAGAAGTTTCACGTTTAATATATACAGGACCTACAATAACCTACCCTCACTTCTAAAAGTATTAAATTTGCGTCTTTTTAAGAATTCCTTACGTAGAAGCTTGCTGCTGTAATAAAAATTTACCACTTCCTCTTTTTGATACCCCATGCTTGAATTGTGTGAGTTTTAAGTTCACCGGGTTTACCAATTTTTGCTATGTGTTTACCAAGTCTACCAAATGTTATTTATATGTTACCTCTAATCATAATTAATGTTTTTTTAATAGTACTTGTACACATATACATTTTGTAATCACCTAAGTTAAGTAGGTTAAGTGGAAGAACAGTAGTAGTTATATGTCAACTACCTGAACTTCGCCTACACTAGAATATATTTTATGTACTACATTATTTCTGTAAATAAATAAAGCCGTAAATAATAATGTTACCTTAATATTATTTTTTTTAGAATATTCAAAATTTCAAAACTGCATTTTCCAAAATATGTCAAAGATATATAATTTGAATCATTAAATGATGGTACTACTGCAAACAAAAATCTTCGAACCGTGCGCATTTTTGTAAATTGTAGGTTATATCCAATTATACAGACAAAGTGTTAAGTATTTTTATTATACCTATAATAAAATGTATAACGATGTAGATGCCCCAGGAATGAACAATTACAAATAATTTACACAAACCAAATTTTCATAAATATTTGGTTTTTAGGCAAAAAAAAATAATTTTTATTTATAGAAAAAGTATTTAACTTACACAAAAATTATATGAGTATTAATTATTAAGGAGAATTAAAGAAAGTAATTTATAAACATTAATCTTTTTCTGAAAAGAAGTATTTCGAAAATACAATGATGTATGTTATTAACCTTCTAAATATAATATATTTGTAATCGTGCAGATTTGCATGTTTAAAACTAAATCCGGTATTAAAATAAAAATATAAATTAAGTTTTATTGATATTTTAATCACATATAATTCTCAGAAATTAAGCATTTACTACATGCCATATTTAGTTTTTCCGTTTTGTTTTACTTTTTAAATACTAAAAAGTTACGTTAAATTTATATAATAATACTTTTATAATTAATGTTTGAAATAAAACAAGCATTTAAATTTAAAACCACAACATTGTTCCGCAACACATGTAATCAAAATAGCCTGAAAATTCTCCTGATATTGTTATATAACAAACGTTTTAATTAAATCATACCCCATATCAAAATACACGTCCGAGTCCCTTCTTCCTTTCCCATAATAGATAATACACACCAGACCTAATACAGAATTGCGAAGGTAGTTTACCTTTACAATTTCTCATTATGTATGTGCTATTTCCTCCCATTGTGTCATCCGAAATTGTACTAGGTGTTGTTCATCAAGTTAAGTGATCGTTACTCCGTTTCACATAAACGCCAATATAAAGCACAATTCGACAAGTTAGAGACAACGGGCTTATATACCTATTATTTACGACCAGGCACTAATCTGACTTGTAATTAAGTATATTAAAGCTAATGATTTTAGAATATAGAAAATGCATGTGCGTTTTTATCTAAAAATAAAAAAAAACGCAATATGATTTAAAATGTCAATTTAATAGTTTTCACTCGATCAGATACAACCAATTAAAAATTTGGTCACCGCTTTAATGGAAACTATTACATTAGTTACAATTAAATTTGTTGTTTTAATTGAAAAGTATCACCAATTATTAGAAGAGAAACGTTTATTTTAATTTTATAATACTTGCTATTTCATTCAGTTAACTATAGTTTCGATATCTCGGATTGTAATTTTTTTTTATAATCACATAAATTAAATTATAATAATGCAAGTCTTGGTCGTTTTATAGCAGTTATGATTTTTTCTTAGATTTTTATGTTTAGTATATTTCTTTACTTTGAAATATTTGAAAGATTATTAAAATAGCAGTAAACATTTACAATGTAATAACAATAAAATAAATATGCATTTATTATAAAAAACGCCAATAGATTTAAAATTATTAAGTTATGATATTATATATAAAAAAAAGTTTCACTAAGAATTACATGTAAACCTAATTCAAGAACGTTATAATCTTTTTATTATTTACTCTTAATAAAAAACCACTGAAATATTTATAATATAATTTTAATATGAATGAACGTAAATTAAAAACGAAATAACACTGAGTTTATTCCGTATTTTACTTATTTATTAAGTGAATAACAAACAAACAAACAAACAAATTCAACGCACAATACATAAGTGAAGTAAGGATTAAACTCAGCATTATATTATTTCTAAAAACACGTAAACTCAAATGAACAATATGAGACATAAATTATTTCAAAACATGTATTATATATTGGAGACTTCTTTATTTAACTAATTGAAATAGTAATTTATACGACTTGATATAAACATTCTTAATTATTATTATATAACAATAGGTACTAAATATAGAATAATGTAATAATTTGGACAGAATATTATTAACAAAATTAAATAAATTTTAAGAAGCATATGAACGTAAAAATTACACTATAAAAGCATATGATGGTAACTACTAACTAATTAAATTTCTATTTACCTTTTACAAAATGGAATATCAAAACTTTCTCTATTAGCAAATGTTTCTTTGTATTAATTCAAGTATCCAATCTATAAAAATAAAACATCATCTATTAATGTTTATTCAAAAGTATACAATAATATCGTTTTTTTATAGTTTGAACACCTTTTTCGATTAAATTCATTTAGATGAGAGAATGCGTGTATTTAATTAATTGCTAACTTAACTTGCGATGAAACTGTCCCCATTTATTGTTGAAACTAGTAGGAGACAAAATACTAAATACCTCCAAAATAAGTCAAGTGATTTTTAATCTAAACCGAAGATTTGGAGATATTGAATGTCGTTTGGCGAAACTTGAGAGCTCTCAATCAAAAGAATTGCGAGGCTTCTTCACACAACAGCGTGCAGTTGTAAGAAGTTCTATCTTAAAATTTAAGAAAGAAATATGCAAAAAAATAATTTTCTTTTATTTAATATTGCTGAATCAATAGCGGATTCAATTGATCGTAAATATGTCGAAGATAAAAAACTATTGAAGGTATATTAACTAGTGTTGGTAGTAATATCAAATCAAATAATAAATAATATTACCAGGATTTGTAAATTTAATACAAACTCGCAAAGACCTATTAAATTGCTTCAAATGATGAAAAGACTTCTAAAAAGGTTTTAAAATCGAATCAATTAATTAAGAACCGTGAAATGATTTTAAAGCCGATTTAACATGAAGCACAAGAAGAATATATTGCATGATGTTTAAGTTAAAATAATAATGGCGACACTAACTGGATAATAAAAAACTAAAATTAATAATATTATGTTAAGTATTAATTGTATCGTGTATGATATTATTATCTGTATATTTATAACCATAACATTTGCTTGTTGATTTATTTTATAGAACACACATATTTAATGGCATAACAAGTACATATTTTGCAAGTTACTAACTCACACACAAGTGTTTCACTTCGGTGAGTATATTTGATCAATTTATTTGTTTAAAATAATATCAATTATATACTAATATTTTCCCGATAGAGATTTCTATTTTATTGCGTAAGTTTAATTTGTATATTAATTTAAGAATTGCATAAGTTTAATTTGTATTTTAGAAAGAATACATATGTAATTTAGTATAACTTGAGCAAATAAATTACTTTATTATTATTATTATATTATTTTAACGGAAACGTGGTTGACGAATTAAAAAATAATGAATTAAGATGGTCAAATTATAATATCTTTATATGCGACCGTAATCCTAATACAAGCAATGAAACATGTTTTAAGGCGTGAATATTAACTCAATCAAATGTATGTGTCTTTTGCTATCGAAAACATTAATTATGTTTTTGGTAATATTTCTTTCCACCTGCTTCTTATAACAAACAATCTACATGTTCGTAATTGTTCAACCGTAAAGATTATAAGTGGTATAGGGTATACCACTTAAGTTCGAAAACCAGTATCGATGAATCTACACTACTCAGGTAAAGATTATAATTTACTTAATATACCGGGTGAGTTTTTTTAGATGTTCTCTATGGGGATCTCAAAAACTATAAAAAATAGAAAAACGGTTAAATGGGGAAAGAAGTGTAGATTTACGAGACGAATAAAATTCCACATTCAATGTTTCCAAAAAAGTCGAGGGTAACTAAATATTTTGAAAAAAGTATAATTTGACATTTTTTTCAAATCAATATACCTTGGTTATCACGACAGGTAGAAAAAACTATAAGTTATAGATAAATTTAGGCAGATTCATAAAAAATCTTATTGACATTATTTTCCGAGATATAACGCAAACTTACATTTTCTTAAAAACCATAGTTTGTTATGGCCTGATTCGATAGATTATTTTTTTTCTCTTTAATCCAATATCACATATAATATAGTTATTTCCAAAAATAAGTGAGGTTTGGTCATTTTAAGTTTTATTGTAAATAAGAAAATAGTTTGCCAAGTTGTTTATAATAACAGCATTATTGTTATTATTAGTTGTACAGAGATAAACAAAAATGAAAATACAGCATAAAGTAAAATAATTATGTAAATATCAAATATGTGGTGTAAACACATTTGCTATATTGTGAACAGATCGAACGCGATTCACTAATTTGTAACGGGGTACGTGCGGGTATAGCGCTATAGTACCGAAGCGCTCCGCAGTACCCTTCCCGCTAACGCCACCATCGCTCCATCGCTCACACCATCGCACCCCTACGCACATCCCCAGAGAAGTACTGCGGAGGAAATGGGTGCCACCCGCCGGTTCCGAAAATAATTAGTGTTCTACAAGCTCTCAGCTAGACCAGTTGTCTGAACCCTTATGTGGTCGGAGTTGTGCTGATTATCAACAAGTTGTTACTACCAGGATACCGCTCTCTTGTGTGGACAGTACCTGAGACCGCCGCCGTGCCGATCTCCTGCGTGGAACAGCTGCCGACACTTGCCCGAATTCGAGATTCAAATAATTTGTGCATATTGTGTATAATTTTTTCAATGGGAAATAAACTCTTTTAAGCCAACCGCCTACAAACTGACGCCCAACGAGCGGGCCGAAAAGAGTTAAAGAGCCGGAAAAATGCATTCCTTCAACAAAGAGCCAAACGTGCAAAGGGATGGCTCTCTCTCAGAAGCAGCTGCTGCAGCTCATCAGCGCCATCCAGCCCAAAAGGGTTTCCTTTTTCTGCACTGCACTGCAAGATTCAATGGAACCCGAAAAGCCGACGTGGTGGAGGATTTTATCGACAGTATAGATTTTTTTCAAACAGTGATGGATTAAAAAGCCATCCAGGGTTTACGCTTGTTACTAGAACGACCCGAAAACACCTGGTGGAGCGGCATCAAGGAGAATATTCATACTTGCAAAGATGCGAAAAAGGCCATTATCGATGAATACGCACCCATACCACCAGCGTATAAAATTTTTATGGAGGTTTTCGCTGAAAACCAGAAACAAGGAGAGACAACATGCGACTTCATTACCTGGAAGAGAGCGTTGTTAGCTCAATTGGAACAGCGTATACCAGAAGAAACCCAAATCGATATGCTGTACGGATTATTGAAGTACGAAATAAGGGACAGAATTCCCAGAAACTCCATCTCAAATTTCCGAGAATTATTAAACCAAGCGGGCTTGATAGAGGTCCACCTGAAAAAAAATCACAAATAAAAGCTGAAACAAAAAGGGCAAAATGCTCAATATGCAAGTTGTATGAACACACCACGGAAGACTGCCGAAAGAAAGGAAAGGGACTGCTACCAACAGGGGAGAAGAAACAAATTTACTGTTACGGGTGTCAGACTCCGGGATATATAAAGAGAAATTGCCCGAAATATACGGGGCAAACCACGTTACCTATCGGTTTCTACGCAGCCGACTTTGGTCTTAAGGTACGAGACCGTACAGCCCTCTACATGGAGGTAGGAACTACAGGAACGGCGTACATAGACACCGGAGCTAGAACAAACCAGCGAGCGAGCAATTACCCTTGGGAACTCAAAAAACAGGGCATGGATTTCCAGGAGAAGCTCGTAAATCTAACTTTTGCCGATGGACCGCTTTATGCACTAGAGCACCGGTTATACAGAAAGGTCAAAAACATTTTTGGAAATAGACTTCGCCGAGAACGCCGGTTTGATTCTGCATTTCAAACCCGCCTCAAAAGACTCATTCGATTTTATACTAGATGATGTGATCCAGGAAGTAGATGCCGCAGGGGATTTACAACTGGAAACACTGGAAACAGAAGAGATCCTTCTAAACCCTACAACAGAAGGTGCGGATTTGACAGAAGAAGAGAAAACAAAAACAAACAAGCTGTTAGAGGAATCCAAAGATATCTTTAATGAATCAGGATCCCCAACCGAGGCAACAGAGTACGTCATCGACACAGGAGATCACTTGCCGATATCTCAACCACCTTAGCGTCTATTCTTCCAGAAGACAGAGATCCTAAAAACAGAGCTGAAACGACTACTGTAAGAAGAGATTATGGAAGAATGGGAGAGTGTATGGGCCGCCCCGGTGGTTATGATTCCGAAAGTCTACGGGAAATCCGCCTGTGTATCGACTATAGGAAGCTGAACCAAAGCGCTCCGCACTACCATTCCCGCTAGCGCCACCGTCGCTCACACCACCGCCAGGGATGCCACCCTGCCATTAAAGAACTCCGACGGTCTAGAAAATAATCAGAGTTCTACAGCTAGACCAGTTGTTTGAACCCTTGTGTGGTCGGAGCTGTGCTAACTATCAACAAGTTGATACTACCAGGATACCGCTCCCTTGTGTGGACAGTACCTGAAACCGCCGCCGTGCCGATCCCGTGCGTGGACCAGCTGCCGACACTCGCCCGAATCCGAGATTGAAATATTTTTTCCATTGGGAAATAAACTCTTTTAAGCCAACCGTCTACAAATTGTGGTTTAATCTATGGTGTGTTTGATCAAGAATCCTCGGTTTTGAAAACGCACTAACTGGAAATGATTTTTATTTTCTTCAGGAAACATTTGAAGATATGCTCGATTATTTAAATTTCTAATTACGGGCAAGATTGAAATGGTTCCAATATGATGGTGCTCCTCCTCATTACATGTTGGCTGTACCAAATTATTTAAATTAAGCTTTTCCTAACTCATGAGTGGGAAGAAATGAACCAATCCCAGGACCATCTATGCGTTTTAGATTTTTTTCTGTGGGATTATATAAAAAACAAAGTGTATCAGAAATAATATGAATTCGCGAAGAATCGCAGACTAGTTGTTGTTGAAACATTTAATTCAAATAACATGAATAGTCAAAAAAGCCTTAAATTATTTTTTTTTAAATAAAGAAAACTTATAACTTTTATATAAATAGTGGTATAAAAAAGTTATAAGTTTTCTTTATTTAAAAAAAATTGAAAATGTACTACGAAGGAAACGCCGAGAAGACTCAAGACTTAAATTAAATTTTAAAAAGATATAATTTACGTCATAATAATATTAATGGTGCATATTTTTTTTCCTCTATTATTATTTTTATAATTTCAGAATTACTTGCAGTTTTTTCAATTTTGTTTGTCTCTGTAAAACTATAATAATAATTACAATATTTCTATTATTATAAAGAACTGCAATTGTTTTACTTTTATCGTTTTCATGACTAACTTTCTTTTTATTTATTATAAATCTTAAAATGACTATAACTCACTTATTTTTAGAAATAACTATGTCATTGATTTAAAGACAAATATTTGATTATAGACAAAAAATAATCAATTGAATGATCCATAGCCAACTATGGTTGCCATTTAAAAACATGTATGTTTGCGCCTTATCTCGGAAAATAATGGCGATAATAAACGAGACATATGTTTAAAAAATTTACACTTTTTACCTTTTTCAAAATATATATAATAAATACCTTTGACTTTTTTGAAAACTTTGAAAGTGGAATTTTATTCGTTTCGTAAATCTGCACTTCCCCATTTAACCGTTATTATATCTCTTATAGTTTCCGAGATCCCCATAGAGAATATCTAAAAAAAAAACGCACCGTAGATCGGATAAATATCAATAATACTTTAACCCAATTAGATATGGAATAATGATATTACCGGTACTGCTGATTTCATGCTGATTATTAGGAAGGTAATCCCCCTACTGATGGTCCGCTTAATCTCTAATCCCTCTAATAATTTAAGCTTCCGACTTTTTCGGCAAAAATGGATAGGTGTAATTTTGTCCATGTGGTGTCCTGTTTTTCTCTGTTCGCGTTCCCTGGTTTAAAATTTCTTCCTGTTTCCTGTTCCTGTTTCTTTTTAGTGGATCTGTATTTTCTATTTTGTTATTGATGATACGCTGTCCTACATTTCTTCTCTTTTCAACTGTTGCTTTTATGTTGTGTGATAATAACTGTCTTTTTATTTTTGTGGAGATGTTGTTTACAAATGGTATAGCAGCTAATATAATTCCTTCGTTATCTCTTTTGTCCTCTTCGTTATATAGTATTGTGTCTTGATCAATTTTACGTAGCCCTAAAATGGAATGGAATTATATGTACCTTATAAAATAATAAAGAGTAAAAACAATAGGATTCCTTGTCAGTTTAATGCTGATCCAATCAGTCGCATTCGGAAAAAGAAACTTGCTCACAAAAAGTTTAAATTGTGACTTAAATTCGAATATTATATAACTTTCAGTAATGTACGCATGGAATGTAAAACTTTAAGTAAAAATGTATTATTAAAAAGCCAAATGGACAACTCTATAAGAAATAACCCAAAACTTTTCTTGACATACGTAAAGGGAACTCAGAAAGGAAGTGGAAGTGAATGTTATAAAATACAAGAGGTACTAACTCAGCCAAGGAAACAGTTCATTAAAGATGCAGATGTAGACCTTCAGGAGCCGGAAGAAACTTGTTTTTATAGCAGTGGTGTAATTCAAAATTTTGGTTTGGATATCACTTTGACTTGTTGTAGATTCACGAAATGTTTTCGTATTTTAAAATTATTATTTAATTGTCTACAATGAACCAAAGGATTTTAATTTAAAAAAATTCGGAACAAGCACGGGCGGAGTTCATAATACATTATGTTCTTGCACTTAAACACGATTGTATTTGTTTCTCATTATTCAGTTAGTACCATGATGCTGGAGTCAACGATCTTCGCCCATATCTGGAAGATTTTATTTTGTCCTTAATTTCCTTTAATATCCACATTTTAGGAAGAAATTTTCTGGCAGTTAATGTCTGCATTTAGTCCGTCATATCTAAGATATTTACTCTAAACAATTAATAGAGCAGCAAAGTAGCAAACATCTTGTCAACGCCTTGGAGAATTATGATCAAAACGATAGTATATACACTGATTTCTTTAAATAATTGAATGCAATATATGGGAGTAAATAATTTTTTGTCGAAGGAAATTTCTGTAGTTTCGGGGGTTCCATAGAGATCCCATTGTGGAGATCCTATTCGAATAAATTAGTTGACAGCGTATAAACGCATGATTGTTTAGAAATAATATAGCTATTATATTATTTCTAAATAATCATGGGTTTATACATCATCTGTCAATTAAACTAAAGAAGCTCATTTTTGGTAGAAAATATAAGGTATAACTTAATTTACTTTTTGTCACAATTACGGATTCATCATCTTGGTCCATTAACTTTTAAATTCTAAAGTCTGATAGTAACCTATTTTATGTGTTTTAATTTTTTAGTCGAACCTTAAATTTTAACAAAAATATGTGTATGTTTTTTTTATACTCCAGACCAATTCGTGTAATTTTGAAACATATAAGAGGGTGTTTGGATTAATTGGTTTACGTGAAGATGATAATAATTCAATTAATCTTTCTTCAATATTTAAATAATGAAGGAAGGTTTTAATCAAGTCTGGGTATGCGTTTATTTGCTTACAATTTTAAATAAAATTAATTCACTTGAGCGTACTTTATAGAATCAAAACTATTGGTACTTACTTATGTACTTGTAAATGAAAATAAAATATATAAAGAATAAAGTTAATAAAGAAATAAAATTTATAAAATAATAGAAAGTATTAGGCTCTTAGTTATATTAATAATTAAATACGTTTTTAATGTGTATTGTAAAAAATTGTATAGCACTAATTTTGCGTTGTTATACATATAACAAAATATGTAACTCTTCTTCTAATACAATTCCAATTACTATTTTAAATTAATACTACAAGCTAGGTTAAAATGGTCGAAGTAATTTAAAATATTTGGTATGTTCACTTTCACTTTAGTAATTAAGATACAAAATAAGAATACTAATATTATTTCTCCTTGAAGCTGAGAGAAGACTGTTTAAATCTTTTCCTTGGTATTCCTGGGGGAATTTTAATTTTTGAGAATGCCTGGAAAGAGGCAGATGCTGAAATATATGCCTTCGGTGTTCGTTCCCAGTATTCTTTATGTGTAGCTGAAATCATGCCGCATTTTACTTATAACCCGGAAAATTTATAAGTAATGCCGTGTAATACAGGATATATGTACTTTTATAACATGGTCCATATTTCACCTGGAAACATTTTTAAATTACCCACATATCGTACAACCCTCCGCTTGAATGTAGTGCTTACGAACATATTGAGCTTTTACAGTGACAGTGATTACGTAGTTTACGAAATTGGCAGTTGGTTAAAAATAATACAAGCATCTCTTTTAAGTCTATAATAATAATATTAATAATAATATACTATACATTTTTTTATATTTGTTGTCATCTTATATTTAGATATAACCCCATGTTCTAAATTCTGTCAATTATTAATATTATTAATTGTATATGTTATTACTAAATGGTATAATTTTCAAATCTTGGAGCCTTTTCTGCTAACCGGCGACATTTTCTCCTGGTTTGTTTAACCACAGAAACCATTTAAGAACAGCATGGTCGATTCTTAATAAATAAGGAATTTTTAATTTTATTTTGAAATGTTGAATATGGTTCAAATATTTTAAAAGCGAAATAAATATATTAGAATAATGATTTTAAACGATAATAAAATTATTAAGGCAAAGAGATCGCGGGTCGATAGCCGTTTGACAGAAAAAATAAATTATTGTAACATATCATATTTTTTTCTGTAAATAAAGATGTTTATTATTATTAAAATAATTGATAGTTGATAAATAAATAAATTTTATACAGAAGTAATAGAAATCTTACAACAAATTGTTTTTTATATATTTTTCAACATGACTGCCTTTAGGATGGGTTTTACCAAGTTAATATAATTTTTAAAGTAATTGGAATTTGTAATTCTAAGATATCTAAGATCTAATGAATTTAAACTAGATTATGATTAAATTCTGTGGTATTTTCTTAGTTTTGCTTTTTGGTCTCCATAGTATTAGCAAGTGTACTGTTGCAAATTATGTTTTTGAAGTTAGACCATGCATCATCTATGTTTAAGGTAAAAACTTAAGCTAATTGATAATATTGTATTATTTAGTATTTAGTTTTATTATACACTAAGTTTTGGGTTGATTAATGTAAAGTATTCTATAATTGTGAACCAATAAAATTCCTTGCTTCACTTGTTGTTTTATTTTATTATTGCCAGATTTATATTTGATCATTAGTTTTATTATAGTTGATTGTTTCTTGTACACTGCCCAGCATAAAACTAGGATCAATCCGTTATTTGAAGTTATTTTAGAAATTCTAAGTATTTTACATGTTTTTGTTAACAGATTGCTTAAATAAAAAAATATTTTTTTGTTGCCCAAAGTTTATTAGAAGTAATGAAAATTAACAATTTTAATTCGATATGCTAAGTAATGAAAATGAATAAGTTTACTTTGATATGCTTTTTTGAAACAAAAGAAAGCAATAATATCTAATACATGGAAATATTGACAACATTACGGTAAATTGTACAATTATAATATAAATAATAAAGTTAATCAGGTTACGAAATAAACTAATACATATTTACAATTATCTGAATATTTAAATAAATATTTCGCAAGATATATAAGACAAATATGAAATAATTCTATAACACGGGTATGCGTATACACTGGGCTTAAGGTCAAAAACTTAATAATACGTTATGCATAAGAAGTTGTAAATGCTGTTTAAATGTGTTGCTTTTACACGTATGGTAAAGGAAGCACAAGTGTTACATGCATCACCTTTTATAAGTTTGCGGAGGCCTTCATGCCACAAACACAAAGTGCCCGCACAAAGTTAGCATTAAGGGCATATTTCAGTGAACAAAATGCATTTAATATATAATGTTTGTGGGGTTATTATTACCATTTTATAAAACTGAGTGATTTTTTTAAATAAATATAGTAAATATTACATGTTCTACTATTTATTCCTTTCAAGTATTATTTTTGTTTTGTGCATAATTCTTATTTATTGGTACAATTTATTCAATGGAAATTTATTTGCCATAAATATATTATAAAATCAGGTAGGGTTTGTTAAATGCATAATTATTAAAAGAGTAATTTGTTATATTTAATTTGATGGTCAGTTGATCCTTTAGATTATAAATTTATTAGTGTATGTAGTGGATAACATAATATGTAGGGTATATTTTGGGATCATCAGATTTTGCCGCAATGAGCAATATGAACTTTTAAAAATGATTTTACTTAACTACATTTATAACGAATATGCAATGGAGTGGAAATACAATAACAGCTCCGAATTAATAATACATTAAGTACGGCAACGATAGTTCAGGTTAGCAATTTAATGGATGGCCGGCACCATTCGCCATTGGGATACACTGAAAGGCGCTTTAGAGTGACGACAGAGATCCTTTAAAGTATCAATCATTTACAGACTCGCAATATAACCAATTATATCCATACTAATGCAGCTCCTGGCGGGTCACTAACTTATGTGTGGCCTCGCGTTGTCATGGTGGAATACAACTTGATTTGCCAATTTTGGTTGCTTTTCGTTGATAGTTTCATTTAATTTGTCCTATTAGTCACAATGCATCATCGTATTGATCTAACCAAAGTTATGATATCAATTTAAATATTTTAATGGATATTTGCTTACGTTCTATAATCGCAACTGATAATACGTTTGAAAAACGGACCATTTACATTGTCGTAGGAGTTTATACATTTTGATAATTGAGTTTCTTTGAGTTCATATGGAGTACAAATATTACATATATTAAAATTTCTACGTCTCAAGTCGTGTAACGGCGTTTTACTTCGATTAATACCTTTGTCGTCCTGCTTTACTGAATGTGGTGCACCTTTTACATTAAAATTAGGGTAACGGGACTAGGCAAACCAACTCTGGCATTGGCGTTGTATTAAACAATCTTTACCGTACTCAGCACATAACTTTTTTTATGGGCCTGCGTTGCGAATTTCCCTTTTCTGAGGAGTAAAACATAGCGATATTCGTCGGTTTATTTTGTCAATTTTCGACTACTGATCTAGACTTACTACTGGATAAATTCATTTACTTACTTCTTTAATGACTATTAAAGTATCTTCTATCAAATGGTATTTAAGTTAACTAAAGATAGTTTGTTATATATAAAATTGTGAACATCTATTGCTAGGAACCGAAATGACCCAAGACTTAACCCGATAAATCAAACACACAGGTAACTTTGCGATAATTATCTGTTTTTGAAGATAAATACTATATATCTTATCAATGGTTAATGGCGCGACAGATATTGATTTATATAGTAAGAATATTGCAGTTTGAGCAGTTAGTTTCAATGTAACAAATTTTGATTACATTGATTTAATTTACATTTTCTTTACAACCATAACCATACAATATAATTATTATTTCGCATTTTATTGATTTATTTTATTGTATAATATTATTTAATTTTTATTATAAAAATGTTAACATTTATATATTAATTTTAAGTTAATAACATTTTCAATACATATTTTAAATTAAAAACATGTTAATCCTGTAATTTAGTTTAGTTAAATTGTGATCACTTACTTAGTTTGACGAAATCTTTAATTTTTTAAATTTTGTTATCTAATTTCACGTCTAATTTTTTTTGTCATTGAATTTAAACTTGTGAATTATTTCGATTGCACATTTTAATATTTTTACGGTCCTTATGTTTAATCTAATTATTATATTACAATTATCTTTTATTTATCTCATTATACTTACAGGTTACACTTTATATAGGGTCATTGTGAGGTGTGTTATCCTTTCATGAACTGCGACCTCACAGATCTACCCTTCACCGGTAACTTTCTAAGTAGTCCCACGTCCTTCATGAACTTGGTAACTTTCTTGGGGGTGATGCTGCTAACTTTTTCGTAGGATAATCGGTTCCTACCAAAGTGTGAAAACGCTTGTGTACAATCGTGTCACAAGTGCATAGTATGTGCTCGGTCTTTTCATCTGCCGAATCACATAATCTCCAATTTCCTATTTTCCCATATTTTCACCAATGGTACCAGAGGGCACAATTCCCTGTCATGAGTACCGTTGTTCTCAGCTCGTTCCTTATGAGTTCAAACCATTGGCTGTGATCGAGTTTGAAAAGTCATTTTGATTGACGTTGGCCTGGGACATTGTTCCAGTGCTTACGTCTTCTGTCATCTTCCAATATTTGCACTACATCTCTTCTGTGCGCCATGAGGAGATAACATTTGCGCATCTTTTGGCTAGTTTATCTGCCACTTTGTTACCTTCTATTCCCCTGTGCCACATGAGGTCAATGTCAGTAGCGGTAGAGAGCGTCGACATTCACAGACAGTCTTTGAGCAGTGGCTCGAAGCAAATGTATACATGCGCGCCTTTTAGGTGCCTATACAGACAGTATTTCTGTCCTGTCCTGTCCAGTCTCTCGGCAGTGTTTTCTTCTTCTGATATAGTAGGAGGGCCGCCAAAAGTCCATCCTTTTGTATCACTGGATGGAGCGGTATGAGGGCAGCATAGGTGACAATGGGTACCACTGCCATTATGCAGCCAATACGTGATTTTATTCTTTAATTCCCAGGTTTTTTCTATTAGCCGCCGACAGGCCCAGAGCGACGCGGTGCTTTGGTCATAGTTTGTCGATATGCTAATTCGGAATCCAGAATGATACCCAGATACTTCACTTCAGTGGAGAGGTTTATTTCAATTCTTTTCAGCAAGGGAGTGTTTATATGCACTTTCCTTCTACATGTAAATGGAACTATGATCGTTGAATACGGGTTGACACTTAGTCCTTCCCAAACATATCAATTATCAATGATATTCAGTGTTGTTGCATTAGGAATGTAAGAATTCCTAATTGCTTGCCCCTGATTATTACTTGCTAGAGTCATAGATACTGTGGATCCTGCAATAAAAGCCGTTACTAGTCGGCTTTGAAGCATTGCTTCCATATAAATACTCGTTATATAATGCCGTAATTAACAGAGAAATAATCATAAATTAAGAGTGGTCAATTTGAACGGGAAGACGCACTCCCGTGCATAGAATAATTCGCACAAATAAACCCCTAAAAACTTTGTCTTTATCAATTGACCTAATTTTCCCTTTGTTGTATTGCTAGTGGTGGGGTGCTTTTCGTAGTATTGTTCCCGGCATTTTTATCTCAGCAGTTCAATGCTCAAACAAGCTACTTAAGTTAATTTAAAGCAAACATTAGTTTTTATTTTATTTTTGAAATTTAATCAAAATTGCATTGATGAAGAGTATATTATGGTTGTGAATAATATAATAACTATCTCTAAAATTAATAATATATAATTAATAGAGTAAAATAAATTAGGCCTATTTATATTAAATTGAAACTATAAGCTAAACGAAATTAAATTACAAAATATAAACCTATTATAGATTAACAGCATTTTCACACTACCCATATGACCAGAATATATGCATTATTATTCTCTTCATGCCCACAACATTTATTTATTTTAATTAATAGTTCTCGTTACTTTTATAAAATGTGTTTTATAATCTTACAGATTTGTAGAAAATGTCCCTTGATGTACTAATAAAAATATTGTAGTTTTATGTTATGGTACTACTGTTTTTATTAGTATATTGTATAATGAGCATACAATGATACATGAGCCGAGGTGGCGAGTGCAGCAATTCATACAAGTAGGCAATGGTCATTGTATGCGAATTGTATACTATACATTTTCTACTATTATACATATGAATTAAAAAATACAAATATAGATTTCTACTTATTAACCTTGAACAAATTTTATTTATTAAAAATATATGTGATATTGATACAGTTATGAAATGTTTTCCACATTAACCAGACATGATGGCAATAATAGGCAAAATTTTTCTAATCGTTTAACATATTATTTGGAAAATAAACAATAGAATACCAGTACCGAGAGATACTTTCCAATTAATTTCGTTTTCATTTACTATGTAACAAAATGCAAAATAACTTATATATGCTCTATATTTGTGTAGTTATGATGATGATTATGATTCGTATTTAAAAAAAATACTTCTATTTTTGAGAGTCGATTAATAAATAAAGAAACAATATCAAAAAATGAACATGTGAAGAAATAAAAGCAAAGCTGGGTGCTATATATAGGGACCTTTCGCTATATGGCAACTATAAGATATTGTTGATGTTTATTTTCTGGGTTTAGTGAAAAGTAATGTGTGAAGAAAGGATAAACTGTGTTATTTATACTGAGATATTGTTTCAATTTAATAAAGGTTGTTGTCTATCTGATTTTGATAAAGGGCACAAATGCTGATCGCCAGTAGCATTAGTATACGTTAGAAACCAAGTAATAATCAAGACAATGGATTTTTGCAGTGATTAGCAACTAAGATTATTGTTGCGATTAAAACGGAATAATCCTACTAAACTTAATGCAGAATAGAAGAATGAACACTTACCAGTACTGCAGTGAATTACTGGATGTAACCATTTGGATAAGAAAATCGTTCTGTTTTACTACGATAACATACCAGTACATTTATCCAGAGTTATCAAGGCCAAATTGCATTAACTGCACTTTAAATATTGCTTTTAACTAGTGTAGCATTCACAATAAAATTTCACATTTTATTAATCTTGTAGGCAATGAAATGTTATGAATTACTGCCCACTTTTCTGACGCTATAAATTCAGAATGCGACGATTCAGGTTTTGAAAATATTACAACACAAAAAGGTTGCATTGTACATAATTACCATTAAAGCCACTTTTATTAGCTTGTTCTTAAGCATACAATCGTTGGACTCAATTTCACAAAAAAATAATTACCTGCTGTCAATCTCTAAAATATGTATTTGATAGACCATGGAAAGAGAATAATTTTCATCTAGCATATTTCATTTTGTAGACTGTTTAATAAATCAGAATAAAAAGTTCTTAATTAGGGTTAGTTCTAAATTACTTTAAAAACAAAATAATGACTAATATATGATTAATAATAAAATATTTTTACTGTATATTTATAACATATTAATTACATAAGTATAATTTAAGCAATTATAAACACGACACATACATGTAGAATACCTCAAGTCTGGCAGCTCTTTAATTAATAGGATTACAAGATTAACGTGTGCTTTGTGTATATCAAGTGAATCTAGAAGATATTTTTCCCTTTTCTACATAATGGAAACCCTGTTTCGTGCAGTTCGATCGGGTGTGAAAATATGCGATGCTTTATTTTAAACTGTTTATTTAGTACATACCCTTATACACTATTTAACTGTCTAGCACAACTATTTATGTGAGTCGGTTTATTTACACTTGCACTTATTTGTTTTCACTGTTCGCAATTTGAATTTACTTGCACACATGTAACGTTGGTCGGTAACTGATCGCCCCTTAGAGAATATCACTTAGAAGTGTCGCTGTGTAACTTACCATATAATTTTTTATCGTGGAAATTAAATCTTAGAATTATAACTATATAGAAACGTGGTTTTTGAGAGTTACGTGAAGATAGATTTGATAATTACACAGGAAATAATGGTAACACTTTCTTTCACAAAATATTTTTTATTCGCTATATGTATACATTTCGAGTGTAAAGCACTCATTGTCAATAGATTACTAACTAATTTACAAGATTGTGGCTTAATATATACTTAGAAGAACTAATGCGGGTAGTACCTGGTAACGGGATTATTGGGGAAATCCTAATGAGGATGGCGCAACAACTGTGTCGGGGATGATTGTAGGGATTAGTTCTAATAAAGGGTTATTTAGCGGGGTCAAGTCAAAGTTAAGTAATTTTGTTTTGTGTTTTTTCATCTCCATTGCCTCCAACATATTTAAATTTTTTCTAGACGAGGATTTTAAAATTGTGCTATTATCTATCGAAAATTTATGTCCAGTTGTTATTGAATGGTGTGCTACGGCTGATTTTTCAGAATTTTGATTTCTTACATGATACATATGTTCTTTGAACCTGGTTGCTAAATTTCTTTAGGTTTGCCTGATATAAATTTTGTCGCAGTTGTTACAATTAATCGAATAAATAAAGTGTTTGTTTACTGCCGGAAATCACTAGCGTAATGCATGGTTTTACTGACGGTTGGCGATAAAATGATTTACATGCATAAGCTAAGGCGGCAACCACTACGAAAGGTATAAAATCTTATTTAAACAAGACTAAATAATAATAAGAAAGGTCACTTAGTATGAAGGTAGAAAGAGATTGTCTTTACCTTTTGAGAGTATATCTTATACAAACGCAATACTAAAGCTATTTCATAAATATCATAAAAATATTTTAATGATGTGGAGCTATTAAAAACTTTGTTCTATTCAATGGTGATTATTAAGCTTGAATATGCCATAATTGTATGGTTTCCATGTTATGCTTGTCAACAAATGCTATTTGATAAAATACACCGTAAGTTTCTAAAATTACTTAGTTACAAACTGGACGGTGTGTATCCCGTAGTAGACTTTAACCACAGCGAATTACTACTTCGCCACAACTCCACGACACTGTCTTGGAGGTGTGACATTTTAAGCGCCAAGTTCTTTTGGAAATTAGTACAGTACAAAATTGATTGCCCATATTTATTATCTAAGCTAAATTTCCGGGTACCGAGGATAGCTTCAAGACACTGCTGCACGTTCCAGAGACCAATAGCAAGAACAAACAAAATGCAGCTGGCCCCCATCGCGACAATATGCAACAATGCAGATAAGCTTCTAGAAGATTTATTTTCGAACTTCTTACTAAGTTAACTAACAGTAAATAGTTTGTATTAATGTTCTTGTATTGTACTTTTATTCTGATAGTTGTATGGTTTTTCTTTTCACGATTTTAGTATAGTTTTTGAGTTTTTTTCCTTCTTATTTGTATCAGAGTTCTTACACATTTATTATGCTTATATTGTTAATTTTTGTCGTGTAAATGGTTATCCCGTTGGACAGTAAAGTATATATTATTATTATTATAACGAATTTATAACAGCTAGATAATAAAAATTGAAATAAACCTAATTTACTGTTATTTTAAAAACAACAGCATAGCAAATTAATTGTTTGCAAGAAATACTAGTGGCTGTTGTTAATATTTATTTTTTCAATTCGTGAAATTTTTAAAGTGAAAGTTATAGACTGAAAACCATAATGAGAAAGCTCAAGTTTTCAGGTTAAATCACTGAAAACGCATTTTTAATTTTTTATTTGATATTGATATATTTGTGAAAATATATCCTTGTACGGACTCTTGTTTTATATAAATATGTATCTAAAAGTGGTTTTGTAATTAGATTAGAGCCATATTGTTGATAATAAAGCTAGCTTATGGAATTAGATCTTCTTTCATCCATGGATGTTGCAGAAGTCTGTTCTCTTTGAAAAACGCGTTAAGTTAAGTTAAGTAGCATTACATTCAATTGTTACTTAGTAGTAGTAATAGTGTTTCGCTATTAATCATGTATTTTTTGTGTGTGTGAAAATTACTTTGAAAGTTTAAAGGATCGCCCCCATCACTAAATAAATTGTTATCTATTTACTCGCATTCTTCCCCATCGAAATGAAAGGCAAAGAGATTACAGAAGAGCTGCACAGCCTGCACCTCTTTCAAATCATCTGGACCATAGCTTATACTAACAGAAAGACGTCAAAATTGGTCTTAAGGCAGTGGCTACCAATATATGGGAAGGGACTGAGAACGGCTCGAGAGTCAACTTAAAACTCTATAAGTTTGTGACAGTATGGAAGACATCAGATGTGTTTAATAGAAAACAAGAAGTCTTGACTAAATTGTAGAGAATAATATAGTAAGTTTTAATTGCCAATAAAAATTAGGGTAATTGCCTAATTTTCATTTGATTTGTAAATAATTTGTCGATAATACTAATAAGGAAACGTACAAAATTAACATTATTCATCTCAAAGAAACGTTAAGAAGGTTTTTTAAATTATTATTCTAATATACATTTACTGCTCTGAATCTTTGATACCAAATATGTTTCAAATAAAATTTTAGCTAATAACAATATGTAAAGACAATGAAATTAATTATTATTAGAGTCAAAGTAGTTATTAATGACAGCTAACAGTTAAATTTATTGAGATCATTTATTTTAGAAATAAATATGCTAAAATTACTTTCTTACGAAACCCTTTGACAATATTTACTTTAATCTGATTATTCAAATTCCATTGTTCTTCTAAGAGCACTGATTAATAATGGCCATAAATGTGGTTGTTTTATATCTAACAAAAATAGTATGCCCAAACGTAATAAGTATATTATAGTGGCCGTGCATTTTGGATGAACAGTGATTACTTAATAATATGAAATGTTTGAATTAGTTTCAAATACAGATAAATTTTAGGTTATATGAATAAAATTTTATGATCATGCTTATTGCATGGTAGGTAAATTAATTGGTCTAAAATAATTCCAGCTTTAATTTAAAAATATGATAATCATCATCAATCGTGGTTTATTTTTAATAAAGCTAAGTGTTATTTAATTTATGTGGATTAGCTTTGGATGATACTGAGTAAATCTGAAAAGCGGCTTATTATTTTCACCGACATTATATTTTAAATTATATTTTGTTATAATAGTTGATATATTATTTACGGACGGTCTGAAATATATGCAAGCAATACTAGTGAAAACAGAATTCTACTAATAATTAGATTTAATATCTAAAAAGTAATATTTGTATTTACTATTATGAAAATTGATTAAAAATAATTAGTTGATACGCAATATGTTTTTTCGCTGTTGGCTTTCATTCCAAAAGAAAATGTTTCTTTTATTGAATAATACCATTATTTTCTGTATCCTACTACCGATATTTCTTTATACATTTGGTGATAGATATGAGATAAATTAAGGGTAATTAGAGTATATAACCGCGAAAACATGCAGACATGTTATGCCACGTAGAATGATGAGCATGAATATAGTAACAATATATTTATTTACATTATAGTTATCAAAATCAAAAGTTGTTAGTGTGTTAATCTGTTAAACGGCTATCGAATAGCAGTCTTTCAGCCCGGATTAATCAGTCTCGATGTGTCTCGTCAGGTCTGTCTCTGATGTTGAAAATTGATGTGATGCGATTAATTCTAATGTTGTAAATGAAGGTATTGGTATTTTGGGATCAGGTTTGAGATTCTGCGTAAGCAGTAAAGGGAAAGGATGTGTTGGTTAACGGAATTTGTTGTAAACATTTTTATTCAAGTATTTTCATTGATAGGAATAACAGAAGGTGTGTCGTATAGGAGTTGGTCAGAAGGATGATGTAGAGGATTTGAATGTTGTGGATAGTAGATTGAAGGCGTTGAAGAAAATAGTCAAGGCGAGGTCGGAAAATCATTTTGTACATTAAAACAGCCGTTAATGAATATTCTTTTATTTTTGTACGTTAAGTTTATAAATATTTTAGCCCTAATTGTTATTTTTGCTTTGTTTAAAAATGTGTGCCTTTTGAAAATTAGTTTCTGATCTATTGTAACGAGTAGGTGTTTTATGAAGGTAGAGGAAGAAACATTTATTTGGGGGATGTAAATATTGTGTGCAGAATGATTGTTACCGTGACAGGGAATAAGAAACTGGTATTTGTAAGGATTGATTTTAATTAGCTATTTTGCAAACTAATGTTACAGGTAGTTAATAAGCTGCTGAAATTATTGTAGAGCTTTAGGTACAGTGGGTGCATGGGATATTAGTTAGGGCTGTGTCATATGCAAATTGTAGAAGATATTTAGAGGGATTAAAGTGAAGAGGTTTAAGAATATACATAAGCATAATATGTTGTAGTGTAGTGGAGATAAAGGGTATTCTTGAGGTAAATCTTGTATAGGAGTAAGTGGAGGGGAGTAAGAGTTATTATTTTGACTTTACGGGATCTTATGATTGATTGTTGAAGACATTACTTTGTGATACATCTTAAATAGTAGGTTAAGAAATAATAACAATAACAAAATTCGTGATATTCGTGATAATGTTATTATTTCTTAACCTACTTCGTAATTTAAGGGATAGGTTTGAAACATAATGTTTGATTATGAAAATCATATGCCGTGGAATTTTAAAGAGGTAATATTTATACAAAAACTTTGGTGCTTTTTGAATATCCGGCAATAGGATGGTTGATGACTTTCTCTTAAGGTACTTTGTTTGGATATTTGAGGTAAGGATGGTAAGTGGGATGGTAATGGATTGTTTTCGAAGAAAGCCAAATTGGTAGTTCGGAACGCAGTTACAGATGTAGAACAGTATTTTGAGGAGTGATTCGTATAACTTTCCTAGGATGGGAAGTGATAGAACGTTAGCTGGATATTAGGGATGAACGACGGTCACATATTGCAATACAAAGGATTGTTCCTACTTTCAATTCACAAGCAAAATATTGCTTTTAATAAATGAAATTAAGGATATTAAATATATGGTCGTGTATATGGGTTGGTAAGGATTTTAATATATGCATGTGTACTAGGTCATGATTGAATTGACTAGTAGTCTTTGTAGGTGCTGTAGTTGTAGAAAATAGTGCACACACTTTTAAAATATAAAATACCTCTTGAATATATAATAGTTTTTACGAATATCTTTTATGAAAAGGTAGAAACATAAACATAACCCCCGATGAAAAAATGCGGAGCATTTCAGATTCATATTTACGTACTGATGGTTAGAGTAGATAATCTGTTTTCTTGATCGACAACATACAACATATTTTCTAAAATACACTTAATATGCGTACACAGGGACTTGACATATCACCATCAATTTTACAGGTTGTTTCCTAAAGTTTCTGCGCACAAATGTGTTGATTTTAGAATAAGTCTAGAATTCACTGAACTAAATATGATGTTCGAACCGTTACAGACATTAATTTTGAGTCCACAAAAATTATAAAGCAATTCAGGAAATATATGGGTGTAAAATAATCAATATTATTAGGATCATTTACGTTACAAAGCGCCAGTGTAAGGTCTGATATGTGATCATTATAATATAAACCCATTAAGTAAATGGTCTTTTCATATAAATTCTAGTGACTCATTATTTTTCCATTGAATGTTTTAATGATAGACCTAGGCTTCGAACATCTTATGCATTTATAGTTTATTTATTTGCTCTTAGCGGAATGTAGTAAAAATTTTATTCACCGATTAATTTTTCTGGCGTACCTATATAAAATATATGCTAAGAATGTCTTTGATTAATACGCTTATCAAAGAAATTAATAATAGTCTAACTATAAATACGCATTTTGAAAAAGTCCTCCTACGCTTAAAGAGTTTCCATTCAAGTACATTGAACGCTAAGAGATACATTTCATTTTAACATTTAAATTAATGATGTTGGCATATTTTCTTAGTTTAAATATGAAATCAGTACACCTGTTATAATTTATTATATTTTTAGGAACTTTCCTTAGCAACTGATATAAGGAATATCTGTTTAGTTTTAATCAAGGTGACTTTGGACAGCAACCATGTTGTATGCCACTATCTATTAATTCTATTGTTTGAAACATAAGTCTTCCAAATATATTTAGAGGTTTTCACTGTGGTTTTTGATATATATATATATATATATATATATATATATATATGATTCTGATTAATTGATTTTCGAAATTATTAAACAATCAGTTTTTAGTGAAGACTTATTTAGATTGGGAGAAAATATATGATTTGATAACTTCATGAGAAGATAGGAATCGCTATTATGTGTAAGAATTTTTTTTTTGAAAAAGGCTTATTAAAACACCTAGAACATATGAGATGCATGTCCAAACAAACATATATTGCCGAGGATTGTTTCTGAGTTTTGTGAAGTGTATAATCAATATAAATAAAACTGTTGTTTTCTTTCTTCATATATGTGAATCGTGAAAAGAACACATCAGTGTTATTTATTTTGAAAACAAATATTTTTATCTAATAAAAATTTAAAACAAAATCCATTTTTATTAAAACTTCTAACGTCTTCTCACGTTTACGATATAATAATACTAAATAATTAAAAATCTCCATTAAGATAATATGGATTAGTTAGTAAAAAATAAAATAATAATTTATATGATTTGATATATTCCCATGGAATTTTATAAGCAAATTTCTGGCTACTATTTTATTAAATGTAACACTTAACAAAGGGAAATATATATTATTATATTTGATATAATAAAGGTAATTTTTTGTTTTTTTGTTTATAGAAAATAAATATCTCTTTCTGGCCACTATTCTATTCAATTATAAAATTAATTTAATATATATTTAATACATGTGATATAATATATAGAAAATAAATATATAATATTTTTCATTATACGTTTCGAGATAAGTTTTATTTAATACCCCTCTACCCGCAAAATGCAATAATACTTATATTCGTGATATTTTCGGTATTTAATATATTATTTCATGTTTTAAGATTTCTACACAAATTATTTATATAATATGTTCTAAATAAAATATCTATATTATGTTGTGTCAGTCGGAGAAGTTTCAACGGTTTTATGTATTTGAACAAGTCCAGCATTAAATTCTTAAAATTAATAAAACCCACTTGTTCCAGAAAATATAATTGAAATCAGGTCGCCACATGGCCAGAACTATCTTGAACGTATGTAGTTTATAGTTTAAAGTAATAAATCGACCCCATTAAGATTATTAATGTTACAATATATTTAGAGTTTGATAATTAAGGATAAATTATTATTGAAATTCTTCATTGCAATTTCAAATATATTTCACACGATCAAAATTATTACTATATTTCATAAATATAACATTATATAAATCATTATGGTCCCAAACTTCAATAATATATAAATTTATTCAATATAGAAAATATCCATATAGAAAATATTGTAATAGATTATGCTCTGTTTATTTTTAGTGACGTTATCCCAGTTATGAAACTATTTTATGAACATATTTATATTGATAATAATTAAATACATATTTCATGTCGCATAGATTACCTCTAACAAATATACGCCATATATTTTAATTAATGAATTTATTTTACTGAAAAAACAAATCAAAAGTGCACCGATAGTAAATATACATATTCGAAGAGGAGAGTTGCTTATATAATTGCCAATACAAATAATAAATGAATATAATCTAATAAATTAAAAAAATCCTTACATCAAACATTCACATATTAATATTATATTTAGATATGTATACATTATTTAATAGTAATTACATAGTGTAATTCTGAATAAAATTGTTTTCTTAGAAAGCAATTAGTTTCTAAGGCATTTTTCTACCTAAGTATAATCAATATTATTTTACTACAGAATATTGCATATGTAAAAATATGATGACAGAACTTGACATTACTCCTAATTATCATCTACTATTGATCATTTGTCAAAATAATTTTCTAGTAGAAGAAAACAAATTTTTACGTAGGATCATACAAGAACTGGAAAGTAAGAATATTGTTCTCCAAGATAATATTACTCTTCTAAAACATAATATTTATTGAAAATAAGCAAGGTAACAAACCAAAACGTAAGCCGACAAATACCCATATTAATCAACAGATGTGAGAACCAGTACTAGAAGATCCAAACCAGGACGCTCCAGAAAAAGTCACTACTCAAAAACCACACAAAAACATAACTAATCGCGATGCAGAGTTTCCAAGCGCGGAAATAAACCGCTCGGATGTTGCTACAGTTAAGCAGTTTGATAAAGCAAAAGGAAGTAATTTATTTAATGACAATAATGGTTTTACGGTATATAGAGGGAAAAGACCGAATAGAAAAAAAACAAATAATCAGCACGGGTAGTAAAAATTCATGAGAAATAATTTCTGCGAAACCTAGAAAAACTTGGCTTTGAACATGAACATGAACAAAATACAACTAGATGTGACTTTGTCAAAAATTAAAAATTAAATTTTCATGCAAAAAAATTCAACCAAAATCCGAAACTCAATAATTTGAAACTAAGTGCAAACTTAACACAGCTAAATTTTTTTTTTTAAATTTACTAAATTCAATTGAACGTGGCAAAATTCTTGAGGAGATCGATTGCAGCAAAATTATAAGTTATTTCACAAGTCGGTTATGTTCGCCTATAAAATAGCATTCCCGAAATTTAAATTAAAAATCGATCAACAAAAATTAATAACATTCATTGGTTCGCAGATGATATCCATGTAATAAGGGAAACCCTAAATTTAATATGTGTGCGGCTCAAAATAGTATTAATAC
Source organism: Ontholestes murinus (assembly GCA_963969525.1). Classification (NCBI taxonomy): domain Eukaryota; kingdom Metazoa; phylum Arthropoda; class Insecta; order Coleoptera; family Staphylinidae; genus Ontholestes; species Ontholestes murinus. The sequence goes on along the minus strand of OZ018389.1, from coordinate 45,335,943 downwards.
TACTCTCTGTGATACATATAAATCTTACCGTCGCGTCGCGACGCGTCGGAAGTATATACAGCAATAAAATTGGCCAAAGTAAAAGCTAATGATAATTTTATTAAAAACTCCAATAATAAGGTCAAATCTATGTGTCAAATTATTAACTCTAGTCGGAAAACAAAACACAGTAACTGTTATAATTTATTTAATATTGATGTCGAACATTTTAATCCTGATTAAACGTAATTAAGTCTATCGAAGATCATGGACTCAATCCTTTAGATTTTGGTCCGAATTATTCCGACATCAGTTTTTTTTATATCAGTAACAAGTTCGGAAGTGAGAGAGGCTATCATCGGCCTAAAAATTAGCAAACGCAAAGACGTTCAGATTTGCTAAAATGCTACAAGGAACCAATCTTGTCACCACTAACTTCAATTATTAATGCATGTATTATAACATCAACTATACACGACGAAATGAAAATTGCGTCACTGATACCAATTCACAAAAAGGGCGATAAAAATAATGCACTTAATTATAGAACTATATCTATTTCACCGATTTTTTTCAGGGTATTAGACAAAATTCTCCCACTAAAAAACACCGGATATTTTTTGAATTAAATAATGATTAATGTAGTGAGTAGTTTAGTAGCAACAAGCTGCTATTAAATAAGGACAAAACAATCAATACTCTATTTACACTAAAGAAACAAGACTTTGATACTCCGCCATCAGCCAAGTTGTTGGGGATATATCTCGATCCTACAATGTCATGGAACGCTAATACTGAATCATTAGCAAATTGGCTATGTTGATCAATTTTTCTCTTACGGAATATGTCAGAGTCCGTATCATACACAATTTAATTAAGAACAACCTACTTTGTCACATGTCATTCAATCTTAGCTTACAGCCATCTGGTATGGGGCCACTCTGCTCATAGGTACGGCGTATTTTGACAAAGAATAGCTGTGCGCGTAGTTGCAGGTATTGGTTATAGAGATAATTGTAGTTTCATAAAGTTCACATTATGACATTACCAGGTCTTTAAATATAAATGTGCCTTATCCATCTTAAAAAAAACTTCTCAAATAATTAAACGTCAGACTCATTCCACAATCATAATACCAGACAGAAAGGACACATTCATATTGATAAAATCAGAGTATGTAAGTCTCACAATGTCGCAAATTACTGGGCTCCTAAATTTTATAATAATCTACCTTCTGTAATTAGAGCATTTACTTTAAAGCAATGTAAGGCATATTTGAAAAAATACATAACTGAGCATACATTTTACTCCTAGGATGAATACCTCAACAAGAGACAAATACACTTTCATTTTAATTTGTACCTGATTTTTTTTTTTTTATTACTTTTTTTTTAATTTTCATGATATAAGTATAATTGTAATATGTTAATTATAATAATTTATTCAGTTTTTTGTGTTCATGCAACTTTTATTGATTTTAATTTAGACTGTGCATTTGTTACACACACACACACACACACACACATATATATATATATATATATATATATATATATATATATATATATATATATATATATATACAACATCTTTATTAACAAACACAAACAAATACAACTAATATAATACATGAATGATATAATTGACGTTAGTGTGTTAGTTTGCTACATGGCTATCGACCAGCAGTCTTTCAGTCTGGATTTGTCATTGTCGGCATGTTTTGTCAGCCTGTCTCTGATGATGGTGATGGATGATGTGATGCGATGAATTCAAATGTTGTGAATCAAGGGGTTTTGTATTTTGGGATTTGGTTAGGATTTCTGCGCAAGCAGTAAAGGGAAAGGATGTGATGGTTAAAGGAATTTTTGGACAATTTTTCACTGAGGTATAAAGGCGTTAATTAGTGGGAATAACAGAGGTAGAGTCATATAGGAGTTGGTTAGAGGGATTATGCAGAGGATTATTAGGATGGCGGATTTTAGTAAGGATTCTTAAGGACGATCGCTCACTAACTTGGATATTGTGGAGAGTAGGATTGCAGGAGTGGGAGAAAAGGACATTACCATAGTAACAGCTGATTTGGTAGAAATTCCCTTGTTTTTGTAGGTTTAATTTCTGAATATGATGATTTTCGTTTTGTTTAGAGCTGTGTGATTTTTAAAATTACTTTTTGATCTATGGTAATGCCTAGATATTTTATGGATGTAGAAGGGGAAACAGTTGTGTGGGAAACATGAATATTGTGAGCAGGATTATTGTTACAGTGATAGGGAATTAGAAGCTGGGATTTATGGGGATTCATTTTAATTTGCCATTTGCAAAACCAGTGTTGTAGAGTGTCAATAAGCTGCTGGAGGGATTGATGGGCTTTGGGTACAGAGGGTGCATGGGAGATTAGGGTCGTATCGTCTGCAAATTAAAGGAGGTATTTCGAGGGATTAAAGTACAGAGGATGTGGGTTATAGATATCAAAACAGAAGATGTTGTAGAGTAGAGGAGATAGAGGGGATCCTTGGGGTAGACCTTGTACAGAAGTAAAGGAAGGGGAGTAGCAGTTGTTATTTTGACTTTAAGGGATCTGTTGGAAAGGAATTGCTTGAAAATGAAGATAACATGTGTCGGAATCTTAAGAAGGTAACATTTTTATAACAGACCTTGCTGCCACACAGAGTTAAAGGCTTTTTGTATATCCAATGGTAAGACGGCTGATGAATTTCCTTCAAGGTGTGTTCTTTGGATGTTTGAGGTAAGGATGGTAAGTGGAAGGGTAGTGGATCGTTTTGGGAGGAAGCCAAATTGGTAGTTTGGGATGCGGTCAGGGATGAGGGATAGTATTTTGTTTTTAAGAAGTGATTCGTAGAGTTTTCCAAGGACAGGAAGTAGCGTAATAGGACGGTAGTTGGTAATTTCCATTCGGATGGGTAATATTTATTTTGGTAAATCAAATTGAGGATGTTGAGGATATGGACGTGTATGTGGGATGGTAAGGATTTTAGTATATGTCTACGTACTAGGTCGTGTCCAGTCGCTGTATTTTTACCCTTTTTTTAAATGTTTAAATAGTCCTCTTCTGTAAAAATGTCCGTCGGTTTTGAACTGTCATTGAATCTAAAGAAATTGTTGTACCAGTCGTTTACAAGTTGAAAGGTTGGTTGGTCAAAATTAGGGTTCTGTGTCTGTGAATAAATAGAATTGAAATGGTCTGCAAATTTACGAGTGATAATATCTGGGTCTGTTATAGTCTCGTCAGTGATAGGGTCGTAAAGTTCTTGTAGTTTGTCCGTCTTTTTGTATCTACTAAGTTTTCTAATTTCAGTTTGTTACATATTTAATACTAATTTTTAGTTATTTTATATATTTTATTTATTATCACAATTTTATATGTATAAGTGTTTTGTTAGTAAATTATTTATGTTTCCAATCAGAGCATATTTTTATTTTTATATTTATATGTAACATGTATTTATTGTATTTTATTATATATGTAACTTAGCTTTTAATATTTATTACATTTATTTATATTATTTATTCACTGATTTTATTTATTCTTTGTTTTTAGCATTATTATTTATACAATGATTTTACTGATTTTATTTAACTGTTTTTATCTGTGTTATTCATACACTGATTGTATTAATTTTATTTATACATTGTTTTTATCTAATTCTATTTACTTTATTTATACACTGCGCTTATTGATTTTATTTACACAAAGTTTTTAATTACTCTATTTATACACAGATTCATTGATTTATTTATTTATATATTGTCATTAATTATTTATATTAACTTTGTTTAAACATCGTTTTTATTAATTTCACTTATACATTAACTGATTTATATTGTACCTCATTATATATATCTATATTTTTTCTTTATATGACATGTGTAAACTTTGTTGTAGCACGAATAAAGAATTACCGTATATTAAAGCAAATATTCAGTATACATCTGCCAAATTAAACCACTATATGGAGAAATCAGCAATAAAAAACGGAATCATCTTCATACCCTCAGAATTATCACAAAAATCTTAAATTATTGTACAACATTCTTCTTCAAAATCTGTATCCTGCCTACCTCATTAAAAACTTGTCTTTTTTACCCAAACTAATGTTGCTTCCACTCCACTCGTTACAGCGGAGGAGGCAGGACCAACTTGTACGATATTATATACGAAGATCCAATTCTTCAAGGATCTCACCCCCAAAATCGTTGCCATTTTCAGGGGACGTGTCATCAATTTCGCTACCTACAATATCAAATTGATCAATCGTTCCCTTACTAAATTCAAAAATTAAACACCTGTAAGTTGTGAAGCATTCAATTTACTCAATTGGAACAACTACGATGCAGAATATATAGGACAAGCGTTAAAAAAGCTCGAAGCATGCATTAGGCTTCATAAGAGCGATATAAAGTGCAAATCCAAAGCATGTGACTTAAGCAGATATGCAAATAACACCGCCATCATTAATTTAATTTCAATGACTCTACTATTATGGAATACGACAAAAATCATTCCCAAAGGTGATTTATAGATATATGTGCCACGTAAATAACTCCACACAGTAAATTCATAACACGATACTAACAACCTTAGCCCCATTTACACTTATTTACTAAACATTCCCTCAAGTAATGTTCAATTTTAGGAATTTGTGATCTTTAATCCGTTTTAACTTTAAGCAATCAATAAGTATTTGTTGTTTTGTTTATGTGGCATTAACGACTTGTAGTAGTTTTCTTAATTATTTTTATCACAAATAATATTCGGACAAACGCTATCTAAATCACGTACTTAATATTAAAATTAGTATAGCCCATCTTTTCTAGGTACGTGTAAAAGACTTTGTGAATTATCTCCTACATTATTTGTAGCCGTTCTATCATTGTGTAATATAGCTATGATGGTGCTAATAAAACTTGGCAAAATATTAGCTAATCTGAAAAATACAAGAAGTTGGAATATTTGAGTACGTGACGATTAATTATTATTACAAATTACACACAATAATTACTTTGTTTTGTATAACAGTTATTTATTTAAACGGTGACCAATACTTTCAATACATTTACGTATCATTTGAAACCATTGGTCACCGTTTAAATAAATAACTGTTATACAAAACAAAGTAATTATTAGGTTTAATTTGTGATTAAAATATATATCGACGTAGAAGCCTCTATCGTCAATGAATTAATTATTATTAAAAGTTTAAACATTCAATAAGAGTTTAATATCTCTTATATAGTAAATGCTCAATAAATCCTCTATTTTTATGGAAAGATTAATTCTTAGCAAGTAATTAAAATGGATTCTTATCAGTTTTGTATCAAGGAGGTTAAGGTCAAAAAATGAGCTTATGCGTTGGCCAATCATGTGCAGACACATTGAAAATCATCTTAGAAAGAAGCTTTTCGTGGAAATATACTTTACTAATAGGTTGATACACTCTATAAACAGATATAAAAGAACACTGAATAAAACACTTACTATGTTCTTAACCACTATAATAGTGTATAATTATAGTGGTTAAAAACATAGTAAGTGTTTTATTCAGTGTTCATTATGAATTACCACATAGTAACGGCCGTAACCATCATTAAGATATAAAAGAGTTAAACTCTATCTATATTTTTCTCTTACAATTTTCTATTGCATATTTGATGTTTCTGGTTCATATCTTACCATATGGTCTGTATATTTGTAGTCTAGTATTGACTTTAAAATAACCTATTTATCATATTGTATGAAATGACTTCTTAAAACCTGTAATTATTTTAACTAAACAACTAAAAAACGATTTATCATCGTGTCACTGACTACCATTCGTTTTATTGTGGATGTACTTGCAATTGCCCACTAAACTCATAATCTATAAGTTACATAAAAGTATAACTTGTACATTTATAGATATTCACATTTTGTAAAACATTAACTGACTGCATTTTTTAATTGTAGCGCCTTGAGATAAATTGCCCTCAAAATTTCACCCTATAGAATAAAAAGTATTTTGTATATGCAGTCGCTTATTGGCCGCTATCCTACCACTATTTACGATTATTAGTATGAGGTAGTTACACATTTTATTAATTAGGTGAAGGAAACAACTTTTTATGTTTCATGGTTACATTTGCAGTTTCCTGACACGCGCTTTAAACTTGACAGCATATTATATAAAATAATATATAACAAGTGCTTTTCTTCACCTAATTTTCTTTTCCATCAAGAATATAGCCCAACAAGCATAAACTATTTTATATATTATTAAGAAAAGCTAACGTTCCAAGCTTTACTGCACCGTTGCATTATATGTATATATTATACAATCAATAGTTAATAAAATGTAATAAAGTCCTTTGCGTTGTAAAAAAATAACTAATAATTAGAAAAACACATAATAATTTCGTACAATAATGAGTCTTCATAAGACTACAAAACAAATCACTTATTGAAACAACTACTTCTCTGGCAAAAACCTTCACAGATATTCAATAATACAAAATAATTGACGTGTTACAAATATCAAGGCTATCAAAGCAACACTAGATTGAACGTATTTATTTCTGTCAAATAAACTAAAAATAATAAAATGTAGGTTAAACAGGTTTTGAGTGAATATGAAATGACAAATTTAGAACAAGAAATGAATTACGTTGATTTAATTAAAAACAAAATAGCAAAAGATATTAAATATCAACCACTCAAGTTTATAATCATCTGTAGACAAGTGTTTCGATCTCTCAATCTCCTCAGTATAACAATATCCTAAAATCGATTTTAAATATTTGCTATAGCAGAAGCTGTTTCAATAAGTGATTATTATTATTAAGAATAAAATTATCGATTTTAATTAAATCAAATAAAATTATACTAATGTCTTATTAGAATTCAATTTATATCCGTGAAAACCCTCATTTTCATTTCAAGATTGCAGTTATAATTTGTTTGATAACAAATTGTTACAATTATATAGAAATCAGTTGTTCATGTGAATATTAATATACCATAAAACTCATTAAAAATCGAATACAATGGCATATAGTGTGCTGTTTTTTTTTTTAAATATTTTTTACGTACGTCTGTTATATAAATCGACACACCTATGGATAAATGTAGTTTATTTTTATTAATATCGTATTTTCTTAAGTAAGACGAGTTGTTTTTTTAAATGCAGTTTTTTCTTACATTATGTAAGGTAAAAATGCAGTAATACTAAATTATATGTTTCTTTACATCATAGATATAATATTTAGGTTTCTAACATTACCTTGAATTAACTTTATAAGAACAAACTTAATTTCCCCACTTTCATGTTAGTCACGTTGTTCTTTGTGGCAACGGTTCGGAAAAAGTATGAAACCCGATCCAGCTCTAGGCGCAAAACTATACATAATTCAAGATTTGTTGTTTGTGTGGCAAACGCGGACATGCAAAACATAAATAATAAACTCTTATATTTCTTAGTCCCGATAAGACATCTAACCTACATCTGCGACGATTTAACTTTTCAACGTGAATATTTTTCTTAAAGAAGAAATAATTATTTGGAATCAATCATATGTAAAAATGTATTTAAAAATAATATTGCAGATTAAGTGTAAACACCCGTACGTTTCGAACATTGTTTTATTCCGCTTTCTTATATTCGAAAGAAATAATATACCTACCATTTTGTTTCGTAATTAAAAGTGAAATAAACAAATGAAGCACAGATGGGCGAATGAGCGCAACATTAATACTTTTTATTCTTATCCGGGGAAAAATTGCACCCACCTTCCTATACTAATGATACGAAAAAAAGATACACACTTTTTATATGTTTCTAAGGTAAAGTACAAATCGATTAGGGCACGCTGAGGAAATTATTGCGTGTCAGTAATAGCACTTATTTCGAATGGTAATCTAACAAATTATAAGTTAAAGATTTATGTCAACACGCGTTACATATCGGATTTATTAAAATGGAGAATATATAGCGGTATTCAAGTTATGTGATATATAAATCAAAATTGTTCTTTGATTATAGTTATAATTATACAAATTACTTACGTGCTAACATTTTTACAAATGATAGCAATTCATTATATTCTTATATTTAAGGGTAGTGTACTTAATATTTAAAACAATGAATAATGATGATTGCAAAGGAAACTAACCGCTAGTGGCATAATTTAAAATGAGCAGTATTTAGAATTACGATAGTGAATGTTACTATGGAATGCACTTTGTTAATCAATATAATTCTTAGAATCCTTTTAAGCACAATTTTAGTGTTATTACATTTTAAATATTTTTAATTTCACTGTCATCAGAACGAGTACAATAGGAATATATAATACATAAATACACTTAATGATCAATTTCTAAACTAACTATATAAGCTCTACTACTAAGCCTACAACTATTTTGCCAATCTTCGTAAGATATGTACAATTAAGTGTTTTTAAATACAATAAAATTCTTGATAATATCAGTACTATATACAATTATTATAAATAAAGAAATAATTCCTTAGATTGTGGAATATGATGTTGAAGTTTCTAATGGTTGTGACATTGCCAATGCATTAAGCGATTACTTACTATTTATGTTAATAATAATAAGAGTAGCAATCCACAATATGAATTTTCATTTTTAGAGTCGTTGATAACAGCAATTTTTCATTGTGAAAAAATAATTCGAAATAATTACTATGGTCCTGATGTAATTCTAATCAATTATTTTATTAATTGTTTAAAAATCGGCTGTACTCCTATTGTTAATTATTATAGAGGAATTTATATTCAATCTGCTATGCCTAAACTATTTGATCAAAACTATTATTTAAATCATTAGTCACCATTTTTTGAGAATAACATATTCTTTAGAAAATTAAGGGGATGATTAAGATCCATAACGTGAGTTTGTTTCACAAAATAACAGCCTTAATGGTTAATACCTCACGCCATTCGTGAACAAACTGCCTAGCCGTGCACACACCGTAGACATCTAAGCGTCTTATACCTGTTATATGGTACAGTGAACAGTAGTCGAATTATAAGTAAAGTGGGTAGTCTTATTCCCACTAGTTCTAGGGAGCGTAATGGTTAAACCTTCGGCTCTATCAATACCGAAAGGGATGACGAAAACAAAAAAAAAGGAAACGAGTCCGGCTCTTGATGCTTAATATTTTTTGTAAAAAATTAGATGCAGAATAATATGAAATTTAAAAAAATATATGATTCCATTAAAAAAAAGAGTTACGACAATTTGAAATTTTAGAAAATTAGAAACATAAACAGTACTTATGACTTATCATAGGAAAAAGAAAATTTCTTAAATTTTAAATAGAACATCAGAATATTTTTTTGTGAACCTCCGCTTTTTACATTTTTTTCAGAAAAACCTCAATAACTCAGAAATGCCATATCGAAATTAAAAACCAAAAAAAAGGTTCAAGTTATAAAATATTATCCAAATTATAAAATGAAAAAATATACAGGGTGTTCCATAAAAAAAATGTTTGCTTTTGTTATACCGCAAAATTGGGATACCCTGTATATTTAAAAATAATTTTATGGCATAAAGATTTTTAATTCAATAATTTTTTATACGAAACGCAGTGTTGAAGGACCCTGTATATATTATTATACAGGGTGTCCCGTTAATGCGGGGAAATGGCTGGACCATAGATTCCTGGGATCAAAATATGATGATTTAACACAACTTATCTATATCCAAAAATTTACGGTTAAGCCGGAATTTGTCTTCCAAGTTTCAAAATTTTTTATTTCTTTTGTTTATAACAATTGAACGCTTTGTTCGATTTGAAAGAAATTAATTATTAATAACTACCTTAGTATAATACATCATTTCAGTAATTATGGATATTAGTGATTAACAGGAAATATAGAAAACAGTAGTACCACCACTTAAAAATTAAAATATTTTTTTATTAGTGCATCAAATAAAAGCTAAAAAAATACTGCTTAAAATAGAATTTGATTTTAAAACTTTTTTGTCTCTTAATAAAATTTGATATCTTTTACGGTTTTCACACAAAAAAATAAAATATATTTTTTTATCTAGTAAAAACAAAATCTAGTTTTCCATCAAATCGAAAATATATGTTTTTCATGGCCGTCTTTGTTTAAAAAATGTAAATTATGTAAAATAATAATTACTGAGTGTCTTTAAATCATTTATTGTTAACTTTATCATAGTTCATAAATATTCACATTTGCAGCAAACAGATTTCTTGCTTGTATTAGGATTTTGCGAAGAAAATTGTTTAAAAAGTGTTAGATGTTGTTTTGATTTATTGTATCAATTGATATTTTTTCATTTTTATTCAATTGAATAAGTTGATTTACTTATTAATGAGTGCAAATCTGCATACTATATTCATATTTTATTTTTTTGTGCCAAAACCGTAAAAGATATGAAATATTATTAAGATACAAAAAAGTTTTAAAATTAATTGGTCTTTCAAAAAATATTTTTTTAGCTTTTATTGGATGCACCAATAAAAAAATATTTTTGTTTTTAAGTGGTGTTACTACTGTTTTTTTATACTTCCGGTCAATCACCAATAACCATAATAATTGAAATGATGTATTATATTATGGTAGTTATTAATAATAAATTTCATACAAATCGAATAAAGCGTTCAATTGTTAGTAAGTTTGTTAGAAAGACAGTCAATATACGGAAGAGTCTGGTATGTACGTGTTTCCGGCAAAGCCACTTCATCTAGTGCAACTGGGTCCTCGCGAGGTTCAACTGTCCGACCATGGGAGCGGTACAAAAGTCTCTTCAGTATCCCCCTGTGTTGCTGAAGAGACTTTTGTACCGCTCCCATGGTCGGACAGTTGAACCTCGCGAGGACCCAGTTGCACTAGATGAAGTGGCTTTGCCGGAAACACGTACATACCAGACTCTTCCGTATATTGACTGTCTTTCTAACAAACTTACTAACATTTTCCGTTCCGTTTCTCCTAATGTGGTGGTAGCTTATAAGAACTGTAATACTCTTTCTTCACTTTGTTTCTCCCGTTTAAAAGACCCTATTCCCCCTTTTCAAAAACATAATGTAGTATATTCTATTAAATGTAAACAATGTGATCTCGTATATGTTGGTCAAACATCACAAAAACTTAGCAAACGTCTAACACAGCACAAAAGTGATGTCAAGCACAAACCACGTTCTACAGGTCTCAGTGTACATTGCAACGACACTGACCATACACCTGACTATAACAACACCAAAGTAGTCACGTCAGAACGCAACACGTTCAAGAGAAATTTTCTCGAAATGTGCTATATACATTCCCAAAAAAAACGTATGAATTTCAAAAAAGACATCGACGGACTAAGCAACATATACAGTAATATATTATCATTACATAACTCCTAATCCCCTTCCCCCCTTTTTTCAGAATCCCCACATTCCATTGTATATTTTCCTTACTACATATTAATCATTGTTAATTCTTCCACTCTATTTTACATTCTTCTCTACTAAGCTCCATACCATACTTCTACCCCACATAATATTCTTCCTCTTGGTTTCGCCGTCTGTAATTCTAAAATAATTTTCATTTTGTTTCTTACTTTCATTTTTATTTTCCTTTCTTGCTCTGCGTTGTGTAAGATGTGTTTCCGTCATTTCCACCGCTCTCTTTTGGTTCTGGTTCCCCCTCGGTATCGTCGGATATAGCGACCTAAATTGAGGGTTTACGTTTTCGGGTAATGGTTAGGGTCACTCCTGATAGTTACGCGGAAATTCCTCCTTTTTCGTCGCACGGGGTTCGCTCTGTTCCCGACTCCTTGGGCCCGGCAGCAATTGTCTCTTTTCCATCTCAGGCCAAATGCGAGTGGTTCCAGTGTACACTGTACTCTGCTTTCTTCATCTTGGTGTAAACCTGACTTTTAATTTCCACCATTTCTAAATTGTCAATATGCCGAACATGTTCCCCCCTCTTTTGCCTATCTTCATATTCAGTTCGCGACACTGTCATGTCCGGTCTGGTCAGATGTATTCACTTTTAATTAATTTTATCCAGTAACTGTCAACATTTCTTATTATTTTAACTTTTCTGAATCACACTGACCTGACCAAACAGTGTATAAGCTGCTCAATGTTCTATTTTTATTGTACTTTCAACTGATGTCCTCAAATATGGAAAATTCGAAATCTAACCTCAAAATGTACGCCATGTGCACGTGGTCGCACCTCACGTAGGATTTTACTCTTAATTGTTTACAAGTAAGTCGCCCTTATTTTCTCAATGCGTCCATAATTACTTTTATTATTTTTATAAACTATTCTGTGATTTTATTACTATTTACTAATGTAATTTTAAATGTAAGATCTGTAATTTAAAAAAAAAAACAGTTTTAGGCTCTGAAGATGCACACATATGTGTGCGAAACGTTAGCTAGGTTCATAACAATATAGAGGACTTAAGCAAAAAACTACATCTTTTATTGCTACCTACATTTCGTCTGGACTTGAATCCCGTTACTCCATTCTATATATATATATATATATATATATATATATATATATATATATATATATATAATAATTAATTCACTATATATATATATATATATATATATATATATATATATATATATATCGCTTAGATGAAAAATAAATTTACAAATTTACATGGTTTCACTTGATGAGTATATGATGTATATGTATGTGTGTAAGTTAAATGAAATATTAAATTACTTATTACTAATGTTAATGAGAAAATTAATTCCCTAGAGCATTGCTCCACCGTTATCTTGCAACATTTATGCAATAAGTAACAGCTAATAATTAAAACATATATATATATATATATATTTTTGTCAAACTTAAAATTTAAAAGTAAGCTCAATTAAATTGACCTTAAATATTACGGAAAACAATGAGCTTAGTGGTGAACTGAGTGGTAACATTCTTGATATTCTTAATATTTAAATTTAAAATAATAGACAGTATCTAATAAATTTATAAATGCTACATAAGTGATTGGGTTGATGTTATTTTATGTAATATATACGCTATTACTTATAAAGTACATAATTTTTAAATAAAAACTCTCTTAATTACCATGAAAAAACACTGCGTAAAAAAATATTTGCTAAATTAAAATATAACTAGATAACGGGAATGAGTATGCCGAGACTATTAACTCCCATGGAGTCAGGCTGAAGTGGGGTAGCGATGGATGTGCCTAATCTCATCGTCTCGCCGACTTAAATTTGCAAACTTACGAAAAAAAGGTCGAAGGGAAGTCGCAAGTGAATTACATCGAAGCAACTAAAAGTTTATTCGTTGGGAAATTAATTACTCTCACTATAGAATGCCGGAATAGCCGGTAATTATATAGTGAATAATAATTTGGTCTTTACGTACCTGTTTTTGTTATCCCGATAATAGTTCCGAGTTTAAATAATTTCTACGAAAAGTCAATAATACGTACTTATGCTCTTAGTGTACTTAAATTATTTAATGATAAATAAAATAGCAATTGTGTTGAAGAAAAACACTTGTTATGTTCTATTTTGTCACGTTTATTTTCAATTTCCTGGCACGTATTTTGATCATACCCGACCATAATTATAAATTTATAAATAATTAAAAATTATATAATTTAAACATGATAGGATAAGATCGAAACACATATTAAAAGTAACAATATGGAACATAACAAGTGTTTTTCTTCACAAAAATGTCTGGTTCCATCGAGAGGATATTTTAACAAGTATCATCTACAATGAAATAGCAATTTTTAAAATATATACTTGACAATAAGCAACAAATTAGAAACTGTGTTTTAATTCAGTAAAATTTTTATAGCAATTCAAACTTCACTTCTTGTTTTATGACAATGATACAATTAGTTATTTAGTTATTTTTAGAATTATTTATTGATTTAGTGAAATATAAAAATATATCTAATGATTATCGAAGTAATAAAGCGGAAACCTCTTCTTTTTATTTATTATTCTTATAAATATTGCCTCTACTTCCATTTTATTTTGAACTGGACCTAGACAATGCTTCAATTAAAAAATTGAATGTGAATTTTATTTTTTTTATCTTCAGTCTCCTTTTTAAAATAATATATATTAACAAATTAACAAAAAAAAAAACATACATAAAATTTTGGTCAAAAGAAGCACGGGGGAGTTTACAATTAAATATGTTTTTCCACTCAAACCCTTTCTTGATCATGATGAAAATTAAAACAGAGCTAAAATTAAAGCGATTAACTTTTAAAATAGCACATCTCGCATGTCGAAATTTGGAGTTTTATATTATTAGTATTAGGTATTTAATATAAACCCCTTTAAATAAATAATAAATCATTTATAATTAAATTCTAGGTATTCATAATACAATAACAAATCACTTTTTATTCCGTGGCTGTAAATTTTACGAATCGTTTAAAAATAATAAATAAACGATTGGAAATTAAACTCAATTTATTAAAACAACAATAAAATATTCATTAGTGCGTTTCAGCATTTGCTAAGTGTTATTTTTTTTAATTTAACGCATTTTAGCTTTTATTTATTTACTCAATCAAACGGAATAATTGCAATTAGAAACTGAATAAATTACATTACATAATACAAGAACAATTAAAATAATCCATAAATATATTATACAACCATATTAAATAACGCTTAAGCAGATCTACCATAAAAACTACCAATATCAGGTTTTTTGGCTAGAATTTCATTATAGGTATAGCACATAGATTTTACCATGCCGTTTGTGGTTAGTAATAGTATTGGTAAGTAGGATCAATAGGTACCTCTCACAGCAATCAATTAATCTGATTATTAAATATTTTAAAAGGCATAATTGCTAAATGAGATTTACGTCAATTTTCTAAGGAGTGTAGGTTAAATTCACATAATGCATGTTTAAACTTCAACACCTAGGTATGAACCGAATTTCTTAAAAATAGAAATTAAACAATTTTGTTTTGTATCGAATCAACTAATGAAAAAAAGGGATTCCAAATGCAACAAGCCAATTCAATATATGCTGGTAGAGGCGTTTACTTCGTGGTTCATCTTGAATGAGTTGTAATTGAAAAACGATAACTTTGTTTTATATTTTAAAAAATTACACAGTGAAGTTTTGACTATACGCTAGTCATTAAATTATCAGCATTGCATACTTCCGGAGTTTCAGTAATAAATAAGAACTACCAAAAATAAATGAAATAATGCATCCCAAATTTGATTCATAGAACTAAGAAGGCCTTGTTGAGATCAATAAACAGACGAAAACATTTGCAACTGTCAGTTTGACTTAAGTTAAGTAAAAATGAGGCATCTCAAGAATTGGAAGTTGTTCGTGCTATAATATTAATTGAAAATAGCGAAAGCCTTCGACAAGGTTCAAGAAACTTCAACGTAAGCCTCTCCGATATTCAGCGATTGTGGAACAGATAATTGGAGGCAGGTGAATATACCAGGCGCGGTGGGCAAGGTTCCAAAAGAAAAACAACTCAAAATCAAGATCGATTTTTACTAATTTCGAATCTTTGCATAGGGTTTCTATTTCCCTCAGGACGACGGATAGGAACACTGTATCGGACAAAACAATTAGGAATAGGTTGAGGGAATTAAATTTATTTACAGGACGCAACAGAATAGCAAGGAAGAATTTTGCCGTGAACATGTCGCATGGCAACTTCGACAATGAAAGTCTGTGTGTGAAGAGTCACAGAGGAATCTAGGTTCCGTATTACTCTTTGCGATGGCCGAGTACGTGTTTACAGACGCCCAAGAGATCGCCACGCAGCTGATTCTGTCCAGGAAGTCGTAAAATTTGGTTTGGGGTAGGATTAGTGCCTATTTCAAATGGTTATTCATCAACAATCATTGACCAATTAATTACTAAATACAACATGAAGAAACTTATATGAAAGCCAGGAATCATATAAACAATTCATTTATAAACATCTTACTTACTTCGGCGACATTTCATTACAAATCAAAACCATATTATCGAAACATAATATAACAATAGCCTTCAAACCATTGAGGAAAATTCGTAACACAATTTTTAACCAAATAAACATTAACTGAAAATACTCAAATACTTGTGAAACTTGTAAGAGAATTTATATATATGACAATCTAGACGTAATTTCGCCATAAAACTAAAGAAATATCTTCGTTCTTTTCGACTTAATTTAATTCATAAGTCAACCTTTTTCAGACATATGTTTGAACTATACAATTTGCGGAAAGTATATGTACCTCTAAATTGTTGGATTTAATTACTTCTAGTTTGAAAATGACAATTTAAAATTGTCGAAACTATAATCACTTAATAAAGTCTCCGTTAGACAAAGTTTAAAATTGTGAATAATGATGTATAACGAAGTAGAAGCCTCCACCGTTAACAAGAGCGTTTTTCAAATGTTCTAAATTTTATATGCATGTAATTTCCCGTTTGAATTTTATGGCAGTGAGCAGTGTAGTTTTAAGAAAATTTAGACAATTATGTATTAATTAATAACTAGAAGAAGTACGCATAAAATGCAAATTAATTCTTTAATAAATACGCAGAAATTGTAAATATTTTACAAGGAAATTAGAAATATTTCTATAACCAAAAAATCAAACAGAATATTTGTTAAAAAAATAATTTATTTGCTAATAAGATATAATTGGGCTAAAAGACCGCTAGTAGATGGCTATTTAACATACTAGGCCACTAATATTATCATACATGTATAATATTTATTTTTGTTGTACTTTTTACTAAAATTTAAGAAAAATAATAATAATAAGTATTTAAATATAAATTCCTTGAAATTAATTACCATAATAATAATGATAATAAAAAGAATATAAAGTTCTAAATATATTATTGTTATGTAATCATTTTATTATTCCAAATATTTAATTTAGTTTAAAAAACAGCTCCGCGGGCACTAGAGAAATTAAATAATAAATTTTAACAGAACGGCGTTTTCTTGTTTAATAGATCAGTTACTGACATTATAAGTAATACCTAAACCTATTAATTTCATCAACATAACATTGATGTTGGCGAGAAACAGAGCTTAATATCTATTTATGGCTTTAAAGCAATAAACAACAAATTTTATAGTTTCATATGCAAAAAAGGAAATAGACTCGTTTAATAAGTAAATTATTTAATTATATTTTTCCGGATTTTTAATTGACTTTAATTAATTCACATGTAATATGCAAAGAAGGGAAAAGTTTGTATTCATTAATGAGTCTTAAGGATATTATATGAAAAGGGAATATCGATTTAACAAATATGCATAGCTAAATTCATTTAATATTTTTGATAACTTGACGTTTTATGATATATGATTTATAGGTATTAACATATATGAAATTTCAATATTACTGTACTTTATTCTGCGCTTAGCTGCTAGAATATATTGATTTTGAGAGAAGTAGAGTGTTGATTTATGGTGGAAGCTAAAGCGATTTGCATGCTTAATTAGAAATATGTTAATATTATATTCTCTAAATATTTCAAAGTTTTTACCTACTTATATTATTTTATAAATATATAACGTTAAATTGTTCAAGCCAATATAGTAGTCTTTATAAACTACATTTTAAAATTACAAAGAATTGTGTTCAATTTAAAACAAACAATATAAGCAAAAATGAATTATCGGTCATAAAAAATCATTCAATATTATTTATTTGGTAATCTAATGAGAAGCCATTGCATTAGACTTAAAATTGTATCTAAATAATAATAAAGTAATTAAAAGTTAAAATTCTTTTTATTTTATAAAAACTAAAGGTTATATTTTATTTCTAAATATTATATTTTTTGTCTATTAACATTGTAAATTGCACGGTATATGAATGTCACCTATAATTATAATGCCGGTCTCATTAACTGGTATATAACATACTAAAAGAACATATGTAATTTTAAGCTTCTACAAGTTTTCTATATAAATAAAAATTATTTATTATTTTGTACTAAAAATTCTAATCAAATATGAAACAAATTATTTAAGGTCTTTTAAGACAATTTTCAAACGTATCTACCCCATCTCTTCTAATAACAGAGATACCAATACTGAGCATCGAAATTGAGACACATTGTATGAATATCTTTTTTTGTATCTCAGGTCTATTTGAATCATCATATTTTGGCTTTAGGAATCTATGGTCCAGCCATTTCCCCATTAACGGGACACACTGTATATATTGGGTTGTATCTTATATTAGTTCGGTTCTGACTAATCAATGTCTACACTTGTATTTTTAACTAATTATCTTCAGTTCAATAATCTATTCCAATAATCATTTGACAAGAAACGCTTTAATTGCCATTAAAAAGTAAGTGAATCGATTCAGTAGTTGTAAAGATGTGGTCAAAATATGGAAAAACAAACCGAGTAATATCCCTGATTTACTGATTTACTTTAGAAAAAGGAAAAACGCAACGCAAGCCCATAAACAGTTTTTTGCTGTGTACGGCAAAGATTGCTTAACAGAACGGCTGTGCCAGAATTGGTTTGCCAAATTACAAGGTCGCAGAAACCTTAAAACATCTATCAAACGACCGTGAAGAGATATTTTCACAAGCTGGGATATATTAATAAACTCAATATTTGGGTTCCGAATGAACTAAAAGATATTTATTTGACAATTTCAAACAAAGAAAGTGATCAATTTCTCAAACGTATTGTTACTAGCTATGGGAAGTGGATAGTTAATGACAACGTAGTGAAAATATGGCCATGATGTAGGCCCCGTTAACACGCTATAACCACTTCAAAAGCAAATATTCACGAAAAGAAGGTTATGCTCTCAATTTGGTGGAATTGGAAAGGCATCGTGTATTTTGAGCTGCTACCACAGAACCAAACCATCGCTAATTGGACATATTGAAAGAAGCCCTTAACGAAAAGCGCCAAAATTGGCAAATCGTAACGGTGTGGTGTTCTACCGTGACAATGTGAGACCACATACAGATTTTGTGTCCCACCAGAAGTTACTGGAACATAGATGGAATTTGATGGACCATCCACCATACTCAATAGCTCTTGCGCCTTCCAACTACTATTTGTTTCGGTGTTTGGAAAACTCGTGCATCTTTTTTGCTGAGAAAGACCAAAAGTTCTTTGAGCGTGGCACCATGATGTTACCCAGAAGATGCTAAAAGGAGCATTACAATTCCGTTTTGCTAAATTTTTCGGTACGTTGAGTTTTATTTCTCTATTCGCTATTGGAAAATTTTAATTGCAATTATTTAATTTTGTGAGACCATTTTCGTATTTTGATTTTTGTAAATTTTTATTTTTGAGCTAGTCGTACGCACACACGTACTCTCACAAACCACTATAGTAGATAGGATTAGCCGCTACGAGCACCTCCTCACCCTCCTCAACGCAACCGACAGCGCCACCTAGTGTCAAATAGCGGAACTATATGTAGAAATCTGCACTGTTTTAGCGCCACCTAGTGTCAAATAGCGGAACTATATGTAGAAATCTGCACGTGTTTTAGCGCCACCTAGTGTCAAAAAGCGGAACTATATGTAGAAATCTGCACGTGGTTTTAGCGTCAAATAGCGGAACTATATGTAGAAATCTGCACGTGGTTTTAGCGTCCCCTAGCGTCAAATAGCGGAACATTTCTGAAAACAATTTAATATAATTATCGAAAAATTTAAATTACACGTGTATGAATGGTTGTATCACTTATACACACAACGCCATCGACCGTTAAAATGTTTAACTATGAAAAGAAATAGAAATCTGCATGTGGTTTTAGCGCCACCTGACATAAAAAAGCGTAATATTTCTGAAAACTATTTAATTTAATTGTGGAAAAATTTAAGCTACAAGTGTATGAATGGTTGCAGCACTTATACACGCAACACCATCGACCATTAAAATGTTTAACTATGAAAAGAAATCACAACACTGATGAAATTATATTTTAAACTAATATATGATTTTATTATAAATAATATTAAGTGTCAAAAAGCGACAAATTATGTTTAGGTAAAAGAATAAGTTGATATAATATATAAATATTTATTTTTTAAATATGTAATGAATGTATTATTACATGTTCCCTTTTACTTCTTCTTCCCCATAACACTTTCCTTCTTCATCACGCTCTTCACACCATGCTTGAATCTATTGAAAAACAGAAATACAAATAATTAGTAATCAACGTTTACATGATAACTATGAAGATTAACATACCTTATCTTTTATTTTCACCGCATCTCGATGGATCGCGAAATCTAGGACTTCATCCATATAGTATTCTAGATTGAGCTGTACTAGACCATACGCCAGTAATTCCAAATTACCGTGATCTAGAAAATCACTACAACATTGTCTCCCATCAGCATACTGTTGCAGCATCTTCAACATCTGATCACTAGTATAATATTCATATTCTTGTTGAGGAAATCAACAAACCTAGATCAGAAAATTATATAAAATACATCGGAAAATTATTTGAAATGATATAAACTAATATATATGTTTTATACTTACATGGTTCACAGCGCTCCTCACATCAACGACTTAATTATGAAGATTAACATACTTTATCTTTTATTTTCACCGCATCTCGATCGATCGCGAAATCTAGGATTTTAGTCATATAGCATTCTAGATTTAGCTATACTAGACCATACGCCAGTATTTCCAAATTACCGTGATCTAGAGAATCACTACAACATTGTCTCCCATCAGCATACTGTTGCAGCATCTCCAACATCTGATCACTAGTATAATATTCACATTCTATCACAAACCTAGATCGGAAAATTATAAAAAATACATCAAAAAATTATATGAAATGATATAAACTAATATATAACATATATGTTTTATACTTACATGGTTCACAGCACTCCTTACTTTTTGTAGGCATTTTATTACTTCACGTTTAAGGGTATGAACTTAACTGAATGATAAAATAAAATTTCGCATGGTATATGCCACAAAACTTTCCAATTTTGAGGACACATTGTACATTACAAACTACTTAATTGCTAGAAATGAAAACAATTCAAGAACAAACTTTCATGGCGCACGTTCAAGCTAGTATTAGAAATTTCTTACGGACTTACTAAAATATTTCAAGGGCAAATACAAATTAATGATATTCGAAAGTTACAGAAAATTAAATCTTCCATGACGTATTCCGAAAGAATTTGAAAGTATAAATCAATTATGAGGAGACAGCTAAACATTCGCATTAATGACTAATTGAAGGTGAAATATATATTTTTAGAAAAAGTGGAAGAAAAAACGCAATAAATACACAAGTGATTTGATTTCTTATTTACTTGAAATTTAGTGTTAGTCAGTGATAATTGTGTAACAAAATTTAAAAACATCTATGTGCTAAGGTGAGTATCATATATAATTCTTATGAGAATATTATAATTCTTAGTAGTCATTATTCTATTTCTGTTTTCTCTTATCATTAGAAATAATTCAATATGAATATTAATCCATCCACCTACCATATGTCAGAGGCATTCATCGATCCGGTAGATGAGTACCTGAAGAATTTCGATAAAGAAGTGAAATCTTGAATGATTCTTCTAGAACAATCCACATACTCTCTCAACAAATCGAATACAAAAAGTGTATCCGTAGAAATAAGCCCGATCGCAAGATTCATACCGATAGTTAAAGTATGGGGTACCAATTCATCATGCATCATCTTCACAATTGAAGAGTGGAAACAATTTTCTACAATCAACTTCCATGATATAGCAATGAGACAACCCTTACATATGGACCAACATCAAATAACCGCAAAACCCTACCGAAATATTAAAACTATATGGATTCAACAGAGGGATTTAATCATAGTCCTCGCTGAATAGACGATCCACACATTATTAGCACTTAAAAAGATAATCGATCGCAAATTTGAAATATTGTTAGATTGTGAATTTAAATCATATTACAATAAAATTTTAAAGAGTTGTTTAAATATGTCTGGAGATTTACATACAAATGTAAATACTTTGCCATTAAAAAAAATTCTGAAAATGAAATGAATTCATATCTAATGATGGAATGTCTCTACACATGTTTAAATAAAATAATGTATGATATTGAAAAAATGTACTTTTTATTATATCATAATATACAAGTAAAAAACATCATGTCTACATCACAACCAAGAAGAATACTGTGTGTGGATATTCAAGGATTCTGTACTCCGAACTTTACGCCGAAGGAAATGGTTCTTACATATGATGGGCGTCAGATGCATCGCTTCGTATTCAAACCAAATATACCATTCAATCTGCTGGATATGAAATACCAAAAGCAAGTGTTATGGCTGGAGAGGAATCATCATGGAATCCCATACGATAGCGGAGATTCAAATATTGAAAAAATATATGAAACTGTTAAAAGATTCCCTGCTGATGTAATATATGTTAAGGGTAATCAAAAAGCCGATTACCTTAAACACTTTTATCATACAGTAATTAATGTAGAAAAATGTCAGAATTGTCCGAATTTTATTAAAACTATGGATTGCTGTTCAGTTCATAGCAATAGATTTAGTATTTGTAGTGTTAAAAATGTGCAGTTATTGTATGAATATGTTAGGTACATAAGTTTTTAAATTGTAATGTTTATAGCAATAAAACAATGTTACTCAAATTTCAAGGTGTTTGTTATTTATTTTATAATCATTTCAGATGTATATGTTTGCAATATTGAAGCGAATGTAATAAAATGTTATTATTAGCGATTTTGTTCATATTGAAAATGAATGTATTATTATAATAATGTAAAAAATAAATTATTAGAGAACAAATAAATAGTAAATAGATAAATACAACTTTAGTTAAATTAAAAATGGTTAAAGTAAGTTGAGAGACTTATCTAAAACTGGGAAATAGTTAAATAATCTAAATATTTTATTATGGAATATTATAATGCCCCCAAGCTAAAGTATTCACCTCATTTTCGCAAATGTAACGTTTATCATCTTCTGATGATAATGCTAATTTATTTTGTGTAATGGAGTGAATAGAATGCTTGATTGTTTTAAATAAATTTTGTTTTTTGAAAATGAACTGAGACTTAAATATCATCTGTCTGAATTGATAATGTCAGACTGTCTGTATCCATGTAACATAGAGTCACATTATCGCCGTACATGGGTTTTAGAAAGCTATAATAAAAATCGTACATTAATAATTAATAGTTAGTTAGACAAATCTAGAACCGAAAAGTCAATATAAATTGGTTTATCATATACGACTTTTAAATGCTCTAACTGAATAGCTGTAAGATTTTCGCTAAATATTGAAACATATTTAAATTTTGCTATTAGACTTTGAGCACCACGTCTTTTACCGATATCGTCCCAATGAGTT
This sequence comes from Ontholestes murinus, assembly GCA_963969525.1. Classification (NCBI taxonomy): domain Eukaryota; kingdom Metazoa; phylum Arthropoda; class Insecta; order Coleoptera; family Staphylinidae; genus Ontholestes; species Ontholestes murinus. The sequence goes on along the minus strand of OZ018389.1, from coordinate 45,312,562 downwards.
ATTAATTTAACATCAACTAGTTTATCAACATTCTCCATTGTTTTACAGAAAACTGAGTTATTCACTAGCTTTTTCAAAAACATTTATAGCTGCTTGACGCATGGCCGTATTTAAGTCAATATATTTTTTAAGAAAATCTAATTGTTAGAAAGCTATTACCCGATGAATTTTATTTAATTTTAAACCATATATCAAAACTTGTTTCAAATTTCTATAATGAAGAATGTAATGTATTTCGACTTATGATGGAATTAATTTAGAATTTTTGAATGTAGAACCGGGCGGAATAATATTTTCAGCTAAAAAAGGTAAATCATTATGTATATCATGTAAATGTTGCGGATATCCTAAATCAACTTCCAGTATATATCCTATTGATGACTAATCAGGTGTACTAGCGACATTTAAATTTTCAATTTCGTTTTCCGATAGTCATCTAAATCCCTTGTACGGTAAATATTGTGACATTGCCCACTCATATAAATTATTGGCATCCCAATAATCTAGATATGAGCTGGGCTTTGTGAAATCATAGTGTTGCATATACTTATTATTAGATTGGGCACAGCGGAGAGATTGAACAGTGGTGCGCAATAAACTCTTTAAACTTTAATATTGCAAAATGCTGTTACATTTCATTTAGTCATAAAAGAACCACTCATGAATTCAAATACATATACTCTTTTGAATACTACTGTATTACGTACTAACGAAATTAAGGTTTTAGGAGTATACTTTGATCTGAAGTTAACATTTATCCCCCATGTTAGCAAAATTTGCAGTGATAGTATTAAGCTTTTTGGATTTATATACGCACTTGTACGGATTTTAGATATATAAATGTGATGATTAAACTTTATATATCATATATAAGATCTAAACTTGAATAATACAGTTTAATTTGGTCACCTACATATTTCAAGCAAAAGCGTACAATTGAAAGTGTACAATAGAGATTCGTGCGATTGATATACTTCAAATATACCGGAATATATCTAAACTATCAATCATATCATTACAAAAATATTTTAGACATGCTAAATCTGCAATCATTTGTAAGTCATCGAGATGTAGCTCTGCTAGTTTTTCTATATAAAATTGCTAATGGTCTCATCGATGATCCGAATTTGCTAGCGAACCTAAATATTTACGGCCAAGAGTAACATCTCGAAATCCGTGTTTATTCAGATTTGCGAAGACCAACACCACCGTTCACTTTATTTCTCCAATGGTGAAAATGACACGATGGCGGAGTGCGCCATTGATCTTTTAACCTTGAATATGTGAACATATATAAATGTACTGTGTTGCGAATAATATGTCTTCCAAAATGATTCAAGTGTGCGATGAATTTGATCCTTAAGTAAATTTATGTCATCATGTAATAGTATTAATGGAACTAACAATAAATACCCCATGTGGTTCAGTCGTGAATTGGTCAAAAATATCAGGGTGAAAAATCATTACCTTAAATTGTACCGTAAAAACCAATTCAATTATTGTAAATTAAAAAAATTCAAAGTATTATTAAAAATCCAACTACTTGACGTAATTTGACTGTATGTTGTATTTATAATTATTACATACTTCCTCCTAATAATCGCCTATGTTTTAATTGTTACGGTGATACATTGGATGTAGTAATTACTAGATGTATGAACGTGTCTTTTCATTTTAGCGTTAAAAAAATAGTAACAGAAGAAATTAATTGCACTGCATGCAATAAACCTTTGGGTATGCGATTTGATCAAGACACTTATCTTGTTTGTATGACCGAAACAAAATGTAAGAGTATTTTATTAGGAAATTATTAAATAAAACACACCTTTATTTATACAATCAAATATTTCCTTCGCCAAAAAATTATCGGACACTTGGAACCGATTTTAAATAATGAAATGCTGTTTGCTGTTTATTTTGATCAAGTTTTTGTAATGGAGATAATTTATTATACCAATACTCAAAATATATATTTTGCTTAGGAATAAGAAAAGATTTTCTAGCATTAATTAAAAACTGATACAATCACCTTCTTCGACGGATCTGAGCGTTTCTCTGGACAATTGACTTCCTTGGAGCGTAGTAGTACCGGTAAGTTGCTTGAGCGGTACAGTTGGTTTCGGATCACTTTTAATTGTCGTGGTTGCGGCTGCTGGGGTAACGGTTGTGGTAGTTGCTGTCGCCGTTTTTGTTGAGGGTGTTTTAAGTTTTTTTTTGTAAAAGGTTTTGAATCTCCCTTTTTACTTCTGGAAGAACTGTTTGTATTAGAAAAAATTGATACTGAAGACGTCGAACTTACAGGTACATTTTCATCTGGTTCTTTATGTGTTGATTTATGATATTGCAATGGTATAATAGTTGCTAACGTAACAGTTGATTCGATATTAACTGTTATTTTGTCAAATGATGTAGATTGTGTAAATGGTGTTCTCCATAAGGGTTCAGACCAATCAGTATTTCGTAAATATAATCCAGGAACACCTACTGTACATTCAACATCTAATTCAAACGTCAATATTATTTACCATTGAGCATCAGCTATAGATTTTGCATCATCTTTATTACATAAATTATAAATTCCAATTGGAAATCTTGGTTGTTGGTCACCTCCGGCGAAAACAGTATTATTTTCTAATTTTATAGACTTATTTGTATGATTAAATTTAGGTAATAATATACTTAATCGATTATCATACTTTCTAGTTTCAAAAAATGCTGGTACATTTGCAAACGATGTTCCATCAGTTGCATATTCAGTAGGACGCTCTGACTAACATGATTTTCCAATCATTTGCGTTCGTAATTTATCAATTAGGTCTTTTCGAGTTCTTGTAGCATATACATTATCAATACCATACATTTCAAATAGTAGCACTTGTATACTAGCATTAGCTGTTATTGATTTGTAACAAATGGTAAACGTACACCTAATGAAGTTACCATACATCTTACCTCTTTTGCCGTAACTGTTGTGAAATTTGTTCGTAAAAATTCGGTTTCTCGAGGAGATACATATGGAAATAAGTAATTCCAAGGAATGTCAT
>OZ018389.1:45193250-45309318 GCA_963969525.1 Ontholestes murinus | reverse complement strand
ATCAAACTATAGTCTCATATAATATTTTTAATTATATAAAGCAGTAAAAGAAAGCCACCGTCATTCATGATATACCACAAAGTAAACAACCCCACAATTGAACATTAAATAATAATTATTTATTTGTTAAAAAGTGCTATAGAAAAATGATACATTTAAAAATTTTATAAGATGATAAACTATTCCTTCATACAAAAGTCTGGGCGCGCATTCGTTTATATTATTATAGTGTACAAGATTGTATCTTTAAAACAAAATGCGGACAATTTAATTTTTAAATTTAACATTGTATTAAAATGTTGGTGATATGAAGGTGAACAGGAGAGTATTTATCCGAAGACCATTTTGTTTCTAATTTCAGTGTAATGAAATATAAAAAAGACACCATAGGTAGTTCAAGTTATAAATTAATCGAAATATTAATGGCAGAGATGATACTGTCTAATTACTTCATTGTTCGGATTGTACGGTGATCATTTATTTTAACACGTAGAAGTTATTTCTTATTATTTCTAAATATCTTATTCTTACATCAGTCTATTATGCTGATCTGTCAAAGGGAATTTCAACATTTATTGATATATAGTCATATAATGAGTTTTGCTTTTAATTTTGACACATTTAGCGTCGTATGGGAGTGTTGATTTTTGTATTTAGTAAATATCTCTAGATAGGTAGTTCCTCTTATTTTATTTTGTAGGCTGAACCTTGCAATACTTTTTTTTTAAATCGTAATCTCTATTGCTTATTATTACCAAATAATTATTCTTGTTGATTGCTAGTATTGATTGGTTTCTTCTAAATTTTTAATAGCTTGATATTTTATTTTAGGATATTAAAATTAAAAATTGAACATGAGGGATAATTATTTTATTCAGACTTGTGTAATATTGGCAGGGTGTTAATTCAATGTTGATCAAACACGTACACATAATATTTATTTATGTCAATATAACTTAACGTAATACTTTAGTTATTGCTTTAAATACGTTTTTATTGTTGATTCTAGGATAGAACAATAAATCTTGACTCGAGTGGTTGTAATTTTGTGTAAATTATAAAATAGTTATTTCAGATTATGGGATTCATTTTCAAGATAAAATTAAAGTATCAATTATGTTCACAATATTTAAAATTGTGGACTATGTACATATGATTAAGTAATAATGAATTTTGCAGTTTAGTTTCCTATTTCCTAATAATATTTAACCGCATTATTCTAGATTCTTATACAAATCCATTATTTTTAATATTATGCAATGTGCCAATACTTTTTTATTATTTCTTTTGTTACTAGAATATTATTTGTACATTTCTATATTATCCATACCTTAGACATTTTTATTACTTCGACCTTTACCAAGGTTAGCATCTAAATTTCCAGTTATCATTTGAACTACTGTTCTAGACCAATGAATATTTATTTTGTTGTCCTTTATTAAAATGTAATAATTAATATTTTATAATAGTATTGTGCATAAAACTGATAATATTATTAAAGTTTTGAAAATAACGTACAAATTTAGATATATTTATAATAGTTGACTTTAGGAATATAAATTGTTTTTCTAATTTATGTAATTCATAACACAACATAGTGGATAAAAGTAGGTACACACCTCAATATGTTCATGAGTGCTACATTAATTGAAAGTATTCCCACATTAAATACGAGATGTTGAGCATCTGACTTCGTGATATTTTTTTTATAGATATCGCTCTTGTATTTATTTTAGCGACTGTGGTTTCGAAAAATGTATCTTATCATTGTCAAACTAGATTTTAATAATGGATTTACTAGTAGCCATAGACATTTTCTAACTTAAAGGTAAACCCGATATTCCCATAATAAATGACCACGGTAAATATAAGTAGTTTGACAATGACAAGCTAAAGTTTTCGAGACTCGGTTGCTAAAATAAACACAAGTATACAGTACCTACAAAATTATTCATTTAGTTGGTATTCCCATATTTCTTTTGATCTCTTTTATTTTGTCAGCTTGTGTTTTTGTTAGGAGGAACAAAGTGTAATAGAGCGTTCACCTATTCTAATAGATTCTAAGATGTTTGATTGATCAAAATTATGTTGAAAATTTAATTTACCTTAAAAAATTGATTCTTGAATCAAATAAAAACTATATAAGCACTTTCAAATATATATTGTAAAACGCTAAAATTGTTAAACACTGTGGCGAAAAAAAAAATTAAAATCAGCAATTAATAATTCTACCGCACTCTTTAAAAAAAAAAACCTTTTAGCAAACATAAGTCAGAAATCCCCTAAATAATATGGATTAAGGGGTTAGGCCAGTCTAGGATTTTCAAAAAATCGAAATTTTTATTTTTGCTTAAAGTACACTTTAGGGGCCTAAAAACATTATTCAATCGGTAGAATAGTGAAAAAAAAAATTTCCCTGTCCAATCCGCTGTAGTGTCGAAGCGTTCGGAGCGGGCGACGAGCGCATTACCTACCTACCACCGGGGCCTGGTGGCTCTAATAGTTCCCCAAAAGGTCGTTAGGAAATGCTAGCTCATCAATACAGCTGTATGTCCACGTGTCCATGAAAGGTGAAATGTAAGGCGCAGGAATCTCAGACTAAATGTATAACAAAATTTTCAGCACGTAAAACTTTAAACACGTTTTTCTCGAAACTGCATTTTTCAAATCGGGAGACGATGGTACTCGGAGACTATCGCACGTATCCACTTGAAATTTTAACTGTAGCTTTTTTTACAAGTCCGCCATTTTGCGAAAAATTGATGTAAAGCTAAAAGCATACGTACTTTACTAGCAAGTCTTATGTAGATTAAGATCCCGTTCTTTATTTTGGTTCAGATAGAGCGAGTTCCTAGAATTACCGTCGCCCGTAGAGGCCCTCTTGAAAAAGGTGATTCCGAAGAATGGCCCAGTAGCCGCCATTTTGTATCAAAATGTCAATATAATTTTTTTCTATACACTCAAATACATGCTTAATAATGTCCAACAGAGAGAAATTCGATTCCTTTTTCCTTACTCCCATAATAAATTGTCAAAGTTAGGCCTTTTCTGAAGGCTCTAGACTGGCCTAACCCCTTAATCAAATTACATAAAGATAACAACCCAATAAGACCAGAAGTATCATACGTAAATGCCCCATGTACCCAACTAACTAAGAAGTTAAACAATATTATTGTAGAATATACAAAATTAAACCAAAATTTCCAATTAAAAATAGCTTGGAATTAATTAAAAATATCGAAGATATACATTTAACCAACTCAACAAAACTAGTGTAATTTGATGTTAAAAATTTATTTACGAAGTTCCCTTCGACCGAAGTATTCAACTTCAATCTGCATGTCGCAGAATTATTCACAATTCGATAGTAAATGTTTTTACCAGAAGGAATCCTTAGCCATGGGAAACCAACTAAGCCCCCTGTTGGCGGAGATATTTATGGATAATTTTAAAGAGGGATTATCTCAATTGCCAATTTTTAAAAAGTATGTTTATTGGTATAGTTATGTCGATGATGTAATTTTAGCGTTTAATGTCACTGACAGACAATTAGAATTATTTTTACAGTTGTTAAATTCACAACACGAAAAATTCAATTTACAAAGAAATAGAAGCAGATCATTCTATTAACTGTTTAGATTTAACCATTAAAAGAATTAATAACAAACACGATTTTTTAATATTTCACAAACCAACACACAGAGACGCGACAATTAATTATAAATATAATCACCCCTTATCACACAAATTAGCCGCTTATCATAGTATGGTGCATAGGTTATTAGCAGTCCCAATGACCCACAATAATTTTGAAAAAGAATTAAAAATAATATTTCAAATAGCTCAAAAAACGGTTTAAAAAAATCAATGATAGAAAACATATTACATAAAAAACAAATAAATACATTAATTGATTCTATATATCCCATAATAAAAGATAACAATAAAAAAAATAAGAAAAACTTTACATGGTCTATTTGCTAAGTTGTATAGACTGTCCAAAAGTGTATGTAGGGCTAACCGGACAGTCGTTCCAAAAGAGGATCAAAGAAGACAAAACCAAACCAGCTTTGAACAAAACAAAATCAACTACACGTACTCTAACCATCGAAGACAACCACCAATTTGATTAAAATTTCAAAATTTTACACCTTGAAAAAAAGGCCGCAAACTTAACATCCCGGAGTGCATGAAAATAAATAAAAGAAAACATACTTGACATCTCCTCAATAATCAAACGGACCAAATTCGCCTTTTAAATTTACATTTTTTTTTACATAGCCACCCCCATAAACATTGTATATACAGGATGTCCCGTTAATGTGGGGAAATGGCTGGACCACAAATTTCTGGGGCCAAAATTTGATGATTTAACCCAACATATCTATATCTAAAATTTATGGTTAAGACGGAATTCATCTTCGAAGTTTCATTTTTTTTTTTATTTTTGTTAATAACAATTGAATGCTTTATTCGATTTAAATGAAATTTATTACTTATTATTATCATAATTTAACACGTCATTTCAGTTATTAAGGCCATTAATAGTTGACGAAAAGTATGAGAAACAGTGGTACCACCACATAACAAATGAATTATTGGTGCATCCAATAAAAAGTAAAAAAAATACTGCTTGAAAGACCATTTAATTTAAAAACTTTTTTGTCTCTTAATAATATTTGATATCTTGTACAGTTTTCTCAGAAATTATTATTTATCACTAAAAAAATATTTTAATTTGTATGTGGTGTTTTTTATACTTCTTGCCAGCCAAAACTGGCCATAATAACTAAAATGATGTGTTATATTATGATAATCATTGATAATAAATTTCATTGAAATCAGATAAAGCGTTCAATAAATAATATATAAATAAAAGAAATGATATTTTTTCAAACTTTGAAGACAAGTTCCGGCTTAACCATAAACTTTTGGATTTAGATATGTTGGGTTAAATCAGCATGTTTTCACCTCAGCATTCTGTGGTCCAGCCATTTCCCCACATTAGCGGAGCACCCTGTATACTTGACCCAACAATATTTTAATACAATTTCTTCGCCTAAAGAAGCCACAGTGTGGCGAAACAATTGTAGCGTTTTACAATATATATTTGAAAGTGCTTATATAGTTTTATTTATATAAAAGTTAATTTACCTTATTCATACTCAAATTTATCCAAGTCCCATTTCGCTAATTTTGTAATTACATATACTCATACGTAGTTTTATTGTTGGATTTATTTTTAATTCCTGAATAGAAAATAAATCTATTTATTTAACTTCATTTAAAAAACATAGTTAATGTAAGTTCGGGTTTTATTCTCATGTATTTAATTGCATTTTTGCAATTTATTCTTTATCCATATGTAATTTCCGTATTTAGATAGTATTAAGATGTTTAGAGCCCATTCTTTCATTATTTTGTATTTTCTTGTTTAAACTTTTAGTTTCCCATTGTTTTTGTTTATTACTCCTTAAAGTCATATCAGGGATTTTAGGTAAATTCTCTTTTTATTCATTAATACTTTCTTCATTTTAGATAATATTCTCATTAACTGTAATAAATATATTAACCACCATATTGTTATCTTCCTTAAGACAGTGGTTTATTGATTTTGTTTCAATGCAAGTGATTGGAGGAGGATTATATCATATGACCAGAAGTGAATTCGAAAGACTATTTTTTTACAAAATTTACTAAATTGCTGTAGTTGAGAAGGGCACAATAAATTTTTTACTTTGATAGGTTCTTTCTTATAATTTTATTCGTTCTTAAACAAGCAAATGTGCTCAATTATTGCATAGAGCACTACATAACTATTTCATTTAAAACATCACAATTATGAATACTGTATGTAATTGATTATACTCTTTTTAATTCTTAAGTAATTGTCAACAATAATCTACTTAGAAATGTCATGATGAGTGAAACATTTCATAAGTTAATTTTCGAACTCTATCATTTGATACTACCTTATTGGTTAATGACATTTCATATTGGGCAAAAATATTTTCTTTATTTATTTCTAACCCAAATTCACCTATTTAACGGGGATTAGTTATTTCAGATATGATTTTTTAACATCTCTTAAGATTTTATTGAGTTTATATATGAATTATATTTCATTACATTTATACAGGGTTATTCACGCTATACGGCACGGAATATTGTGGCCAAAATACGTGACTTTCAAAAAGTTTCACTTTGGGGATATATGGGGGTCTATTAGGGCTACTTTTTAAAATTACTTTCATAATATACAGGGTGTCCCAAAAACCCTAAAAGTATCAAAGTTGTGTTTTTTTAAATGAAACACCCTGTATTTTATTGCATTTTTGGATCCTTCGATCAAAATAAGTGTGTGTTTTAATATGGTTTTTATTACCTAAACCTTAAGGTTTTTGAAATAATTTGAATTTTGTAAAAATTTAACCTAATTTTCATGTTTCAAATACCTAAAAAGTAATTAAGTTATGCATACCAAATTTACACTGAAATGTAACAATAGATCATATTTTATTTTCCAAGTATAATAAATTTGACATCTTATACCGGGTGTAAAAAAATTGGAATTAAACAAATGAGAACTTTAAATGGCTATAACTTCATTTATTTAAATGGAACGCTATATTTATTAATTTATCAGCAAATGCACGTTTTAATTGCCTATCGAATGGTATTTATATCTTAAATGTTAAGTCTTCTCGTTTTTACAGAAAACGCCAAAATATTGTTTATTGCACCGTTTTAGTACTTTTTAAGTAAACATTTTAATGTATCTAGTTTTCTATGGTATTTAAAAACGTCAGATAATTAATTTAGTATGCCACTTTAGTTTAAAAAGCCTGTCTTTTGTTATAGTTGTCTTATTTTGCATTTTTGTGTTAGATCGTTAGTAATCGTTATTGTTTGAACATCGCTGTTGTATTTTTTGGTAAAAAATGAAGATTTACTCAAAAGAAAGGGGTATTGGCATTATATTTATGCTTGGAGAATGTGATCAAAATTGTTTATTGGCTTGTCGAGTTTATACTTAAAGGTTTCCCGAAAGAAATCACCTTAAGCCAGCCATTTTTGAGAGACTATTAAACCAATTTAAAGAAAGTGTCAGTTATAAAAACCCCAGTATAAAAAAATCTGTGTAAATTTTCATTTTTTACTATTTAATACAACAACGATGTTCAAACAATAACGATTACTAACGATCTAAAACAAAAACGCAAAATAACACAACTATAACAAAAGACAGGCTTTTTAAACTAAAGTAACAGACTAAATTAATTATTTTACGTTTTTAAATACGATGGAAAACTAGATACATTAAAATTTTTACTTAAAAAGTACTAAAAAGGTGCAATAAACAATATTTTGGCGTTTTCTGTAAAAACGAGAAGACTTAATATTTAAGATATAAATACCATTCGATAGGTAATTAAAACTTGCATTTGCTGATAAATTAATAAATATAGCGTTCCATTTAAATAAATGAAGTTATAGCCATTTAAAGTTCTCATTTGTTTAATTCCAATTTTTTTACACCCGGTATAAGATGTCAAATTTATTATACTTGGAAAATAAAATATGATCTATTGTTACATTTCAATGTAAATTTGGTATGCATAACTTAATTACTTTTTAGGTATTTGACACATGAAAATTAGGTTAAATTTTTACAAAATTCAAATTATTTCAAAAACCTTAAGGTTTAAGTAATAAAAACCTTATTAAAACACACACTTATTTTGATCGAAGGATCCAAAAATGCAATAAAACACAGGGTGTTTCATTAAAAAAAACACAACTTTGATACTTTTAGGGTTTTTGGGACACCCTGTATATTATGAAAGTAATTTTAAAAAGTAGCCCTAATAGACCCCCATATATCCCCAAAGTGAAACTTTTTGAAAGTGACGTATTTTGGCCACAATATTCCGTGCCGTATAGCGTGAATAACCCTGTATATTCATTTTATTTATATTTAATTCATCATTTATTTTCAATAAGTTTTTAAACGTACGTTTGCATTTTAGTATAATGCACCTTTCTATTGAGTATGGTATACTTTATACAAACAATTTTATGCGAAATATATCCAACTTATTGACATTAACCACTATAGTGTTTTATGTTCTGATAACATCTGGAACTGATAAGAGTTAAAGTATTTGTCTGGAACCACGATAGTTTCTTTATCCATTATTGTGTGACTTTTATATACGATTGGTTTGTCGACAAGGAAAGTCAAATGTGAAAGTGAAATAAAAACATCTAATAAACTCGGAGTTCGTTTGTTAATAAATTTATACTTCAATTAAAATGCTTATGTGTCTTGAATAATTTTCTCACTTATCTCTTGGTGAAACATTATGAAATAATAGGTAAAGAATTGGGAAACACCAATTAATTACTAGTAGTTAAAAATATACGTTTCTTCACTTTTTTTATTATACACTATATGTACATTTCGAACACAATGTGTTCATTATTAAGAGTTAACTGACAAAAAATAATAAATACAAAAGTAAAAAATTTTGGGGACTAAATTATTATGTTTAATTAAATAAAAATAATTGAAAAATTCGGGGTGGCTTTAAAAGTTATGGTTTAAGAAAATTTATACTAGGAATAATTTTAAGTCATGGGTTTTCTAACGGATTAAGATCAAAATTCAATAAATAATTTTTATGATTTTTCATCTTATAGACTGAATATGCTTCCAACATATTCAATCTATTATCGATCGTGTTTTAATAATTAATATCTACTCAAATTTTGTGGCTCGTGGAGATAGCGTGATGTGAGTTTGCTGATTTTTCAATTATTTTTATTTAATTAAACATTATAATTAAGTCGCCCAACTTTTTTGACTTTTGTATTTATTATTCTTTATGTTAACTAGTGAAAATGTACCTATAGTATAATAAAAACAGCGAGGAAAAGGGTATTTTTAACTACTAGTACTTATTACTTTAGTCTTCACCTACTTAAATATTCAAACAGAAATGATAAATACTTTTTTTTACCTTAATATAAAAAAAAATGTACACTGATAATGGCCTTATAAAGGTTGAAACTATAGTCACGTAATAAATCCTGTGTGTAATATCATCGAAGTGTATTTTCATTTAAAGTTCCTAATTCTTTACATATTAAAAAAGTTTATATACTCAATTTGGTTAATATTTATTATCGAGTTTTTTCAAGAATTCGATTTAGTACTAAAATTGATACCGGTTTTAAGTGTTAAACATGGTTTAAATCATCCATCAATCGATTCGAATATAAGAGGATGGTCTAATTTAACAGTCATTTTTTTGCGAAGAGTTAATTATGGTACATAGGCTCTTATAATTGATTATCCGCATGATATTGTGAAAATTTATTATTATTAGTATATTTATACGAAATTATTACACCTCTACTTTTTACATTTCCTACATCTACTAAAATAATTTGTTTAGAAGGGTGACCGGTAAACACACACTGGTTGATAGATAAGGCGTTGAGGTGTTGAAAATCCATATTCATTTGTATATTAAAATTGTAAATAACCAAGGTTTTCAAAAATGTGTGTTTATTTTCACTACAATTGTTTCGCAAATTTATTGCTTCTTCAGGTGAATTGTAAACTTTCATTCACCTGAAGAAGCAATAAATTTGCGAAACAATTGTAGTGAAAATAAACACACATTTTTGAAAATCTTAGTTATTTACAACTTTAATATATAAACACATACACAAATAACACGGCGGAAGGACTACGTGGTCGATAGCCATACACTACTACTGTTAGCTGTTATCATTATTTTCATAATTCAATTTTATTTCGCACTCTTTTGCGATTAATGTATCTAAACTAAAATTGATTATGGTATTAATTTTGAATTGTATATTACATGTAATAAAACTCTCTCTTGAAACACTAAAATTGCTTAGATGGTATTTGCCATGATATATACCAAGTACCAATTACGTAGCTACCTCAAAATGATCATTGAATCAATTAATTTGCAATAATTGGATTCACAAAAGACCGCAAATTTGCAGTATTAAATAGAATTTTATATTGAATGTCCATTAGATATAGTAGGCCACTTTTCGATCTCTGGATATCTTCAATACAGCCTTATTGTAAAATTGATTTAATCGGCATTTAAGTGAAATGGGTTCACTTTATAGTGAAACTCTGGGATAATATTTAAGTACTTGGGTTTGAAAGTCATTAATATTTTCATTAATTTGAAATTAAAAATGATAAGAATAAAAAACGCTACTTTTTACACCCCTAATGTTATTATCGTCATCGTCATATGCATCGAAAAAATAACGATAATAGGATGTGGACTTATCATTTCTGTAGGAATGTTTTGGACCGGTTTGGAAAGCCACAAAGTGTTTTTTTTTAATCGACTTTTACTTGTAAAGCAGTAAACGTCTTAAAAAAACCATTTATTAACACAAGCTAAAAACTACAAATGGTGATGTGGCCATCATAGTACTTTCCCTATATTTTTCTCGAAAACTATGAGGTTTACGCAAAAAAGTTATTCTTAATAATTTATTCAATTTTAAATTTTCTACAATTACTTTTTATGTAACTTTTACGTAACTCCAATAGTTTATTAATAATTTTCAAAAAATGTCAAAATATTCAATTTTTATTTTTTTTTTCTCGAAAGTTAAGAATTTTATGAAAAATATGTTCAAACAAAATTTGTTCAGTTTATTATTCCCTTTAACTTTTGTTTGAACCGTTTTAAAAAATATTTCATATTTAGAAAAATATGACCAAAAAAACAAAAAACGCCTCGAGTAAACACCCACTTCCGGTTTATGAATGTTTACCAAAAGCTTTTCAGTTCCAGTTTTTAACGATAAAACCTTAAGTTTATAGTTTCATCTTAATAGGATGTTTCGTTTTTGAGATACAGCGCCCACCGACAGACAGACACACAGACACACAGCCACACAATTTTTTTTTCCAGAAATTAGTGCAATGGACTCAGGGGGGGCCCAAAACGGATATTTCCGCAAAAAAAAATTTCAAAAAAAATGACGGAAACAATACTCCCCCTATATATACTATATAGGGAAAGTAATAACAATATATGCCCACTACATGATAATAAAGGGCTAAGGCTATAGGCACAGATGTATGTATCGGTCCATGAAGATGATCCCAGCATCCAAGACACCGTACTTTGTAACTTATAGATGGTAACTTATATATACCCTGATAAATTTTGTTAAAAAATTTTCACAAATAAGTTTATCTCTAACGGACATCATCAGTTATATAAATTTTAAAAAATCGCTATGTCTAAACCACAAATAATTATTGTCAAAATATTATATAAGGTGTAGACATAGATATATAAAAATAATAACATAGCACGACTCGAGATTCAACGGTTAATAAAATTACAAAATATGGCCACAGATATTTAAATTTACTTTGATGAATCGACATTTTAGGGATAAATGTATGATTAAAAATTGATTACCCACATCATTACTACAAATTTGTGTAATAGTTAAAACAACAAGCCCCCTTAATTATTTTTCACCGATCACAGAAGATATTACATAATGGGAATCTCTAGGCAGGTGTATCGTAGAATCACAAGCCTTTAATGGATCTATCATAAATAGCGCCTTGAAAATAAACTCATCGACAGTATAAAAGTAATTTTTATTCCCTCATATATAATCCATTTCTCATTATGTAATGATTTTTTAGGAATGTTAAAAAGTGTGATATCGTGGCACTGGTAACTCTTACTTCGTTACCTTAAATATATTGAATAGAATTAAAGCGAAATAATGCAAAACTCGATTTTCGTGTTGGCGCCAGAACAGAAGTTAGATAAATTTCTAGTGCATTAACAATGTCGTGTATAATCACGTGCTGAAACCCGAGGATAAAACTAAGTACATTACTATTGATTTAAAGTGTTTGAGGGTTAGTCTCCAGGTAACTTACCGAGTGCTTTATATAGGTGGGAATTAATTTTCAATTCCACATTCGATACATTATGATTGGTACTGTTCATTTCTATCTCGACGAGCTGGCATTGCCTTTCATTTGCACAAATTAGAACGATCGTAATTTAATGTAGGTAATTCAGTTGATTGTAAATTTACCTATTAAATATAGTTTATACTAAAATAACAATGTAGTTTTGCGAAACCACAACATTGTTATTCCATATATGCGGTAGTAGACAGGCAGTAAATTATACATATAGTGGTTGGGCCATCGGGTGTTAGCTAGCCTCAATATTTAAAAAAAGTGAGGAATAAACTTCGGAATAATAAATTTTATAACATATACTTTGGAAATGCATTAACATATTTATATCAATAAATTCATATTTAATATTATCTTCAATACATATTAGTGTCAATAATTAATAAAGCAATAGACGTTAAATTCTGTTTGGACTTATATTTAATTTTAAGTTTAGATTGACGAATTTAATTTATATTATTTATTATATGTATTATATACGTCATTATCTCATAGATTATATGTTAAATAGTATATTGTGAATAACAATGTGTTAATAAATAATGTTTCCAGATAAAAGAAAATACGAAGAGAATTTCCTAAAAATAATTAACAATAATTTTGATTTGTATACAAATGAAATATTAAAATATCTAGTGCAGTGTTGATGATAATAATTAATATTGAGAGTAATAAATCTCTATGAGCATTACTGCACTAATGTTTTACATAATAATGTAAAAACTCCCGCTAACAGTTAAAACAACTACTCCCCGTACTAAAGCACCGCCAGGCATTGAATGATATAACTGTTAGCTGTCGTTACATGTCTAAAATTATATTTAGCACTATGTAATAATTTTAGACATGTAACGACAGCTAACAGTTATATCATTCAATGCCTGGCGGTGCTTTAGTACGGGGAGTAGTTGTTTTAACTGTTAGCTGGAGTTTTTACATTATTATGTAAAACATTAGTGCAGTAATGCTCATAGAGATTTATTACTCTCAATATTAATTATTAATTTTGATTTGCTTTGTTATAATAAAAGAATGGGATCTATATTTAGTTTTCTACACAATTCTAAGTATAATTATATGGATTCGCATGTGTGTTATTTAAAGTCAATAATAAAGATCAAATTTGAAGTAATTTAATAATATTGCATTTCTTTGGAAATTCAATAGTATACAATTTGCTAAATTTTCTTCATTTCCGTTTAATTATTTATTTATTAATATCTTTGTACTCCTTTCTCACAAAAAATACATATTATAATAAATGAAAATATACACACAATTTTAGTCTAAAGGAGAACGGGCGGAGTTCTCTTCATCAAAAGATCTTCCACTCAACCCCATTGTTTTATCTTTAAATTCTTTGCAAAATGGATGCTGGATTTTGAGAATTCCAATTTTTATTAAATTGAAAAGTACAAGTTAAAATTATACATATTGATTCGAATCCATTTTTTACATAAGATTACTTTTTGACAGATAAATAAATTCTTTAAGATAGTAAATAGAATTCGATATGGGCTCATAACAGCCCGCATTTTTCTTAACGGCCCGCTCTCAATCAACAAATTATTAATACAATATTATCAAGTTGAAAACAGTGTTCGACTTTTAGGAAGTTAAATAGATTTATTTAACTACAGGAAATAAAACGAAATAACAATACAAATTTTAAAAAGTCTACCTAAAGTTATAATAATTTGTTATGGTGCAATTGTGAAAGCTTACATTTTCAATATGATTTTCTTGCTGTCATCTTTTAAATAAATTGTCTTCGTTTTGGTACCTGTCCCTCGACTTTTCTGGTACTAATTTATCATCTACTTGCTTAGCTCGGGCCAATATGTTCGCTGGAAGTAAAGCCTCTTTCTCCATTTTCTACACTTTGACAGATAAAATGTCATTTGTACGACGAAAATCGTTGTACGTACCACGGGCAGTTAGGGCCATAACAACCTTGGTCGCTTTAGGGCCCTCCATCGTCGGGCCCCAAACAGTTCCCTCGGTTGTTATGGCTATCCTAACAGCCCTTAATACGTAAATAACTATTTCCTCGCACTAGGCTGTTATGAAGTAAATAATATATCACTTTTGAGGTACGTTAAGCTATCGGCTCTTAACAGCCCGCATTTTTCTTAACGGCCCGCTCTCAATTTAGAAATCATTAATGCTAAATTATCAGTTTAAAAACCAAGTGTTCAACTTTTATAAAATTAAATAAATTATTAAACGACAGGAAATTGAAGGAATAGTATATTTCATTAGGAGTCCAGAAAAAAGGATTTTTCCGTGCGCGCGTGACCGTTCCCGTGTGAGGCGGAGCCGAACACGGGAAGTCATGCAAGCACGGAAAAATCCATTTCTGGACGTGTAATGAACGCTATTTTTTATTATACTTATTTGAAAACAACAATATTAAGAGAGATATTTTGATAATTTTTTTTTTTCAAAACTGTAATATCTATAATAGTGAAAATATAAGTAGAGTTAATATTAACGAAAATCATATTTAATTGGAACTGTTATTATTAATAGTAAGGTTTATCGTACAATTAGTATTATTGTTAAAGTTTATTCCCCTTAGTATTTCATTTTCTTGAGTTATAATTGCAGATGTTGTATTTTCCGCATGAGATGGGTTAAACAATTTCCTTGAAACTTCTATTTTTCTTTGTATAGATTCTTCTATATATCCTTCTGCTACACTGGAAGAACGCCATCCTCCGTGCCTTTTCAGAGTAAGCAAGTCACCACCGCTTTCGACCAACATGGTTGCTGAAGAACGCCTTAGGCCATGTCCGGTATATTTTTCGTGATCATTTAGTTTTAGGTATTTCGCAACAAGTTTGGGGATACCACTGATAGTATGGCATCCAACATGTTGAGCGTAACATTTACGGTTTCGGTATGCTACAAATAATCTTCTGCTCTCCATATGTTTAGGCCGCAAATCTGCATATTTGCGGTAAAGTGTGCAGGGCTCGAATGTACATCCTTCATTTGAAATCGTGAAACTTCTCGATTTATGATTTTTTCCATCTCGCAAAAACACGACAAGAAAACTACCATTATCTTTAATATCGTCTAAACTTAAACGTATTAAATCATCTCGACGGCACGCACCGAATATTCCAAACACTAATATTACTTTTGCTAATAGATATTGCTCATCTGAAGCTTCACATAAAAATTTAGTTACTTGTTCTGCTGTAAGAACTCTTGATTTTTTTGGTACGTAACCCACCGCTTGACGCTTCAAAAACGCTACAGTTTTTCGAAAAATGTTCGTGTCAATATTTTCTTTAATAGCCAAACAGCTTTTTACCATGGAGAATCTACTCCATAAAGTTGATGATTTCATAGATTTAGCCTTTTCCGAAAAATAGACTAAAAGTACATCGTCACTTACATTTTTTATATTCTTCTGAGCCCGCCATTCATTAAATATTTCATATTCCTTTTCGTATCTTGTTTTTGATTTTGTCGGTAGTAAATCTGCACTTACTTGAGCCGCTTGAGCTAATATGTCGTCTGGAACATCAGGATTGTCTGAGTACATTTTTTAAATTGGCTTTCACTGACACAAAAATAAACTTCAAACCTTATCTGCTACTATGGAAACATTGGTTAGCGCACAGAAAGACCGCACAAACAAACATTTTCTGTGCGGTCGCCTGAAAAAGTGACGATTCCATTATTCTAGAGGCATATGGAATCAAAGTGTTTTCAGATAAGTATAATAAAAATATTATTACACAATATAAACAGTCTACTTAGAGTTATAAAAAATTGTTATGGTGCAATTGTGAGAGCTTACATTTTCAATATGTTTTCTTCCTGCCATCTTTTAAATAAATTTCCTTCCTTTTGGTACCTGCCCCTCGACTATTCTGGTACTAATTTACCATCCGCTTGCTTAGCTCGGGCCAATATTTTCGCTGGAAGTAAAGCCTCTTTCTCCATTTTCTGTACTTTGACAGATAAAATGTCATGTGTAATTGGTTGTTACGGAAACAACGACATACGCAATTTTTATGTTGACCGTAACTAAAATTTAATCGGCGTCATCGGCGATATTAGTATTGTGAATTATACACATTCAAGTTACATTTTTTATGAATTTAGCAGTACGACGAAAAATGTTGTACTTACCACGTGCAGTTAGGGCCATAACAACAGCTCCCTTGATCGTTATGGCTATCCTTAATACGTAAATAACTACTGTTTTATGTTTTATTTCATACTGTGTCAAATTCCAATACTTTACGTCAACAGTTTCAATCCGGGAAAACACAAATAACGGCCGGTCCGGTAATGTGTTGCTATTGGAAACACAAAATTAATGCTACCACTTTAGAAAAACGAGATATGTCAAGATTTTCATTCGCAATTAATGTTGATTTTATCATGGAATATTTCGGCCACAAAGAAGACGCACCTATTTTCTTAGACTAAAAACATTAGTTCACAAATAAAATAATAAATGTAATCATTTAAATTCTTACCAAATCTAAAAAATAGGCCAACATAACTTCTTCCGTAATGTTCATCACATTATTTTCTGCTTTCCATTCACAAAAATGGCTGAATTGTTTTTGATACCTTTCACCAGACTTAATAGGTATTAATTTCGCACACGCTTCTTCAGATTTTCTTACAATTACTGGAGGATTTACAATTTCTGGGCAATTTGCATAAGAATTCATTTTGACACAACAAATTATTTAAACAAATTAAACATTTGCCAAACAACCGTTGCTAATCATGTTACGAAAATGTAACTAGATTTGGAGCATCTGTTAAATTATTTTTAAATTAATTTCAATGTTTCTTTAAAACGCAATTTGACACAGAATCAAATAAAATACATAACGACATTCGTCCGTGAACACTTTTTACAGTACTCGTTTCGAATTTCAAGACTCGGCTCCTTTGTCGCCTCGTCTTTAAATGTCTCACTCATACTGTAAAGTATGTGTTCCCGGACTTATAACGTTAATTACTATTACGTGGGTTTATTATATAGGACTCTATCTGCATGGACATGGGAATTTCTGTGTTATTAAGTAGTGAAATTTTGTATGTGAATATTTTATGCATGCCGAATATCAATATTATGTATATTTGTGTATTAAATATGTGTGAGTAATTTATTGATGAAGATTGAAGGGGTGGTCATAATATTATATTCTTAAAGGTCACACCACATGAATCAGGATATTTAATACTAAAAATTAATCTCAAAATTCTCTTCGGTACTATGAATGTTTTCGTAGCTGTAATTGATTGTCCCCCACACGATAATACCATAGCTTAAGAGTGAGTGTACCAGTTGATAGTATACCTATATATCTTAGTCAAGTATATATTTTAATCGACATAGAACAAAATATGCTCCATTTACTTTTGATATAAGGGTATTTATGTGCTTGGTCCAGATAGATTTTTTATTAAAAATATTGTATAGTATGAGAGAAGGTTTTTTACCGTAGAACTTTCGTCTTTCCATCCTAGTTTATAAAATTCTGTTATTTAAAGGCTATTACTATATCTAGCAAATAGTTCTTTATGTCTATATGATGCATTTTTAACAATAACCTTGTATGCCAAGTTATATCGATGGCTTTTTTTATATCTTTGGAAAGTAAAACAAATATTTTGTTTAAAAGTTGGTTTTCATATTAAATAGAACAATAATAGACTGGATAATTATGCTATTGCCATACGGCAACAGAAATATTAACTGGTATTGCAAAGATTAATATGCCGTAACTACAATTTGAAGCAACGGATGCAGGGAACAAACCGAAATGAAAATCATAATTTGCATCATCTGATTAATAGTATATTTTGTAGAGTAAGACGCTAAACGAAATATGTAACTGATAATGTCTAGGTCGTTGACCATATGCTATATTAAGGTTTAAACTTACAACCAAAACACCATCGTCAATGAGATCATTTATGTCATTGAATAGAGATGACAAGTCTAAAAAAATATTCTAACAGCTAACGACTTGAGATTAAGTCTCATTCTAAAAGACATCACTTTTAAGACACTATTTTGCACCATCATGATCTGATGCATAGCGACTTTTACGTGGTGACTAGGCAGCACTCTAGATGAGATCTAACTAAAGAAATGTACAGAGTTTTAATAGTGAAAATTAAATATTGATTTATAGGTGCAGTATTAATGAAATAAAAGTAATAATTCATTAAATTGATAACATGTAGCTACGGATAGTCATTATAATTCCATGATGTGATTGGAAAATGATGACATCACAAAAATGTTGCATTGTGCTGATTGTAATTTCAGACATGCAACGACAACTAACAGTTATGTAATTCAATAGCTGGCGGTGATTTAGTAAGAGTAGGAGAAGTAGTTGTTTTAATAATAATAATAATAATAGAACTGATTGATTGATGAAACCTAAGACTCTCAACGATTTATTTCATGTATATGCAAAATACTTAAAAAAATATAGCTTAGGAGTAAGTAATATTCCTAAATCATTAACTGCACTATTTTTAAACAAAGTATAGTCTGTAATATATTAGTCGATATCTTTGAGATGTTTTCGATGAAAAGATAAATAAAAAAAATCATTTATTAATTAATTAATTAATAATCCCTTTTTTTACCGACTTGGCCTGTGTAAAGGTTTATTAATCAATTGTCTTTTATTGTGTTCTTCCGTGTCTCTCTTGTCAATTTTTTTGGTTCGTTTAAATTCATTTTCTTATCTCTTATGTCGTCCCACTTCTTCGTTTTTGGCTATTAATTATTATCGTGCTTCTTTGTATATTTTTCTTATTGAACACTTTCCATATTCCCTCCCGTAATATAGAATAAAATGCTTTCTTGATGTCTATAAAGCACATATATATTTTTTCATCCGACTCAATTGTTCTTTCTATAAGTTGTTTTATTATGAAAACTGAATCAATTCTGTGTATTATCTAATGTTTTTCTGCTTTATATTTTAACCTCTTCGTTATTATAGATTCGTATATTTTTCCTGGTGTGCTCAATAGCGATATTCCTCTATAATTTTCACACACTCTACTATATTCTTTTTTATGTATAGGTAGGATTATGGCCTTTTGCCAATCATTTGGTATTTTGTTTTCTTCAATTACCTTTTTTATTAATTCTAATAACATCTTCTTTCCTGTTTCTCCCATATATTTAATGACCTCTGTTGTAATTTCATCATATTCTGGAGCTTTTCCTAGTCTCATTTTCTTTATTGCATACTTTAGTTCCTCTTCAGGTATATTCTCCCCTTCCCGGGTTAATGTCTCCTGCTCTTCTTCCTGTTCGTTTTCGCTTTTGTTTCCATTTAATAATTCTTCGAAGTATTCTTTCCATCTTCATATTATATCTTCACTATTTTTTAGTATTTGTTTCTTCTTATCTTTTATCCAGTTTATTTCTTCCTTATTTTTATTTTTCACTTTTCTTATTACCCTGTAGAATAGCTTTTGGTTTTCTCTGTAGTTATTTTACATTTTTGCCCAAATTTTTCCGAAGATTTCTTCTTTGCCTCTATTATCTTTTTCTTGGCGTTTTTTCTGCTGTTTTTGTAATTTGAATAGCTTTTCTCTGTTTGCTCTTTTAGGTGTTCTTTCTAAGGTTTTTCTTCTTTCTTACTTCCTGCTTTATCTCTTCTGTCCACCAATCTGTTCTTCTCTGCCCCTGCCTTACTCTCCACATGCGATTCTTGCTCCTTCGATTATGTTTATTTTCAATATATTCCATATTTCTTCAGTATTATAGGCCTTTATGTTTTCATCATACTGTCGTAACCTTTCTTTCATCCATTTCTCATATTTCTTTTGTGTTTACTCTTCTCTTAATATTTGATTTTATATTTGCTTTTTTGCCTTTTCGTTATTTTTTTTGTTATTTGTTCTTTTATTTTAATCTTTTAGATCACCATATGATGATCACTGCCTATCTCATAACCTCCTCTTATCCTTGTGTCTATTATTCTGTTGCTCAGATTCTTAGAGACTATTATAATGTCTATTATAGACTTTTCATTTCTCTTATTCTGTACTCTGGTATATTTGTGGATTTTCTTATGTTTAAATATTGTATTTGTGATCATGAGATTATTTTCCATGCAGAATTCAATAAGTTTCTTCCCATTTCAATTCATTGTTTCTTCTCCATTTTTCCCGATTACTGGTGCGAATCTTCCTGCTTGTTTTCCCACTCTTGCATTCATATCTCCCAATATTATTACTTCTTTATTTGTATATTCTCAACTGCATCTGTGAGTTTTTCATAAAATTGTTCTACCTCTTCTGTTTTATCCCCTTTGTTGGGTCCATATATTATAATGTAATCTATTTCTTCTTTCTTGTCCAGTTTTATTCTTACTTTTAGTATTCTTGATCCAATTTGTTCCCAGTCCACTATCTTGTCTTCCTATTATTTTCTCTTTCTTTTTCTTTTGCTCTTTCCTCTTCCTCCACTTTACTTTTTATTAGTACAGGCTCATTTATCATCTATTCATTTATTTAAATTATTTTCATTCCGTCATACTGCAATATTAATCAAGTCCACTTAATCATTTAAATTGTCGCTTAATGGTTTTAAATGTCTTCAAGTCGTCAGCATGAAGAAGTAATTTGCTATGTCTATATCCAATATCATTTAAAAGTAATAAAAATAGAAGAGACCCGCAATGTGAGCCTTAAGAAACACCTCAGACTACTTTGATACTTTCAGGCAGGTAGGATCGATTGACCAAATAGCTATTTAGCCATTCAATTAAAGTTCTGACGGTTTTTATTCATGTACGTGCGCATAGATGGAATTAACTCGCGGGCTGTGCGAAAACTAATTGAAAAAGATCGTTATGTGACATCACGAAATCAAGAAATGTTCAATCATTAGTGTGACCAGCATGCATAAGATTTTGTACGAATATTTGTTGTGTGCGCGTTGGATTTCATATTTCACTAATGTTTAACAAAATGCTCGTGCCGAGTTGTGGTGCATCCAAAGGCGTACACAGTATCGTCACAACTGAAGAGTAGTGACTTTATGCGTATGGGCTAGAAAGAAAATGCTAATCGGCAGTTTGGGTGTTTCAATATGAAGCAAAGCCAAAAAAAGTTGTTCATTTCCGAAGCGTTAAGGAGCAAATGGTGGCGTTTTCACGAAAACCGGTCATGTGGCAACCGTTGCTCTCGAAAATCAAAAGTCAGTTAATTCAGAGCAGTATGCAACCATTTGTTTGCCTAAAATTTTAGGTAACTTGATAGATTCAACCTAAAACGACGAATCATTTTGTATCAAGACAATCTGAGCTCACACACGCCACATGCGACAAATGAGTTTTAATAATCGTTGAGTTACGTGAAGATGTATATATAAAACTTAAACTGAAGATGTACATTTGCGACCAATAAATTTTGTGAATAGTATAACAAATGGGTATTTGGACAAACGAAAGATCGAATTGATGAGTCATTCGCCTTAGGACCAATTGAAATCACTGACTAACACTTTTGCTTTTAACTTAAAAAGGCTATTGTTATCAAAATTTTCAAACAGTAACAAAAGTTTCTATAATAAATTGTCTATTAAAATGTAGATTTACGAGCAAACAAAAAAGCTCTGAGAAAACTAATTTTAGGAACACCCTGTATAGCATAGATCTCGCGGTCCGTACAAAGTGACAAATTTCCTAAGGAATTTACTTGATGTTAGTTTAAGGTGTACCAATTTGCGACACTCTGCCATAAGCAGTATTCGAAATATTTAGAAAATGTTTTCAAATTTCTTAACTTTGGTGGCCTGTATCTTAGTCATTTGATTGGCATATTATCATTGATTTTTAACTTAGGTAATATTTGTCATATTACATAAATAAAATTTGAAATGATAATAAGTAGGAATAACGTTTATTACAAAAGAAATTCCTAAAGTTATTTAAAGAAAAACCATATATATATATATATATATATTTAGAAGTAATTGTATGCAGTTTAGTTAATTAAATGTATTGTCTCCTCTATCGTTTTAGTATATTTAATATTATATTTTTTAATATTAATACCACTGATGCTTATTATTAAAAAATATATATTATTTAATATAAATCAATATATTTGATTTCTTGTATACTTATCTTACTTATTTCTTGGCAAAACCTAATAATAATAATAATAATATATTTATTGCCAATACAGGAAACGAGTCCCAATTAAAAGACAAATCATATGAATATACAATATAAACAAATATCTATAATACAAACATGTAATTATTACTGTATTATTATATAACCTATATAACCTGTACAGCGGTCATGACATGATGTAAAATCACATGTAAAGAATTGATAAACTCTTGTTTGGTTTCACTAAGTTTGAATATTTACTTAACTAATTTCGATTATTATGAAGAGTTGACAATGATTCAAATCATTTGTTTATCAATTTTGTATCTAATATATTATTTAATTTTACGTCCTTCAATGAAGCTTAATATTTATTTGGTTTCTTTGTTAGATTTTAATTCACTTATTACTCCTACTAATTTACAGTTATTTATATAATTAGTGAAATGTAATTTGTTGAGTATAAGTACTGTAATAACGAAAATTTATTGTAATTAATGAATACTCTAGAATGCAATTACTAATTTTCTAAATTGAAATTAGTTTTTCGTACACGAAATAGAACATTAAGGTCACCAAATGTGAGCTAGTAGAACGAGCTTTTTATGGAGACCGCCAGATTCTAGGGGTGTGGCTTACAAGGATATGTCGTGCATGTAAAGTGCCATTAAAACTTTGAGAGTTTGATTTATTTTGCTAATCACTGGCACTGTTCCAGTTATTGGCATATCTCTGGAGAACTTATATTGGAATGGTCTCGCTTCCAGGCGAAAAACGCACATTTTCCTACAAGTGTTCGTTTATGCAACTACAAATTTCCGTTAGTAATTTTAAATATTAAGTAATAAATAATACAATATGCTTCATTTGCATAATTTAATTAGATCTATGCAGTACAATGTTTATATTAATCGCAGATTAATTTATAACATAATTAGAAACTGTTGATCCGAATTTCAAAATGAATCGATCCAAGCGTTGGTATATGCGTTCCGTATTTTACTTTAACTAGAGGCAAATATATAAATTTCTTTTGAGATAGACAATAAATATGTGGGCACTTCTAATACAAATATGATTAATAATCTACAGGGTCTTTAAATTATGGAATATACGCCCTCTAAGCGAGATAGTTCAAAATATAATAAATTCCTCGGATCAGTCGATTTCTTGTCTGATGTATTAAAAATATTATTGCGTCAATATTTTTTGATTCCCGACGTTGTTATTTTTTAATGGAATTTGATTTTTATATTGCACAACTTTAGTAGAGCTATTAATTTTGTTTGCAATAGTATATTTTCTGTGCAAAAATTTATTATTTCACATAAAATATTAATTTATAATACAAATATTTTTTTTAGTTACTATCGACAAAAGAATGTTAAGTTAAATATTCACGCGCATGTCACATTACTTTTTGGTAGTAATTAATACTTTTATAAATGGAATATCTATTTATTCCTCTTGAATAGCACCTACTTTATCATAAATATGAAGATTTATATGTTTTAGTATGTGTTTTATCAGTATATACACGTTTCTTTTTATAAAATCTAGAAGTGCCAAGTCTCGGGATGGATCTGGCCAATAAATTACCAGTAGGAAACAAAGATAAATGTACATTAAGATACCAATTTATTAGTTAAAAAATTAACAATATAGCCATTATATTTCTTTAATTGCATTAATTATTTTACTCTCGCTAGAAATTTTTATTAAAATTTGACGTAACTCTTAATAGCAGCTCAATAATTTTTAAGAAATTTGTAATGTGTCTCTTATACCAATTTGTAAATACACAATTTAAAATCCTATAAAAGTATAATTATATAAACTTAACGTAGCTTCCTATATTATTAAAATAATATATAATTACATTGTATTTTATAGTTGAATAAACATTTTATTGAAATATAAAATGCCTTTTTGTTGTAAAATTAGCGAATACAAAAATGCCAAAATTTATTATTTACTGCAACAATATACGATTGGAAAACGAATTGGAAAATTCACGCCCGTGTTAAAAAGTTCACTCATCCAGTTAAAAAATCAATTCACAATTTACGGGAAAACATGGTTAGTTTTGGTCGCAGTATCAAAACAATATTTCAGGTCTGTCGGTATTCTCACGCAGTCCCCAGGTCTCAATTTGAATTATTAAAAATTGTAAATTTTTATTACATCGACCATTTTTTTTTCATTTTTACAACACCAAATTAATTGCGTTGTGTACTGACAAAATGTTCGCAGGAAGTTTCAAATTAGGTACAATTTTGTTTGTGTTGATCATACTGGTGGTGGATCTCAGCGACACGGAGAGAGAATATTACCATTTACACATAACACAAAAAAATATAAAAACATGGTACATAATGAAAACAGACATTCGTCAGGCGATTTGATATTCCCGAGGCGCTGTATGGTATATTAAGACTTATTGTTCATTCAGTAATGTGCACATGTAAAATAAAACTATATTAGTTCTACCGTATTTACTCATTCGTACTTAATGTATAAAAATCAATTAAGTAATAAATAAGTCTGATAGTTTATTTTACAATTTTAATATATTTATTTATAGTTATAAATTGTTAAGATTCACGTTTGGCTAAATGTGTTATAACATCTAGAGATTGAAATATGTATATAGATAATATTCTATAATATAGTACTTTCCCTGTATTGTGATTTTAACGTTCTTTGAAATTATTGTTATATTAAATCAATATTAATAGACTTTCTAGAGGAAATAACTAATAGTTTTAGTAAACTAAAGCATTAAAAGTGTAAATTAAATATTCATTTACAAGTGCAGTATTGATGAAAATATAAATAATAGATTTAAATGTTAGTTGGTAGTTTTTACATTATATTAATGTAAAACTGCGTTGCAGAAACGCTTAAAGTATTAAAGTTTCAAAGATAAAAACTGCAGCATTATAAGGAACCTTTAGCTAATAATTATACCTCAATTACATATATAGGAAAAGAAAGCAATACAATCCGAAAAATGTTAAATAAACTAAAAATAAAAACAGCCTTTAAAACAAACAATACCATAGGAAAAATAATTAAAAATAACAAAGACAAAATAAACAGAACTCAATATGGTGGGGTATATTTGTTGACTTGCAACTACTGCCCTAAGAACTACGTAGTACAAACCGGAAGATCATTTAATGACAGAATAAAAAAAACATAAGAAAAACTATGAGAATAATAAAACAAATTCAACATACGCTAATCATATAATAGAAGAAAACCACAAATTTAACAACGACTTTAGAATACCACATATAGCAGAAAAAGGAAGAAAACTGGATACACTGGAAACCATGGAAATCAATAAAAGAAAATGGACGGGAAATTTATTAAATGATCAAACAGACCTGTCCAACTCACCATTATTGAACTTATTATAACACAGATCCGACCTCACCCTATGTGCGGTGGTGAGGTCTGACCTGTGTTATAATAAGTTCAATAATATATAAAAAGTTTTAAATGTAAAAAAAAAATTGTATCATTTCTTCGCCTGAAGAAGACACAGTGTGTCGAAACAATTGTCGCGAACGGCAAAATAAATATTTGAAAATTTTATCGTATTTCATTTACGAAAATTTACCAAAGTGATTAAATGTTTCTTTAATCACAACAAGACTGATAGGCTTTAAAGAGTGGGTGAATGGGAAACACAAAATAGAGTTAGTGGAAACATGGATGATGAAGAGGAATAGGAAACAATAAGAGGGGGCTACCAGGGAATTTTAGATGAGAAATGAAGGAAACCAGAAATAATGCACCGAAAAGCAGGGATAAATAAGTGCAGACAAACAAGGGAGGTGGAGTATACGAAGACAGTAGATTTAAGATGGCTGAGATACGCTCAGGGAAGGCAGGGGGGTTGTATACGTGAACAACACTGAAGGAAGATAAGAGAGGTGTGTGTGCGGGGAGATTTCAATGCGAGGTTAAGAGAATTATGGGGAGGGATTAATGTGGAAGGCGAAGAGATTAAGATTAAGATAATGCTCAGAATAAATATGTTAATGTAGACGACAAGAAGATGCAGGAGTGGGCGATGGAAGAGCGGTGGGAAATACTAAACGGATATGCGGAATGAGATTGTGACGGAAAGATAACGTACGTAGGGCCGAAAGGAGGATCGGGGATCCGAGGATCGGGATTAGATTGCGTGGCGGTTAGGATATATGATAGCAGGAAGGTAAAAGGGTTAAAGGTAGAGGATGCGACGGGCTCGGACCATTGGCCACTTAAAAAAGAAATAAGAATAGGGAAAAGGAGAGAAGGGAGAAGAAGACGATAAGAGAGAAACTGAAGGAAGTTAAGTAAAAGATGGCTGGGGTCAATGGAAAACTTGGAAAAGGCCATAGTGAGTTGTGGATGAAGGAGCAGGAAGAAAAAGTAGTGAAGAAAGAGCCGCTGGTTTCATGAAGAGTGGAGGCGGAGGTGAGAAACGCAAGAGTACAAAGGTGAAAAGGGGTAGGAAAAAAGGCTATGGGAAACGAAAAGAGTTACTACAGGACATAGAGCGGAAGTTCAGGAGAAGTTGAGAGAGGAGGGAGGCAAGCGGTGGTAGACTTTACAGAAGAGTTAGTGAAGAGAGAGAGTTTAAAGAGTTGAAATTAGGAAAATTAGTAGGACTGGATGTATTATAGTCGTGTAAGGAAAAAGAAAGTTAATTGAAGAAAAGTTCATAGAGATTTTGAATCGGATTTGGGGAGGAGATGAGATTCCGGGATCGTAGAAGGTGGAAGCAATATGCCCTATCCATACGGAAAGAAACAGGGAAGCGTTGAAAACTATAGAGAAATTATGGTGATAGACACCGGATATAAGATAGATATAACGATAGTGACGAACAGGCCGGAGGGGACGTGGATGGAGAGACAATTGGTGTCAAAGATGCAGAGAGAGAGAGAAAGAGAGAGAGGAACGAGGGACCAGATGTTTACTCTGGTCAAGATAGTAAAGCGGAAAATTGGTCAAGAATCATCAGATGTATTTAGTCGAAAAGCTAGTTATATTGTTTTTCAAAATCATGACGGCATACCCATCAAAGTTAATGTTTTCTCTGGTGTATATAATATAATTATAGTTGAAAACTGTCTAAGCGATAATATCATTAATTCTGAATCTAAAATGAAATTATGTATTATATTTCAGAAAGATCGAATTGCTCATACTAAAAAAATGTTACATACCACCCAGTTTCTCAAATTAAAATTATAATTTTAAAATTTTATCAGGAAACTGGTTTAATGATGATTTTATATGTCAATTCTAATTCGAAATCGGCAAATTTACTAGTTTGTAATTATAATCTGCATGAAATATATATTGAATATATTTTTCGTTTAAAAAGCATTATGGACAATTCTTACTATAAGCCATTATAATATTTTTATCGAATTTTAACAAATATATTAATTCAATTATGTTAAGTATGTTTATGATTTTTCAAGAACAGATTATTAAATTTTGCATGAATTAAATTATAAATTATATTCTTTATATTTAGTAGGACTGGATGGATTATAGGCGGAGTTGTGTAAGGAATTAGGAAGTTAAAGGAACACAAGGTTCTTGGAAAATTTTAATCGGATTTGGGGAGGTGTGGAGATTCCGGGATCGTGGAAGTTAGAATAAATATACCCTATTTATAAGGGAAGAAAGAGGGAAACGTTCAAAACTATACAGGAATTATGGTGATAAACACCGGATATAAGATAGAGATAACGATAGTGAAGAACAAGCTGGAGGGAGGCGAGAGACAATTGATTGATGCAAAAGACGCAAGAGAGACATAGGTTTAAGAATAAACAGATGTAATTAGTCAAGTAGCTAATTCTATTTTTTTGAAAATCATGATGGCATACCCATCAGGGTTAATATTATTTCTGGTGTATATAATATAATTATAGTTAAAAATTGTTTAAGCGATAATATTCTTAATTCTGAATCTAAAAAGTCTTATATCCAAATGCATTATTATTGTAGATAATATCAGTGAACAATATATAGGACAAACGCAAAGAAATTTAAGCACACGGTTTAAAAAACACATCTACCACATTAAAAATGAAAACCCTAAGAAATCAGCTGTCGCTTATCATTCACTTAACAAAGGTCGTGGATTTTCAATCAACAATACAAAATTATTAAAATTTTCATCATCTTACAAATTAAATATGTTGGAAGCAATCGAAATGAAAAAGCATGAAAACAAATTCCTTCATTTTGATTCAAGTCAATTAAATAATCCACTACTAGAACTAATCCATGCGTTTTGTCTAAGAACTATCAATTAATAGTTAAAACAATTATTCCTCGTACTGAAGCACCGTCAGGTAACGAAAGCTAATATTTATATAATTCAATGCTTGCCGGTACGAGGAGTGGTTGTTTTAACTGATAGGTGATAGTTCTTAGTCTCTTATCTTTCATCTAATTGACATTATAATTACTTTCGTATATATTTACTATATTAATGTAAAACGTCGTGAATAAGAAATAAACCAGTTTAAAAAACTAAACCGTTCAAATTTTAGCTGATCTGGTAACGTCTCACGATCTCAATAACGTCCAACAACTTCAGCTTCTGAGAATCCAAACTACTTCAAGTAGTAGAAGCATCGACGAGTACACTGAAACGTGAAAATCCAACCTGAGGACACCTCAAGGAGAAAGTGCGATTTTCTTAATAGAGTAGTAAGCACAGATAATTTAGAGGTTTATGTATTACTTCTTTCGGCTCAAGTTTATCATCTAAAAATAACAATTTGACAGTCAATTTCGTGTACGATGAATTAAGTAAAAGTGAGTTTGAAACTTACTTTAAATTTGGGAAATGTGTTAAGAAATAATCTGAGAATGCAAATGCTATTATATGGAGCAGAAGTGTGGGGTATAAGTGTAGAGAAAAATATCGAAAGGTTGCAATTGCAGCACCTCAAAAATTGCATAGGGTTGGAGAGGACCACCCCCTGGTACGTGGTGCTGCAGGAATGCAACAGATTGTCTGTAGCGTGCATGACAGCAAAGTGAGTGGTGAAGATTGAAAGAAGGTTGAGTGAAATGGAGAATGTAAGATAGCACGGGTGTACGAAATAGTTGCAAAAGAGAGCAAAACTGTATGAAAGAGCTGGAATGTCTGTGATGTAGGTAGAGGAAACGCTAGGGCTAGTTAGAAGAAGAAGTGGTAGAAAAACTGGGGGCATAAGAACTACAAATTCGACAAAATAAAATAGCAATAAATAACGAACTACAAAATTCTGCAAGTTTTCAGAACAACCCCGCGCTACTTCTACCTACAAAATAGAAAGGATGTAAAAATGTTAGCTCGGCTAAGGTGTGGGAATTAAGAAAGAGAAAGAAAGGTATGGATGGGAGCAGAGTATACGGTGTGTGGATTTTTTACTAGGGGAAAAGACGTGTGGGAGCATTGGTTGTATGAGTGCGTTGAGGGGCCTAGTTTTAAGAGTACGAGTGTAAATGAGGTCTTGTGTGAGAGTGGAAAGGGAATTCAAGAATGTAGAGAATTAAAGAGAATGGGATCAGTGAGGTTTAGCTAGAAGAAGCCAAACGAATGTGCTAGTTTAAGAATGATTAATTGTTTTATTTATTTCTGGTCGCATTTCTTTTCAGTTTTACTATTAGTTCATTGTTTTAGTTTATGGTTTGTGATATCGTATAAGTTTAGAGCTTGTTATATTGTAGTATGCCAAATAAAGGTTATATATAAGGCAACAAAACGGGTGAATCATTGTTGCGGCGAGTTAAATTTAAAAAATATACTTACGCCGCTTAAGTGGGATCAATAACGACGTGCAAAGTATTATTAAATTATGTAACGCTGATACACTTGAGGAAATAACTCATTATCTTATCAAAGAATATAATTTTCGATACACCGAACGCAGGTACTATAATTAAGCTATAACAAATTATTAAAATCATATCAAATTGTAATAGCAGGCTTAATTTTAAAAATTCAATATTTTAAAATTTAAATCAGTTTGATAGTATAATTGTCTAGAGATGATTATAAACTGAATTGTTAGATTATTTATTACTACTTTTATTACTTTATTAGAATTAAATTCATTTTTTGTTCATAATTTCTCATCCGATATTCACTTACAAACTCTTTAATGTAGATTTAATTATAATTTTTTACTTTATTCGACAGAAATAAATACATTCAAACTAGTGTGGCTTTGATAACTGTCTAATTTGTAGCACGCAAATTACTCTTTCATAAATTTCCATTTGTTGAGATATTAGCCAGAAAAGTAGTTGTTTCAATAAGTGATTCGTTTTGTAGTCTTAGTTAAACTCATTGCTATATATTTACCAAATGTTTTCGCAAACAGCCTCCTTGGCAGCAAAATATTAAAGACTGCACGACAACCTTAAATTTAGGGCATGAACGCAGAAGAGGCATCTTACAAACAGATAAATATTTGGGAGCCACTAATTTGCAATATTAAAATTTTAATAGACCAAATAAATGTTAAGAATGACCGTAATGCTTATCAGATATTAAAAGAGAAAGAATCTTTTGTCGTGACTCTCATCAGCGGATATGAAGACGAAGAGTTATTAAAAATTAATTGATGTTAATAAATTAATAAATGTTTGGAATGTTCCAAATAATTAGTAATTAGACGCATTATGCAGGAGAAAATGGCTCATTCAATTACAGAAAATTCCTAATATCACAAATTTCTTAGACAAGTTGGGTAAAGCGCAATAGTTTACAATATTTGATGGATTTTTTATCAGGAATGGACGAACGTGAGACACTGCTTTTAATACCGAACATTATTATTTGGACTGAAAAACGACCCATTCTATTCTGAATGGAAGGACATCAAACGAATATTATCTAATATATATGGACGACATAATAACATATTTCCAAATAGCTTGCAAGAACCTGTTGAAAGACGCGTACTAGAGTATTCAATAGACTTACAAAGTCCAATTTCAAAATTCAATCGAGACGAGTGAACATGTTATCCTAAAGCTAGGAGATTCGGCCAGTCTCCTCGTCGGTACATTGTAGTTTAGCAAAGAAAAATTAGTAATTTGAGTAAATATCAGATTACATTATCAATCCTGAGATGAGAGAATTGAGAAAATTGAGAAATGTGAATTCTTAAAAAAAGACAGAAACAATTTTATAATAGAAAGCTAAGAGAACAACAAATAATAAATGATGCGTTAAATGCTAAATTCATAGGCAGTTTTACCGATCTAAGATTATCGTGGAGTATTGATGATATGTCCTCAAAATTAAGTAGCGCTTATCACTTCATATCACATGTCGTACCATATATATCCCGAGCATTTGAATTTTTCGTACCTTATTCTCACCCACCTTCCTAAATGCAAAGTAATTTGTAGGTGTAGTTCTTGTATTAATAAATACTAATGGATCTATCTGCAATGATAGCAAGTCGGATTGTATGGACTTAAAAATAGTGGTGAAGAATATATTAAAATTATCAGGTTGTATATCACAGTTTATGTTATCACAGTTCGGTTTTTTATATCTTATTAATAATCGCATTGTCTTTGCTTTATTGCTTGATTTTGCAATGTAGTTTAAATTAGCATTTTTTAGAATATCTTAGAGCACATTTGTAATGTGATTTTAATTTATATACGTTTGCTTAATTTCAGCATGCCTTATATTCGCTTCTTTTACCAGAGAGAGGTTCTTGCGCATTCGTTTAAGATCATTATTGTACCAAACTACATTATTCTTTTTTGATGTGCTCTTTTTCAATGGAAAGCAATTTAAAAAATATTGTTCTAATAATTCTATAAATAATTCAAACGAACAAGCACATTAGTAGTTATTAATAAAAGAAAAATCTGCATTTTTTAAATAATTATACAATTCGTATTTACCTCTTTGTGTAATTGATTCCAATATGATCAGATAAACAGAAATCAATGGGGGTAACATTTAATTCTGTTGCCTGCACATTTTTGAACACATTCTTCAAACAGTTGTCTATTCTAGTTGTAAAAGTGACCAATTCCTGGAGCCCATATGAAGCCAGAAAATCGATTACGCCTGTTGCTTTGTAATCTTCTGTGTGAAAATGTACATTGAAATCTCCCCCTAGGATAATATTCTTGTTAATAATTAATTACCGAAAACATTTAAAAATACGTTTAAGTCACCACTGGGTGAATGGTATATATTTAGAACAATTATATGATTATGTGGAAGATAGGATACAACAATTTCACAATGTTTTCCACCGATTCAGTTTGAATTTCTACAAACAAAGCATTATGCCTAATAAGTTGCATAATACCACCATGCAAGTAGTGTGACCTAACAAAATTAGTTCCAACTGTATACTTATTTAAAGAGAATGTTGGAGTTTACGGAGCCAGTGCTCACAAACACAAATAATATTAAATATATTTTTATGTTCAATCAAAAATGCTTCTACCTCATTTATTTTATTTCTAATACACTGAATGTTTATGAAATAAATGTGCAAATAAATGTGCAAATAGTTACTTTCCATAATTGTTTAATGGTCTCCATAAATAAAGATATTATTATTAAAAATCTCCTCGTGTTGTATTTGGGCTGCTGTGATGCCGACTCGTTTGGAAAATTTCCTGTTTTCATTTTCAGAAAATTAAATCTTACTTTTATTCGTTCCGGACACGTATCAGCAGACATTAATATAGGAAGATGATTGTAGTCGGCTCCTAATTTAAATGATTTATTTTTACCTCGAGTTTTCACCTCAGAAATCTCCTTCACCGAGACTTGCGGATGATTTTCTTTTAAGTCGTACACAATTGATTGCGATGTGACGGATACCATGCAATTATCAATGTATATCCATGCGTATTTCGGTGGCGCCATTCTTATACCACTCTTTGAACCTACTATTGTGTTTTGGGGCATTCTATTCTTCAGTTTTAATTTCACCAAGTTCCATTCAGATTCCGTTTTATTTGGTTCAGTATTGATTTTCATATCGGAATTTGATGATGATTTATTATCGATCGATATATCCTTGCTAATAATCGTGTCTCGGCTAATCGTACTACGTGTATTATTTACCGAGGCTGCTCGAGGTCTCGTTGTATTTATCGCTTTTCGTTATATTTTGAGCACAGTACTATTTATTTTTGAATTACTAGCATCAGAATTATTTACTTTAGAAGTTGGCGGGAAAGCGTTAACCTCCAAGCGTAGTTTTTCAATTTCTTCTTCTAATTGTGTAACTTTCTCTCGTAGTAATATATTGTTTCATTTCAGTTCGCTTACCAGTTCTTTCAAATTTTGATATGCTTCCATTTCGAAATCAACACATCCTTCGATTAGTTCTGAAGTAGTTTGAGGGTTAAAGTTAACTCCACAACAGGACTTTGCTTTCCGCGTACAACTTGTATGATATAATGTACCGCAAGATATGCACTGGGTATATAATTTGATCCCGCAACACTTAAAAATACCCGAAAGCATGACAATATTTAAAATAAACCTGAAATTGTTTTTA
Organism: Ontholestes murinus; assembly: GCA_963969525.1. Lineage (NCBI taxonomy): Eukaryota > Metazoa > Arthropoda > Insecta > Coleoptera > Staphylinidae > Ontholestes > Ontholestes murinus. The sequence goes on along the minus strand of OZ018389.1, from coordinate 45,275,572 downwards.
ATAAATAAATGTTATTATATGTTTAAAGAGTTTAAACAGGATCACAGGTCCCATTAGGTTTAAAGTACTTTAAATAAGTAAATATTTTGTAATGTTATTATATGTTCGTGATATTTTTTACGGTTTTACATATTTTAACATATTAAATTATTTGACGCTAGAATGTTCTTTAATTGTAACTATGTCGGTGTACAGTGGCTATTTTGAATAAAGATTACTTACTTACTTACTTACAATATGTCGAAATTTAAAAATCAATTTCGAAAATTTATTAAATTACCCTCAGAATGATATTACTAACAAAGTTGAAATAATCTATTTCGACGAAAAAATTAAAGGCATAAAGACAGGTTTGATTTATGGATAATATTCTCATTTTCCAAACAACTGTTTACCTGAATGTCGTAACAAATGCGTAATTATATTTTAATCCATTTTATGAGCTACCCAATGCTGCTATTAATAATTTGCATAAATTCCGCATTATTGAAATATTCCAAACGAGATAATTTTATTTTTTAAGCCCTTTTCGGTGAACGAAGATCTTTACCTGATCCGGGAATTGCGGTGCCTACTTGACATCAACAATGCCGCGATGCTGAAGATCACGGTATAAAGCCAGGCTCAGATCAATGCTCTTTACTAGTCGTCTGCCATCAGCAGCGGCGATCAGCCTGGTCGGCTCTGCCAAATCAAGCACTTGCTCTACTATCTTGTATATATTGTATATTTTCCGTGACTTTCTTTTGTAAAATATTTTCTTTCATCTTCTGGCCCCATGTTTAATTTACACACATTTTTACATTGTTCTTTTATTTATTTTGTTGCCTCACCAGGGACCCCTGTGCCGCCTCCAGCGCGTGATAGTTCCAGAGAATACCGTAGTGCTACTTCCTTACCAGTCCATCACCTTTAACATTTGGCGCCTAACGTGGGGCTGAGTAAGCCCACCCCTGAAATCATGCTCTAATTTGTATTTTTTGTCTATTTTCATTTTTTTGTAATTAACCGTGATTCCGAGTCACTGAGGGCCACCTTCCAGCATCAGGTGTCAGTTACCTGATAATAAACAAATTAGAACATAACAAGTGTATTACTTCTCCCAATATGAAAATTTGGTTCCGTCAAAAATGTAGCAAAACAAGTATCGGATTGACTGATGACACACCAGCTCCAGCCGCCTCGCGCTCCGCTCCAGAGGTCGATGCCGTGGCCGCCACAATGGGCTGGTACAATTACCAAGTTCCAGCTCAAGTCGCCTCGTAGACCTCGTCCGCGTTCGACGTACAGGCAGGACCTACCTGGTTGGAACAACGCCACCGTCTTGGTTCGCGCCGTGCCAGTGCACCCAGGATATCAGCCCATCCCCGGTCGGACCAGACGTCGCAGCTCGCAAGGATGCCACCAGTCATCCAAGGATGCCAAGATCTGGTGTAGTACGTCTGAATCTTCTGCACCTGCATATCGGAAGGACCCACACACTTACCAGCACAATATCAACGTTTTTCGGGGCCGTTTGTTTCCGGCGTTTAGTTTACCTAATCGGAAAGATCCCGGTTGCAACCTGCTGAATGGTTTGCGTGTAACTCTCTTAAACTAAATTCTGATAAAACAAACGAAGTCTTATTAACACTTAAATCGAATAAAACAAACTCAGCAAAATTTCTTGGTATTTACCTGGATACACATATTAACTATTCATGTCACAGAGAGCGACTAGCAAGCAGGCAAAAGTTGTGTTGGGACAGCACTACTTCTTCCATATTCAAAGTCATATACAATATGATCCTATTACATGGGGCCACTTAGCAATTAGACACCGGATTTTTGGACAACAATGTCGGGCAATTCGAGATCTTGGTTACATTGGATTTAGGAATGAAGGAGCAATGCATTCAAGGAATTTAAGATATTAAATTAGAGATTATTTAATTCGGCCTATTGGGAGGAATATCTCCAGATAAATCATTCCAATTTGCACATTTAGACTGGTTTTTAAATCTTGACCCTATAAATTTACCCATTGCTTACGCATTGAGGCTAACAAATCTGGGCTGAAAAGCCGCTGGTAGAAAGCCTTTTAACAGACTAACAAATTGGTGTATATATTATTTACTTTATTTTGCTTGTATTTTTGTTTGTTAAAAAAGATGCCCGCGATGACAAAATAATTATGATATTTTTAAACATTGGCTTACCAATTAAAATAATTTATGAAATCAAGTGAAATCCATAATATCGTAGATAACAAGAACCGGTTATATTCTGCTTGCGGAAAACCTATACAAACAACAATAGTTATTGAATTATTAATTATTCCAGATTTAAAACTCTAAGCTTATATATAATTAATTCTAGTGTATTATATGCATTACAAGGAATTTATTTCTATTATCCCAAATTCATTATTTTCTTTTTCTCCCAAGTAATTATAAAAATTCTATTGAAACACTTTATACCTTCAAAATTTAAATGGGAATATGTAACAATTATCCCTAATGTTAAAATGATACTTAACTCAAAATTTCATTCAAACCCGTGCCCGAGGCATGTACTTTGGTACCTGTAAACTGTCTTAATTTTAAATTACAAAGCCAACTGAGAAACGGGCTAACCACTCAGCATTATAAATATTTAAAATTGGCCATCCAAAGAGTAAAAATAATGACGGCATCACTTTTAATAAGCGCGCTAATACCAGTCCATGAACGGGAACTCTCAGTTTCAACCTAATTCATATGGATTATTTCCCTTTGATCTAACAACAGATTTTTAATAGTATTGTGCAACGATACTGGAAGCAGGTACGCATTTATAACCCTGCAGGTTCATATCTTTTAAAGTAAGTTTGCTTAATTGAAACAGTTATATTCCTTTCTTCACTTGAAAAAAAAAATAATAAAAAGTGAAGAAAGGAATATAACTGTCTTTCAAATCAGTGATATTAACCTTCACGTACTCAAGTAACTACATGCAAAGTAAGGTTGATTTTAAAATATTTTTTTAAAGATTTTATTATGCATAATGGTCACGACCGTTATTATGTGGTAATTCATAATATAGGCAATGAATAAATCACTCCTTATGTTGCCAACCACAATTTACTGGAGACTATAAATAATTGTTAGGTTAAATATGTATAGTAATAAATTTAGTAAAATTATTAGTACAGAAATTGTTGTTTGGCAGATTAGCTGTTATTAAATAAAAGGCGCAGACAATTATTTATAAACAGAAAGCATACAAGCGGTAATAAATATATAGAAACTAATTTTCCCAAATCGAATGAAGTCTAATCATCAATACAAACATTTTATTAAACTAGGTCGCATTAGAGGTTAATCCCTATATATACAATCCTCAGTTTGCGTCAGTAATTCGATAAACTAACAATGTGTATTGGGTTTCGGTGAACGTAAATGTGAATATGTGGATGGGCGGAGTCTATACATAATCACAACTATTGTTCGGTGAAATGCGTAATCAGATATTAGAGAAATTAGTGCCCAATAAAAAAGTAGCTTAATGTTAATCATACCGCAATACGTGTAATCAATTTTTAGTTCTGAATTATTCCTACAGTTAATAAAGCCACTCAATCCTTCAATCGCAATATGAATGTGATTATAACCCTGGAGGTTTTGTCTTTAAAACTAAATGCTGTTTTCAAATGGAAGTTAGATGTTAAGCTTTTATATAGATGTTATAATTCACCGAAGTTAATTTAATACAATATAATAGCAAAATTTAAAATACTTAAGCTTAAGCTTAAAATTAAGGTGGTATTTATAGTTATATTAGGCCTTCAGTTATAAAATAGGTTCATGTGTTTTATGTTGTGATATTTATTGATTTTAATAAAAATCGGTTATTTGCGTTGTACAAAGCACATCTCTAACTAAGGGGTTATTAAAGAGATTTATAAATGCATTGATGACTTTAATAATTCAGTTTATAGTTTAATAATATTTCGGCAGAATTTTAAATTTTTTATCAAAGGAAATGCTTCTGAAGAAACAATCTTTATTGTTAAAATCAATAATTACATTTAATGAAAAGTAATTGATTTAACGTCACAATTAAATAATTTAGTAAAATTAGTCGTAAATGCAATAAGGCATTACATGTTTGAAAAAAATCTTTCTTAGTAAGTAAGTAATACGCAGGAATTTATATCGCAGTACAATATAAAAGTTGGTTGAAATTTATTACTCTAATTAAGAACATAAATAATGTCTACATGCCTCCGTTCAGAATTTTACATAAAATAAAAATGGATAGACGTTATTTAAATATTTGAAATATTTGTTATGGAAATCATATGGATATTAACGAATATTAAGGTCACTGTAGTTTTTTTTTTCCTTTTTCTATTATCCATTTTTAATATCAAATATTTATGTTTACAGCCTTATAACAAGGGTTCAAAAAATTTATTAAATATACGTTAAATAGTGTTTGAGTGAGTTTAGTGTGAGAAATTATAAAAAAATAATAAACGTATGCTGATTTAATTATATATAATATACTACAAAAATTAATTAAATAATCTAAAAATAGTGTCTGTGGCTATTAATAAACTTGATTTTTAGATTAGTGAATTACTATATTACTAAGTTATATTATAAATATTTTTGAAGAGTTTAGTGGCGAACCTAGAAAACGTTTAATAATCTAAATAAGTTGGTTGATAAAGAGTGTATTTATTTGTAATTACTATGAAGATTTTGTGAATGGTCATTATAAGTATAAAACATTATTGTTCAAATTTCTAATAAAATCTATACCTTAGATTAAAATTACTATTCTTAAATATTTCAATTGAATTTTAACAGATAACACAGTTTTATCCGCTCCATATGTAACATCAATTTTCTTTTTGTTGCCATCTCCTTTTATTTCTGTCGTGTCATTTGCATACCTTAGTAACATATTGGCATTAAAGGATCATATTAAATAATCATTGTATTCAATTAATACATCAATACTATAATCTCTTTTGTTTCGATTTTTTTTAAAACTTGTATTTTATCATTTACTCATTATATCAGCTAGTACAAAAACTCATTTGGACAATATACTTCTTAGCGATCACATTAGAATCTCATGTTTATGTATAATACTATCAAATACCTCTTCTTAAATGATAGGAAACTGTCGAAATAACGATCCTGTTTTATGCTGATATGATAGTAGACGTTTAAATACACATGCCTTTGTTTAAAAATGATATAAATTAAGGAATGAAATTATTTTTTGTGTAGTTGATGCTTGAAGCCATTACTTTGTGATACATTTTTAAATTATTTGTGCTTATTCTTTATATATTTTTTATGTAACTACTACAGTTGTTGATCAAATTTAAAAGAAAAACAAATTTTTAGCTTTTCTCTAAAAAAACAAAATATTTATAAATATGTCTATCTATATGTTCATGGTTAAAATTTGTAAGGTTTAATGGTTTGTAACGTTTTTCCAAATTGCATTCGTCTACTTTTTGCGCAGTTTTTCAAAAAAATGGTAGAAACCGTAGCCGTGAATTTATTGCTTGTACTACACAGCAAACTTTAAAATTCATATTACATAATAAATTCTAGTAAAAAGAATTGTGAGTGTAAAAATGGATCTACTGTAATTTATTTTAATTAAAGTAACTAGAATTATATGTGTTACGTACACTGTAAAGCTTAAAATAAAGTCCAAGCAAAAAAGGAAACACACAAAGGGATTCAGAATTAAGATTATAAATTTCTTAGTGTTGGCTTCTAAGGTATCACGATTTGAAATATAATCAAAGTGATTATTCCTGGATTAAAAGTTTATCGTATCAGAAGCTGTATTTAATTAGAGTTTCATTAGTTTACTTAAAATATTAATTCACTATACGTTTGATAATGGCCTTGTAAGGTTGAAACTATAGTTACAAAATAATTTCCGTGTGTGATATTAACAAAGTAAGTTTTATTTATCATTTGATAAAGTTCCTTAATTCACTATAGGTTACTATTGACGAAAATTATGAATATTTAACACAAAACGAAATAACAACTAAAAATTATGAAACTTATTGCAATCTACAGAATACATATAATTTAATTAAAAACACAGTTATATTCATTTCTTCACTTTTTATTTTTTCACAGCTGAATGTACATTTCGGGCACTATGTACCCATTATCAGTAGCTAACTTTCGAGAAGAAAAAATTTAAATTATTTTTTTTTTACATATTTTTGCAAATTGCTAATAGACTACAGGAGTTATATGAAATTTATATTATAAATAATTGTAAAGAATTCAAAAGTGAACAAATTATTGGGAATAACATTTTTGCGTAAACCTTATAGTTTTCGAGTAAAATATAGGGAAAGTACTATGATGGCCACATCACCATTTTTAGCTTTTATTGGATACACCAATAAGAATATTTTAGTGGTGGCACTACTGTTTCTTATACTTCTTTTAAACCAATAATAGCCATAATAACTGGAATGATGTATTATACTATGTTAATAATAAATTTCATTCAAATCAAATAAAGCGTTCAGTGAAGACAAATTCCGGCTTAACCGTAAATTTGTGGATATAGATAAGTTGTGTTATGTAAATCATCATATTTTGACCCCAGGAATATATGGTCCAGCCATTTCCCCGCATTAACGGGACACTCTTTATATAGGTGGAATATTGAGTAACTGAATAGGCTTATAGTTGTTAAAAATTGATATTCTTATTCACTTTGGTAACTTTCCGTAAGTCAAATACGATAACACTTTCAAATATTTATTTTGCTGTTTGCTACAATTGTTTCGACGCACTGTTTCTTCTTCCGGCGAAGAAATGATCATTCATCAAAGTGTTATCGTATTTGATTTACGGAAAGTTACCAAAGTAAATTGGAATATTAGTGTTTCGGGGAGTGCAAAACTTAATAAAAATAGATTTATTAAAAGGGTTGTTAATTTTTTTTAGATTTAGGCTACGTATACGTTGAGAGATTAAAGTTATCTGGGTGTTTTCATAGAGGAACTCTTTGGAGGGATTATGAAGGGGGTTAATTAGATGTCTAGGTATGGTGAGGGTTCATAGGTCTGACCTTTCGGCGATGTTAAAGTGTTTGAGAGTAAAGGGATGGATTTGGTTGAATAGGATTGTACCGTAGTCTATAATAGGTCTGCAAATAGATTTGTAAATTTAGTTGAACTTCCTTGATTTGTATATGTTAATGAAGTGTCACGCTTTAGTTTTGACCTTGACCTTTATCGATTGTGCATGGGCTTTGAAGGAGAGTTGGGTATCATATAGAATTCCTAGGTATTTGTGGAAGTAGGAAGGATAAATTGTGATACATTGTGCTACTGTTTATGTTTATGGATGAGGAATTTGGTGTAATTTTCTGATGTAGGTTAAGGAGTTCGAATATGATTTGACTGTCATTCGGAGCACCAGAATAAGATTGTATCGAACGATGTTTGGAGTGAACGCAGAGCAGCATGGAGAAATGGCGCATGGGCGATAAGGGCAGCATCATCAGCGAAAAGAAGGAAGTAGTGTAAGGTGTTTTGATTGTAAAGATCTTGGCAAAAAGATGCTATAAAGGAGAGGTGATAAGGGAAACCATGGGGCACTTATTTTATTATTTCTTGCTAATAAATGGCTCTGTTGCTAAAATTGAATCCCGTTAAAATTAAAATTATTTTGCAGTACATTCATTACATTTATTTTTAGAAAAAGTAAATAGTTATAAACTACATTTTTATAATTTTTAAATTTACAAAGGCAAAAAATTAATATCTATAGCCAAGCCTAACGACATCCTCTTGAAATTACTGTTAGTAGGATAAACATGATTTGAATTTTAGGGTGATATCTAAAGAAGGGAATTATAAATTGAATTAAGATATTCTTTATCTGTTTTATCCATTGTATTGGGTTTACAGTTTATACATTTATTATATTTTATAAGTATTTTTGACTTAAGAACACCACATTTTTATTTATTCTACAATTTGTATAATGTATACGGTTAGCCAGTTCATACACTCCCTTCTTAGTATTAGGATAATTCTTATATTGTGTGAGCCTGTGTCACTCTAAGTAAGGTATTTTGTTTATAATACAAAATGTGAAATATAACGGCGCATTACCTTTAAAATAACAGTTTTCCTAGGACTTTTAATATAACCTGCGTGAGGTCCTTAACGTATGGCATTGATTTATAGGTTTTAGAGATATAGGTAAGTTATTCTCAGGTACGTTGCTTGGTTGTAAATTATGAGTCTATGATTTGTTGTTTAGCATAACTAATTTTCTACGCCATGAGTTTTTAACTAGAATTGTCTTTAAATTACTGTTAATTAATGTTGGATATCAAATTCTCCTAATTCATTTTAAAGTTATTTTTATATTTGTTATATGGTCTAAATGATAATTAATGTATCATCCTAAACAAACTGGTTATGGTACCAATAACAAAGTACGTTTTTCTAGGCCCTTATGATTTTTATTTTTCGACCGTAAACTGTATGTGTGTAATATATTAATTAATAACAACGACTGTTAACTGTATTTTATCTGCACGGATTGCACAAACGGTAGATACTTAATAAACATTAATGGACATTTTGGGATAACTGTCTGAAGAATTCCATGCATAACTATTTTAGGGTTTACTTTTAAATGGTAAATGTTTATCTTAATGGTAAATTCAAAGACACGAAGATTAATTTTTAAGGTGTTTTTAAAAACAGGCTTTTTGCTGGTGCTTATATGGTTTTATAAATGCGTCCTAAAAAATAATTTATTCGGTTTGATTGGAAACAATTAATAAGTGTAGACGAATTTCATTTTTGGATTAGATTTACCCACGAACTGTATGTTATAATACATTAAAAGATGTATCTGTAGGTTGACATTAGATACGAATTTCTGGGGAGCCTTTCGAAAACTTTGTGCAACTAGTGATTTCTGCAATGTAATCGCTAAAAGGTGTTTTTTGATTTGGGTTAGCGATAAAAAATTTAGGAATTTGGGCCTGGGTAATTAGCCACCGTAATTAAGTTGACTTGGTTCACATTTTAATTAACAGGACAAGAAATTTAAAAAAAACCCTATCTGAAAATGTTCTACATTTCAAAACCCTATATTAATAGTTTTAATGTAAAAACCTTTTCGATGCTACTTTCCCAATACTTATAATTATATTATACTTAAATCTTATTATCTTATATTTGATTGAAATTCTAATTTCGGTGAACTACAATATGTTATCCAAAATAAGCCTTAATTTAAGTTATACTTGAAAGAACAAACCTTCATACTATAATAACATAACAAAATATCCCATAATGGTAATTTAGAACTGTTACTATAAAATAATATCTAAAAGCTGTTCTTAAACCCAAAAAAAAACTTTGAAATTAACTCCATAAACTGTTTTGTTAGCATTTGAGAGATAACATTCAGTTAGTGAAAAGACTAATTTAAAATTATGTGCTACTTGTATTAATTTTTCAACATATATCTCAGACTTGATAGATTTTGTTTTCTGAAAAACCAAAATATTTATGAAAATTTTGTTTGACTAAAAGTTCTTCAATTTTTATTATCTATAACTTTTATTGAGAAATTTCGAGTAAATACTGCAGGATTTTTACTTTCCCTATATGAAATATAGGGGAAGTATTGTGATCGTGATTTTTTTTTGAAAAATTTTTTTTGCGGAAATATCCGTTTTGAGGTCCCCTGAGTCCATTGCACTAATTTCTGGAAAAAAAAAATTTGTGTCTGTGTGTGTGTCTGTCTGTCCGTCTGTCTGTCTGTCTGTCTGTCTGTCTGTCTGTCTGTCTGTCGGTGGGTGCTGTATCTCAAAAACGAATAATCCGATTGAGATGAAACTTTAAACTTAAGGTTTTATCTTTAAAAACTGGAACTGAAAAGCTTTTGGTAAACATTCGTAGACCGGAAGTGGATGCTTACTCGAGACGTTTTTTTGTTTTTTGGTAATATTTTTCTAAATATGAAAAATTTTAAAAAACAGTTCAAACAAAAGTTAAAGAGAATAAAAAACTGAACAAGTTTTATTTAAATATATTTTTCATAATATTTTTAATTTTTGAGAAAAAAAATAAAAACTGAAAATTTAGATATTTTTTGACAATTGCTAATTAACTGTTGGAGTTACATGAAATTTATATAACAAATAATTGTAGAGAATTAAAAAACGAATAAATTATTAAGAATTGCCTTTTTGCATAAATCTCATAGTTTTCGAGAAAAATATAGGGAAAGTACTATGATGGACACATCACCATTTTTTAGGTATTTTTAAGGCATTTTCATAAAGAATGAAATCCTAAATTTAAAGTTCCAGTTCAAAATCTTCAATAGTTCTAGGGATACAACGACCATGCATAGACATACAGAAGCGCAAGCACAAAAATGGTTGAATTGGAAACTCCCGATTTGCAAAAAATTACGATTATCCTACACTCTCGTACATTGTACAGGGAATATAATTATATATAATAAAGTAGTGTAGGCTTAGCGCGAGAATAAAAGCAATGAAGTATTTACTTTATCGCCTATTTAGGCGCAGCGTGGAAAATCGTAATCCGAACAATTTAAAGAAAACAATTGTTGAAATAATTGAAAACAGAATCTTTTGGTTGTACCTCACCGGTATCTTCAAATGTTAGTATAGCAACGCGTTCAATTTGCAAGAGGGACTACCAATCTATAATAGATGCATCAAATCGGAAGATAAGCATGGCGCCCACCCAATTCACCGCTGCAAATAACACGGGACCCAGAAAATAAGTCTTTAATTGATATTTGGAATGAGAAGACAATTTATGATATTAAAACAAAAAGTAAACACACTAAATAGGCAACTTAAAGATTTAAATCAAATTGTATTAAGAAATGATAATATAATTGTCAAACTAACCTCTTCTAATTAAAACTGGGATAGAAGAAATGCAAACAAATCAAAACCAGTGCTAGCTTAGCAATAAAATACAGAAACCTATAATACCACTACATGATAATTACAGAGCGAAGATTGTAGATCGACCTCAACGAATACAAAAGGTTGCATATATTAAAATTACTATCTTCAAAAGTACAGAAGCCACGCCCATAAAAGTTTCTGCTATTTTATTTTTAATTAAATAGACGTAAATTCATTCCTTGTTCTAAATTTTTCATGCCATATTCACTCACAAACGGTTTACAGTTTAATTATTTTTACTTTATTTGACAGAAATAAATACATTTTTCATGCCATATTCACTCACAAATTGTTTACAGTTTAATTATTTTTACTTTATTTGACAGAAATAAATACATTCAAACTAGTGTTGCTTTAATAACCTTAGTATTTGTAACAAGGAATTTATTTTTGTATAATTTAAAATCTGTAGAGGTAGTTGTTTCAATAAAAGAGTCAGTCAGTCTCATTGTTGTAGATTTACAACCATGTTTTCGTATTGTTTTTATTATTTCCATCTATACTTTTATACGTATAAATTAAACTATATAAGCACTTTCAAATTTGTATTGTAAAACGCTACAATTGTTTCGTCTAAAGAAGCCACAGTTTGACAAAACATTTGTAGCGTTTTACAATATATATTTGAAAGTGCTTATACAGTTTTATTTGTATAAAAGTGAAGATGAACGTTCAACATTTATCAATCTCATCAATCTATTATTTCCATATAGTATTTTCGAGATTCGTATTTCGTCGCCAACTACTACACTAATAACAACGCCTAAAATTAATAATTTTACAATGGTAGAAAGAAGATGCAGGCGAATCAGAAATCTGATAAAGAAGCGAGAATCAAGAGTAAAAAATGCAATCTCATTTCTCTATCAGTGGGCTAGACACGGTAGAATCGGTAGCGTATAATTCAATTAATGTTTAAAACGCCCAATGTGCCAAATTAATCTCAAAGATTCGCCAAGAATACACTGGATAGAAAATAGGTATTTCTAGATCTGACTCTGGCATTGTAAAATATGTGACCTGAAGGAGTCTATATAAATCCTTTTATGTTCCATGTTAAAAACAAAATTACAATAAAACTATATTGTTTGAATATTCAATTCCCAAGGAACAAATACCATCAACTAGAATTATTATTTGATGAAAGTGAACAACCTGTAACTGCAGCAAACAGAATCCGATATATTAAGTTTTTAAACATATTTTCAAATTATATATTTTGCAAAAGACCGCTTTATGGACGCTGACTTATATTAACATAAAAATACTGATATGGTACAAATTAAAAATCTCTGTAAAAGATAGAATTATCGTGCTCGCATTTTAAGGATCAAAATATAATTGTAGTTAATATATATCAAATACCATAGATCAAAAAGTAAACTTCAAAAGCCACACAGCTTCAAATAAGGCTAAAATCATTACAAGGGCCAAATTATTTAGGAATTTAACATACAAAAACAACGGAATATCCATAAAAACAGCCGTTAAAATTTACAAAATGATTTACCACCCTTTACTTGACTATGGAAATGTTCTTTTCCTAAACTCTTGCAATCCCACTATCCATAATATCCAAGTTAGCAAGCGATCATCCCTAAGAGCTTTAACCAAAATCCGCCATCCTAGCAATCCTTTACATAATCCTTCTAACCAACTCCTATATGACACTACCTCTGTTATTCCCATCAAAGAACGCCTTCTATACCTTAGCGAAAAATTTTCCAAAAACTCCTTTAACCAACACATCCATTCCCTTTACTGCTTGCGCAGAAATCCTGACCTAATCCCTAAATATAAAACCCCTTCATTCACAACATACGAATTCATCGAATCACACCATCCATCATCATCACCACCATCAGAGATAGACTGACGAGACATATAAAGACTGACAAATCCGGGCTGAAAGACCGCTGGTCGATAGCCATTTAACGGACTAACCCACTAACATCTTTTATCATATATGTATTATATTTATTGTTATTGTAAGTTTGTCTGTTAATAAATATGTTGTATATATATATATATATATATATCAAACCCCAAATGAAACTATGATACATTTTTATCTAAACTAAATGATTTATTATGTTCAGTATGTACATATAGAAATAATGTAATTGTATTAATTACTTTAAATAATGCAGCCTCCAGTAATCTTTTTAAAAGTTTCGGATTAAATGAAATAATTTAATACTATATTTGACAATAAAATGGATAATCTATTTAGTAATATGAATGTGTTGATGGTAAGCTACCTATATAGAGGACTGTCAGACAACGTAGGATTAGATGTTCAAATAGAGATGATTACAGATCAGAAACCAGAAGACGTTAAATTATCGAGATCAATTATATCCCTAGGTCAATTAATTCCATTCAACATTATCAATAATACTGACTGGCCATTCATAGGAAATGAGGATCAATCATTGGATGAGAACTTTAATATTTATATTAATCTTATATCAGCGATAATAAGCAATAAATTGAAAAATCACATCACTCGATTAGATACAATGAAAATGTTATAAAAATTAAGAATAACTAATGGAGCCTCAAATCAAAAGACTCAGAGATAATTAAAACAGCAGTACCAACAAATAATAGAAAGTGAGATACGCAAAGTAAGTAATGCTAAAATAAAATCTTCCAATAAAAATATTAAAGTAATGCGTGATGTAATAAACTCTTACCGTACAGCTCCAAAACGCAATAGTAGTAAAACTGCACCACAGGTAGGTGACTTTGTGAAACATTTCTCTTCATTATCCACTAATATAAATAATACTCCAAATGTACAATAGAGTTTACCTAATTCATCACGTGTAATGTTACCGGCTTTAAATTATTACAAAAAGTATGTGTATAGCAGCAGTGTGAGAGATACCATTATGAAAGAACCCTTAATCAAGCAAATTTCCATCGTGTCTTAAAAGGGAAATTATAGTTCCCATATGTTAAAATCTTTAATAATAATAATAACTTTATTGACGGGATTCACCCTTTTTTTTAAACACAAGTCACCCTGACATAAAATTCACCTATGAAACTGAATATAATAAAAACATTAAATACTTAGACCTTTCAATTTCCATACATAATGAAAAATTCAATTTTGAAATATTCCGAAAGCCCACATTTACAGATTCAGTAATACCAGCAAATTCAAGACATCCAATTAAACATAAACAAGCAGCATTCAACTCGATGATCCACAGAGCTTACACCTTACCTTTATCACAAGAGGCTGATTTTGTATGCAGCTAACATTCCAGAAAGAAAGTTCTTTAAATCATTAACATATTTTGGAGATATCAGCCTCAAAATTCGCAATATCCTAAACAAACTAGACATTAATGTAGCCTTAAAACCGTACAGTAAAATTTGTAACACCATTTTTAATTCAAAAACTCCCTTAGATAAATTTAATAGAGCAGGTAATTCTAAGCTAAATTGCAAAGACTGCCCCTCGATTTACATAGGGCAGACAGGGCGCAGTTTTAATGTTAGGTTAAAAGAACATTTAACGTCGTTTCGTTTGAAAAAAAGAAGATTCAACATTCGCTAATCACCTTATCGAAAACCGGCATACTTTTGACGAGGATGTACTTCAAATACTTCATTTCGCGGACAAGGGGATTAAAATGGACGTATAGTCGTCCCAAAGATATTTGGCGTTTATGACCTTTTACCACTTGACCGCCTTAATGAGTTTAGGGCCATCATATCGTAAAACCAAACCCATAAATATTCTCGGTCTGGTCAGGACCGTATTGTATAATTTGTAATTTTTGTAATCTACGTAAAGGACCATTTGCAGTTAGAAGTTATAACCCAGTTACTGATTTTGAAGGTGTGTATAATTTTATATATTATATTTATTTTATTTATTTATTTTGTTATTTTTTACTTTATAGCTATATACGCTTTCAAGATGTGGAGACCTTGGTCTGAGACTGACCAATACATAAACGTTGACGAAGATGTTGAATTATGGTCGATGACGATAGTGACAACGAGAACGACAATGCCTATGTTGAATTTCTCGACGATGAACTGTCTTCACAACGTCGCACGCATTTGCATTTGCCTATCCTTGCCAAAATCATCATTTTGAATGTGTATGTATACTTAAAATCGACAGAAGGTGAAAGTGGAGCAATAAAAACGTCTGATATGACCAAAACACCATGTGGAACAGTGCGGCGTCAAGTTTTAAATGGTGTTCAAGAAAGAAAACCTAGAACAGATTTTGGAATTTCAAAATCACTCCTTGAAAAATATCACGCGGCACCAATAAGACGGATGATATATGAGGCATTTGATAAAAATATTGTCTTGACCGTTAAGTCATTGCATAATAAAATTGATAATGCTTTTAATGTTAAATGTTGCGAGGAAACTTTACGTAAGTTTTTACGCAAAATTGGATTTTACTATAGAACAATTAATAAAAGACAAGTTTTGATGGAATCAAAAAGAATTTCGAAATGGAGGGCAAGATATTTGAAAGAAATTCACGAAATTCGTAGCAGTAAATGTTTTCTGAATACACCAACTTCACGAGGTGAACGAATAATAATTTTACACGCTGGATCGGAAAGTGGTTGGGTAAAGGACGGACGCTTTGTTACTTTCTGCAAAAGAAGTCAAGGAAGCAAAACTGGATTACCACGAAAATATGTCGGCAGATATATTTGAAGAATGGTTCTCAAAAAAATTACTTCCAAACCTTCCAAAACGCGGATTTAAAGTTCTTCGCCTTCCCCCATGTCATTGCAATTTTAATCCGATCGAGATGATATGGGGAGAACTGAAACAGCATCTGCGGAGAAGTAATAGGTCCCCGAAATTTAGCAGTGGTGCCATCGCATTAATTAAGAAGGAAGTTGCAAATATATCCAATGCCAGCTGGAAAAAGTGCGTAGAACATGTAATTTGTGAAGAAAACCTGTATAGGTGAAGGTTGGTACCGGATATATTAATACATGTGGGCGATTAATCCAGCGACGACAGCGATTAGTTTTTTAGTCCAATATTTATAATTAAATAAAATATTATGAAAAAACACGCCGGTGGTGGCGCATCGGTTACGGCCCCGAACTGACGTGCAGCAACGTTGATTCGGGTCAGTAGTCGGATGGGTGACCGGTACCATTCACCATTGGGATACAATTAATGGTGCTTTAGAGTGACGGGGGCGATCCTTTAAAGTAACAAGCTCATTTACACACACACAAATGCACAAATGACACATGGCGGAAGGACCACGTGGTCGATAGCCTAACACTACTACTACTACTACTACTATTATGAAAAATTGTTATTTGTTTACTTTGATATTATTGAATTATAAGATATTCAGAAACCGCATTAGCCATTATTATATGGTGGATGGATTTCATGCGGGCAGCAGCACCCGGAGTTAAAACGGCCCCTTAAAAAAAAGTACCGAAACCGGGCCTGGGACAACGTTAGGGGAATCCGCCGAGGAACTTCTATTGGGGACGGGGGATGAGAGTTTGCGGTCGTTCCCTCATAAAAATTAGTAAAAGTTAATGACCATAAAAGGTCATAAACGCCAAATATCTTTGGGACAACTATACTCGAATCCCTCGAAATCTACAAGCATAAGGATAATCCGGACAGCCCCATAATTAACGAACAAACCAACCTCATGTTCTCACCTTTGTTTAATGCGGTATAAATAAGATCTTGTTTTCTGTATTTACATTACGTATAGTTTGATAATGATCATTGTTTGATCGAAACTGCAGTCACTATTTAATAAACATTGTGATATTAACTAAGTAAAAGTATTTTTTTATTTTTAATCTAAGACAATAAAAGTTGCAGGAAAAACCTGGATAAAAGAAGAACTCAAATCCTGGTTCATTAAACGTGATATATACTTCACCTATATCAAGGTCCTGCACACCGAGCTGGCATACACTCTTCACCCTGTTGAATTCGACCTCCTGGAATACTATGTAAGAGAAAAAGTGAGCTACATTGCCCACAAGAAATACCTAACCGACCACTCTTTTCACCCTAGAATTATTAATAACACGAATAAAATATTCTCCAATAGTGAATTAATATTATTAGAATCAGGCCCCAATTACTCTCCTCATGTGAGTAGTAACAGCTTTAAAGATACATTAGTCATAGAATCTGAATTAGCCCTTAAGGATATTACAAATTGTGACCTAACTAACCACAAAATTGCCAAAATAATTAAGAATTTAATTATTCTTAATTATTGCTAATCTAATCTAATCTAATCATAGAGTTAAACAAAGACTCTACCTTAGATTTTCTTAAATCTCTTAAAAATTGTTCTAACAAATCTAACGTTCTTTTCCCCCAGACTCACCAACATAACATATTTCCCATGAACCCAATATCTCCTAACCTATACGGTTTTATAAAAATTCACAAAGAAGAACAACCTATTCGCCCGGTAGTTTCATTCATCAATTCTAAAGCCCAAAAAATCTGTGTATTTCTAAATTCATTATACAAAGAACTAACTGACTTTAAGGATCCCCACTCCATAAAAAATTCAATTGAATTAACGAATAAACTCTCTTCATTCAAACTAGAACCAAATTATAAATTAGTCTCATTTGATGTTTCAAATATGTTTGCAAATATTCCTCCACAAGACTGCTTAAAATTAGTTCAAGAATCATCTGACGAAAACAACATTTACGTCTCTATAAAAACAGAATTTTTAAATTTATTGGATAATGTTTTAAACAATAATTACTTTACATTCAATAATACATTTTATAAGCAAACAGAAGGTGTAGCAATGGGCTCACCACTAAGTCCATTGTTAGCCGGAATATTTATGTCAAATCTAACATTAAAAATATTAAATTCTCCGCTTGGGAAAAGATATATTAAAATGTGGCATCGGTATGTTGACGATATTTTAACCTGTTTTACAGGAACTGAAATACAGTTATCCCATTTCCTACAATTGGTTAACAATTTGCAACCAAAAATTAAATTCACAATTCACAGAAGAAAATAATAATATTAACTTTTTAGATCTTTCTATTTCAAGAACTGGTAACATTTTTTTATACGAGATTTATAGAAAACCCACATTCACTAACTCCATAATTCCTAACAATTCCAGACATCCTCACAAACACAAAATGGCAGCATTTAACTCAATGATCCACCGAGCACTAAATATACCCCTATCACATGTTTCCTTCAAAAAAGAAATCAATAATATAAAGAATATCCCGTTTACTAATGGTTATAATATCAAATTAATAGATAAAAAATTTTAAATAAACAAAAGATGAGTAAAATTAATAGTATTATTTGCAGATAACTCAGTGTTACCTGCAAAACCTAAAATGTATAAATCATTAAATTATTTTGGCAATTGTAGTGTTCAATTCAAAAACATACTTAAAAACATAATATAAATATGGCAATTAAACCTCATTGTAAAATTAGTAATGTTATTTTTATTCCAAAAACAAAACAAAATAAACTAGAAAAATCCGGAATTTATAAATTAACATGTTCAAATTGTCAAGGAATTTACATAGGTCAATCTGGTCGAAATTTCAAAGTAAGATTTAAAGAATATTTGCGCTCTATTAGATTAAAACAAGTTGATAAATCCACTTCTGCGAAACACATTGAAAAATGAATCTTTTAAAATCCATAGAAATCGACAAAGCCCGCGTTAATCTGGGAATTTCACTAATTAACGACGAGGTTGACCCAATGTATCTCCTATCTTTGACGTTGTCTGTAAATAATTTTATGTATAAATACCTGTGCAAATCGCAGTTTTAATTTACTTATGTTTCGATAAGGGCAAGTGGATTTGCCGAAACTACTCAATATATTAAAAAATACAGTGTTAAAGTTAAAGTGTTTTATTAATTAAAAATTCTGATATAATTTGTTTTCTGCTTAACGGCCATCTTTCATCTAGGTCTTTCAGCCCTACGAACATTATTTTGATATATATAAGAGTATTAAACTTTAATTGTCATTTAAATCAAAAACTAATTCAAAAAGGTAACTTATAAAAATATGTGTTTAGTCAACAATAATCAGTTTCAACGTAAAGATTATTTATCATTAAACTACAAAGCAGATTGCGAGACGATTTGCACGCCAATGAAAGCACTCGAAATTACAAATTCACAAAACTAGAAGTTCAAAGGAACTCTATACGGAATATACCATTTCATCGCTGTTTTAACCATCAAAGAAAATATGAAAATGACTAGTTCAGATAAGGATTTAAATCTAAATTAAATTAAAGGACATATCTCTGTAAATGACCATTTAATAAAAAAACTGCATCCTTCTGATTACCCACATGGACCCTCCTACTATACATTATACCTCTAATTTGTTTAGTGGCCTTTGTATGATAATGATTGGCAGTCGTGTGTGTCGAATCTGAGAGGAGAGGAGTAACTTAACGGTAACAATAGCTATTTAATTGTTTTATTATAATTAATCTTATTGATAATAGATGTACAGTTAATTATTGTAATTATTTAATTAATCATAATATACAATCGCATCACACAGTAGATGTTATTTCAATTAGCATATGGATTTAGTTTATTGTAAATAAAACTATTCCTATTTATGACATTTTTGATATATTAATTAGGCATTTAACTTATCATATCAATGTTTATTTTGAATACTTGTGTAGTATTATATTAGTTATCAAAAAATTGTTCAGTTCAATGTTTATAATGCATTAAATTTACAACAATCAATACAATCCAGTTTGTAAATTTATTAAGAACAATTGAAACCAATAAAATCTATTTGCGTATATAAATAAAACATTGAAATAATTTAACCTTTGGATAAGTGTATGAAATAAGGTCCAATCTCGACATAAAATTATTATTACGGTGTTTTATTGAATCAATAATTTTGTGGTTATATAAATAATTTATTTTCAGTTTGGTTCGAGGCCAATTTCGGAATAAATAAAGTTAAGTCCTGGTATTTCGTAATAGTAGCTTCAGGAATGTTTGCAACTAAAATATTTTGTGGAGCTAAATTGACTTTATAAAATAAAATTAACAGCACTAAAAATAGCTATCAATTAATTTGCATATTTTTGTACTAGTAATATAAGTTCCTTATCTACACAATGTATTATAAAATAAGATATATAGGTCTATAGACTTAATAATATTATACTATAGTTATTTTTCAATAAATAAAATTATCTTCTGAGTTTTATCTACATACATTTTAGTAATAGCGGTTTTATTTTGAAACACTTTCAATACTAAATTTAATTAATAATTTTAATTATTAATAGAAAGGTAAACAATTAGTAGAACGCTTGCTATGTTTTCAACAATTATATTTTAGTTATAATATTTGTGTATATATTTTTATTTTAAATGTGTTTAAAACTCCATCAAACATTTCGAATTACTATTAACATCTATATTTTATTGCGTATGAATTATATGAAAACATTTTTAAATAAATTATTGTATTTGTAAATGGCTCTACAATAAAATATATGAGTTTTGGAATAGTAGAACATACATAAATTATACTAGCTTACAAATGAACAGTGCTACATTTTAAAGAAAAATCAAGAAAACTATAAAATATCCTCAAACCAATATCGAGTTATGATTTAAATTATTATACTTTTCCGAAAATATTAATCAGAAAACCTCAATTTTTAAGTTTCATTTGAAAATATATTTATACATTAAAGTTGTAAATAACTCAGTTTTTTTTAAATTTTAATGTATTTATTTTTAATACAATTTTTTTTCTCAAATGTATTGCTTCTTCAGATAATGAAAGTTTATATAATATAGTAGAACTCACATAGGTACTTTTAAAAACTGGCCATCATTTCTTAATTATATGGAGTCTATGAACCTCTCTAACGGACTTTGGTAAATTGTTCATAGATAAAAGAAATTGTAAAAAATCTATTCATTCAAAAACTTCCGAGAGCATTATTTAAATATTATCATTCTATAAATTTACCAAAACTCTTTTCATTATGTCACAAAAATATTCAATAATTATTTTCTTATTTAGAAGAAAAAAAGGGTTTCAATTTCGGTAAACTTCATGTCACTATAAGTTCACTATAAGCCTACATTTAAAGATTCGCTAAAAAGCGCATTTATTTTTAAGATATAAAGGTGCAGCAACGTTATTGCACACTATAATAATGTAAACAGGGCGGATTCCATTCTTATCTTACTTTGATTCTATAATGTTAATTTAGAACTGATGAGATAGCAATAGCTATTTTTGTTAACAACTGACAGTTAGCGTTCAGTTATATGTGTTCTCATTATGTGGCAGTCACATTATGTTCGTCGCCCTTATCTCGAAAATCCTACGTCCTAGACCAAAAAATTATTGTATTTTGTGTGAGGTAAGAATATAGAACTTTCTGATAATGTTATTTATTTTATTCTCTGGACTAGTTTCGGTCTCAGATTATGATCGGCAGAAAATGTCTCTTAAGCTAATAAGCGAAGAGACTTTAATTTGTAATGTTCTATGTTTCAAACATTTTACTATTTACTCTTCGCTTATTAGCTTAAAAGACGTTTTTTCTGCTGATGATAGACCGAAACTAGTCCAGAAAATAAAATAAATAACATTATCAGGAAGTACCATATTCTTACCCCACATAAAATATAACATTAACCTGATACAAAGAGGGATTTAAACCAATAAATTATAAAACATTATTGATTTTAAAAGAAATTGTTGGACAATGTGTTATTTACAGCGTATATTATGTTTTCAAAACGAATATATAAAATAAAAAGAAACAAATAAAAACATTTTTTTTTAATATATAACGTTCCTACGAATAATGAATTGTATATCCAGTATGTCTTAACTAAATTAAGTCTAAATTATAAATCATAAGAAACTAAACCTTCTCGAACAACTAGAAATTAATAAATTTAATAAACGGGTTTTTTTTCTAAACGATCAAACAGATGTCAATAATTCCCCACTTTTAAATTTATAAAACCTTAATTTAGTTAAAGATTTGCAATTATACACATCTCATCCCCTTATACACTGTTTAATATTTAAGTAATAAGTGTAGTTCATTAAATCCATTTATCATCTGTCTGATGAAGCCACTGTGTGGCGAAACGATTGTTGCGGTGCATCGATATTAAATTATGTAAATTTTTAAAACTCAAGTGTGTTATGTATCACCTATATAAATCATGCTTTCTTTTAATCACAAAATACTTAAATCACTTACCTTAAATTACATGACCGTGCACCCAGCATAGAAAGGTATTTAAATCATCCTAAGTTGAGAATTTAATGATTAATTTCTCATCAAATATTATTTTAGTGAAAAAAAGACAAATCACTGTCCAACAAGAAAGTAGTCGTAAGAAATGATAACTATATTATGCTAACATTTTATGTAATTACTCTTCATATTTTACTAATATTTCTGTATTCATTTTGTATCTAACTTATTCTTGATTTTTTTAAATAAATTTTTAAATCATTTTGCAATTAGGTAGAGAGTAATTTTCACTTGATTTGTCTCACAGATTATTTTCGAATTGACTCCTTAAGAATGAATTATTGTATTAGTATAGTAGTACTAGTAGTGGGCTAGCGGTCAATAAGGGATTATATACACAAAAAAGGTGTTTATTCTGTATGTCTATATTTCGAGTGCAATTTTCCTACTCGTCAGGGCGCTACAATTAAAAGAAAAATCTAAACAGTTTTTAGAAGGTCCGAATGTATATAATGTAACATTTATAGTATTATTAAACTGATATAATTTGAGGTTAAAGTCTGGCGACATAGCGACATCACAATATAAGTTTTTTAATTGCACTTAAAATAATCACTATTTTAAAAAATAATTAAACACAATGGGAAAAATAAGTTGTTATAATGCGATGCTAAAACTAAACAGTCAGTCAGATATGAATCGTCTACATCTAACTTGCAATTTTGTAATGTTTCGTTCATGGAGTGTGTTTCGCTATTAATAATGTATATTTCCATGAAAATACTTATTGTTATGATGTTTTTTAATATGTAAGATAATTAATTAATGTAGAAGATATTTTGTGGTCTGCACATGTTTGGCCAACGAAAAAGCTCCCTTTTTGACCTTAACATCACTTTTGTGTTGTATCAACCTGAATTCTAGTAACTATGAAGTTTGAAAAACTACATTAAAAACGCGTACATTTTTATTTGCTGGGTTGGGAAAATTAGAAATATTCAGGGATTTGCCGACCATATAAATGATCTATAAACTGTAATATACTATAGTCTACACGAAATAATTATATGAGGTAAATAAAACACTTGATTTAAATATTTTAAATCTGTGAAGTTTTAAAATCGAAATTGCTACATATGTTTCGGCACACAGTGGCGAGCAAATTACTAGAAAATCATTAATCCTCTTCACCATCACGGGTTTGCTTTAAATATTGAATTGACGAGGTTGCTACTTGGTAAAATTTCATTATATATGTGGTAAATATTATGGAATTTCACCAAGTAACGGCCTCGTCAATTCAATACAATAATTATTTTATATGAAACTAGAGCTGGACTTATAATTACATGTTTCAAATGTATTAGTTTTAACAATATAATATATACACTCTAATTATTCTAAGTTAGCGGTCTACTTCCCAAAAATAAGTTTGTATCAATTGAAAGAACGAATGAATATGTTATTTATATTTATTATTAATGCATTTCCTGTTGTCAATTTACTGACATAAATTACTGTTAATCAATAATTTACTGTGCAAGATCATATTCGAATTATGTACGTATGCTGTAATAATAGAAAGGATACCGTAATGAAAATGAGTAAATTAAATAATTGTTATTTATGTTATTATAATGAATTTATATGGCCCTCAAAATGACGAAGGTAGAAATTGGTCCGATAATTATGTTGGTAAATAATAAACGTTGCGGTTTTGGTAGAACTACAAATGTACTGGATCAAACCTAAATATTAATTATTCGTGCATTTCTATGTTTACATTTAATTATTACTTTTAAATGTTTTTAAATGTAACAATTAATGTT
Source organism: Ontholestes murinus (assembly GCA_963969525.1). Classification (NCBI taxonomy): domain Eukaryota; kingdom Metazoa; phylum Arthropoda; class Insecta; order Coleoptera; family Staphylinidae; genus Ontholestes; species Ontholestes murinus. Next base: position 45,251,437 of record OZ018389.1, on the reverse strand, counting down.
AATGAATAAAATTTTAACTTATTTTTTCTAATGTGTCTATATTAAAAAAATATTTTATTATTAAAAGTACATTCATTTAATTAAGAAGATAAAACTGTATACAATTTTAATAATGAGTATTGTTTGAAGTTTAACAATATTGTTGCCTTAATCACCTGAATTGATTATCATTTGTATATATTTTTAAAAGCACTCACACGTTAATTCTAAAATATCTTGTATGTAAAAATGGACTTATTTCACGAATAAAATTAATGATCATAAATTTAATTACCTCTATGAGCTAATATGTAACTGCAGGAATTTGGTATTCATTTCAGAAATATATTAACGTTGCCTATTATACGTGTAACATGTTAGCTCATGTATTAACAAATATTAATAACTAAATAACAAACTAAAGTAAGTATATGTAATTACTGTTAATTTTTCAAAATATTCCAGCAAGCTTTAGATTCATGGAATGCCACAATCTAAAGAGGAAACAAAATCTATATGTGGGTCGTTATAAACTACATTATTTAACTAAAAATAGTGACCATGATACTACATTCCCTATACTTATTATTTATTTTTCGAAAATATAATTATATTAATTTAACATTATTTATATTGTTTCGAGGAATTACCTGATTCCAGTCAGCTATATTATTAAACTATCAATTAAAAGTCAATTAGAAAAGCTAAATATTTTTTAAGATAAAACATGAAGTATTCTAAATATACACTCTAATAATATAAAAACCTTGCTGTTCACTAAAATTGAATGAACTCGGAAAACAAATTCCATGATTTTTTTTGATAACTGACATTCGTTGGCAGTTTACTATTGAAATACATATATTGTTTGTCATTTTTTTTATAATAAGAATTCAGTTTATTCATACATAGCTTTACAATGAATTTACTATACAAATTGAACGTAAATTTGATGGTTTTATTATTTGTAAGACACAAATTGCTTTTGTCTAATTCAAAGGCAGTGGAAGTAGGTAATTGCTTCAATATGTCATTGTTTTAGTCTTAGTAAGACTTATTGTTGTAGATTTAAAAATTTAAAAATTATTAGTTAGTTTTTTATAAATGAGGGACATTTAATATAGTTTATTACTATTTTTTAAATTATGGTAAATTTATGTACCTCTTTTATAATATATAATCAATTTCACTAATATTTTAATGAGATGTAATTAATAACATAGTTTTAGATATACCAAAGGTAACAGACACTTTGATTGTATTGGCTATTAATTGTTGAAAGTTCATTTTAAAAATAAAAGATTAAAATTAAGATAAAAAAACCTAACAGTGTATTTTAAGGTAACAGAATTTTATTATATTTAAATATTATCACATTTTATTTTTGAAAAACACTTGTATTTAAAACGTAGGTTAAACAAATTATGTCATTTATTTTATTTGTATTCATAATATAAATTAGTTACCTCCCTATATGAGAACTTAATTATTAAATATAACATTTTGATGAATACATAAAAACACAGAGTTTTATAATTTTCCAAAGTTAATCGACGGCCATAGAAAGGCTGATTCTTCTCGAATTTTCTTTTTATGTTATTTGACAACTAACTTTTTCAAACGAGAAAAGAAGCGGATATGCACGCCTAATGGTTCAACTTTAAAGCTACCCTTAAAATTCTTCTGATGTACAAAAGAAATTTTCACTTTTAAAAATTTCACAATAGAAAAAATAATAAACATTCAACATTACAGTTCACGTCGGATAAAAATGTATATAATAATTTTCCATGATTATACGTCACATCCTCTTTCGTGAAAAGAAAAATTATATACTAACACCATCTCTTTTGTCCCATTCTATTCAATGACACCTGACTTTATCATCACTTTCCCGCTGCAGTGTTAAATAAAATGCCGTTTTTCTAATAAAACTGACACGTCGACGAATTAACCTAATTAAAATAATTAAAGCACTCACTTTGAAAGAAAAACAGGAGGAACAGGGCTGAGCTTGAGCACTGCATTTTTAAGCACATTCACATTTTATTTTAACACAAAACTTTCCATTTGTAACTATGCACTGTTTATTGTTTTTTACCACAAATACATGTCACACTTCGCGGAAATGTTGGAAAATATGGCATTGTTTTCTTATATGTATATTGACGCTCACTTTGCGCGCTTCGCGAAACGAAGTTTAGCAACCCGACGTAACAACCGTCCGTGGTACACTGAGAAAATCCGGATAATAGTTTTCAGATTCCGCTGTTGAATATACAAGCCGGCATCTACCGGAATTTCCATGAACTTGAGGAAAATTTTCAATGAAAAACACGTAGCGACATCTAACCAGTTCTTGCCTAAACTATAGCACTGAATAAGTGATAAATATATAAAGCACTTACAAATTACAAGGAAATTATCTTAAATTGTCATAAAAAAAGACCAACCTAATAATTTAAGATACGTCTAATAATCCATATTGAAATATAGACCGTACAAACAAACTTTTTTTCAATTTCTGATATTAATAAAATAATGGTATCATTATTATAACTGATGTTTTACATATCCTAATTATATTTAGAATCGAAACGAGGAAAAAAATAATTTAATTAAATAATTTAAAGACAAAATTTTAAATATCTACTTTACACAGTTCTTTTTGGTAAATAATGTAAGTAAAAGACACGCCGGTGGTGGCGCATCGGTTACGGCCCCGAACTGACGTGCAGCAACGTTGGTTCGGGTCAGTAGTCGGATGGGTGACCGGTACCATTCACCATTGGGATACAATTAATGGTGCTTTAGAGTGACGGGGGCGATCCTTTAAAGTAACAAGCTCATTTACACACACACATACACAAATGACACATGGCGGAAGGACCACGTGGTCGATAGCCTAACACTACTACTACTACTACTACTACTACTACTGTAAGTAAAAGTTAAAAGTTTTCACTTACTAATAAATTATTTAATTAATTTAATTTAAGTTTGTTTTAAAAAATTAAATAAATTTAAAACATAGATTTGACTTAAATTTAAAAAATATATGTACACAAAATTTACATCGAACAAAATAAATTAATTCTGAAGAAAGTGTTTAATTCCAAGTTTATTATAATATACAATATTTATTACCGTATTACATAAATTTTCGCTAACAAATAATTTTTAAAGTGATTGCCAACTATTCAGACTGATCTGAATTAAATTTTAAACAGGAATCCAATTTTAAATTTATAATGATAAATAAAACACACAAGGCGAAAAACCTCTGATCGATAGCCTTTTGACAAATTAATACATTAACACATCATTCATTATTTACCATTTTAATGTAAATATGTACAAAATTTGTCAGTAAATATATGTTACTACTAAAAACACAGTTGAAATATTCCCGTAAACATTTAAACGCTATATTTTATTATTTTATTTACATATTTTTTAAATAATAAACTAAAAATACAAATAAAATACCTAAGAAATATTACTTACCTTGATAATACTACTACTACTAAACGTTTTTATTTACAGAAAAGAATTAAAATAGATGTAATTGATAAAATGCTAATGATCTAAGACATTGGTTTAATTTTTCTGCTCAACAGCTACCGACCGGTGGTCTTTCAGCCCTCTTGATAATATTAACCCCGCTTTTACCTTAATTAGGTTAGGTAATTAGTAACAATAATAATAATAAACATTATTTTTCTTTCCAAATTGAGTACAGGAGTAAACAAAATAAGTTTCTGAATACATGAAATGAAGAATCCGAAGACGGGATTCAGAATTGAATGAAATTTCATCCAACTGGTCTACCATCCTAACTTTCACGTATGAGACAAGTATATATAACATAAAAGAGTTACATATTACACATATAGGAAAGGAAAGAGAAATAAAAATATAATATTATCTTAAACAGTATATATAATTAAAAAAACTTTTCAGACATTAGAGAAGTTGAGTATTAGTATTAATTGCATGTGTATATCTAGATACATCTAAACATATGAGAGTCTCGGGGATCGAATTATACGATATATAAGTATGATAAGAAAATGATCGCTCAAACAATAATGTGACATGTTTAGGAGCAGAGATTCTACATTCAAAACTAGTATTAATATTAAGGACATCATTTCTAAATCTAATTTTATTGTAAAGGTACGATGGTTTCATAGTATGCACAATTTTGTAATATAAACACTTGGCTTGGGTAATTCTTATATGCTCCATGTTGCACCAACCAGCATCTATAACTATTGTTGGTTTGAGTTTACGTGAAATGTTATGTAAATGAAAATAACACATAATTTATTCCTTACTTCACTTGTTTTATCAGCATAGATGAACCATAGATGAATCGAATCCAAGAGTTTTGTACCTTTGTATGCGTCGGTTAGTATTTTGATCGATTGCTGGATTGTACAGCGTGGAACAGTAATACAAATTTGAAAGTACCAGAGTATTACATAAAGCAATTTTAGTTTAAGTTGTTAAGTACGATCTATGTGATACAGATTTCTTAAATTAAGATATGCTGCAGACATGCATTTGTTAATAAAATGGTTATAGCGAAAGGTGTTGTCGATAATAACACCTAAATTTGAAGTTGATTTTTATATGGAATATTCATTCAGTTTATGTGTAGCCTAAGTTGAGTGCCTATATTATCACACAGGTTATTTTTACCAAAAATCAAGAAGGCTCAGTAACTCGGATTTATATTTAGATCTAACATACTAGAGAAGTTAAAAATATTTTTAAGATCAAAATTAATGTGCTCCTTACTGTTGGTGATAGAATCAGGTGAAAATAATAATATAGCTGAGTATTATCAGCATACATATGCCCACTGCAAAATTTGAGATGATTTAATAGGGATGATGTATAAACTGAAAAAAGAAGTGGTCCAAGGACAAATCCTTGAAGAACGGCCCTATCAGCAATTACAAAGTCTGACATAAGGTTATCTACGTTTACACATTACTTTCTATCAAGCAAGTAACTACGAATAAATGTGATAGAAGGTTTATCCAATCTAATATATCTAAATATCAGCTCTAATGTACCATGGTTAACAGTATCAAACGCGCTGCTGTAGTCTGATAAAATAAGAACTGTCATTTTTTCTCTACCCATAGCAGTTAGTATATCGTCAGTAATGGTGAGCAAGTCTCAACGCTGTTTCGCAGCTGTGGCCCGATCTGAAGCCTTATTGTTGTTTTGGAAGTATATTGTGCCTATAAATATGATCCTAAAGTTGCAATGATAAGATTTTTTCCATAATTTTCGACAGTATTGGCAAAATATGAATAGGGAAAAGATATTTTAAGTCGGTAGGTTCATTAACTTTCGGAATTGGCTTAACTACAGCGTATTTCCATGAGTCTGGATTCGAGAATACAAGAGTTAATAATATAGACTAAAATTGGTAAAATTATTAGACAACACATGTGAAGCATTGTAATATTGATGTCTTCATACCCACATGACATAGATTTAATATTATTAAGTACTTTAATAAGAGTAGTCTCATTAATTAGTTTAAATCCAAAGTGGGCCATTGACGTGTTAATATTATTCGAAGTAATTGGAGGTAGGCTACTAATTAAATAATTATTAATGTTATTAGGATCTCTTAAAGAATTAGTAATTTGTATCTGGCTTATACTCAAGTTTAGATTTTTGAGATATTTCCATAGAAAATTTTTATTTTTATTATTGGATATATAGAAAAAATAAGCGTTCTTTTCATTTTTGATCGCCCTATTAGTGTAGTTTCTTAATACTTTATAATATTCCCAAGTTGCTCTATTTTCTGAACATCAAATTTAACTTAAGTTTTGTTGCGTAAATCAATTAAATGTTTAATATAGTTACTTTCTCACATATGTTAGTATAAAATATATTCTGAAACGGGGTGTCATTTAAATAATATTTAAAGTCAGCGATATCAATATTATGAAAATCACGAAATGTTATTATATATTCGAGGTTGAGGAATTGTCTTCGCAGTTGAAATTTGGCAAAATACCGCGTCATGATCTGATAGGTTGCTATCAATCAATGTTCTAATGTATACATATCACGTGGAACTATTAAAAAATCTATAAGTGTTGATGTAGTTAAACTTAGACGTGTGGTATGCTTTATTAGCTGAGTCAAATCTAAAGTATCTAGAATATCATTAAGTAATAAACAAGAGGGAAGATGCGGTTTTAATACGTCAATATTAAAATACCCACAACAAATAATATTGTCAGAATATGCAATGTTATTTTATGTTATATAAAAGTAAATAACATTTGTGATTAAAGTAAAAAATATATAAATTAGATCCTGCTAAATAAAAATCCGACAATCACTCTCCAAATCATTCCCCCTATAACAAGGTGTACCTCAAAGATGCCTACCCTCCCCTATTTTGTACAACCTTTACTGTCAAGACATATGCCATCCCGACCCAATTCACTTCGATCACACCATATAACCTCTTCTATTTGCGGATAACACCGCCTTAGTCTTGCATGCACCTACCCTATTCACTGCCCTTAACTCTCTACAAAGAGTTTTATACTCCCTTCAAAACTGATTCCTAAAATGGCAAAACCAATTAAATCAAAAGTCCTTATTCCCTTCCAAAAAATTACCCCATCCTCTCCCAAAATTAAAATACATCAAACCGAAATCAAACCCTCTCACACTTGCAAATACCTAAGAATCCTATTCAATCATAAAATACCCTTCAAACAACATGCCATCCGTTAAAGCCAAAGTCAAAACCAGGGCCCGACATTTCTAAAACTGCTGCGAACATTTATAAATCGATATGCCGGCCCTTGTTAAGTTATGGCTCAATCCTTTTTACCCAATGGCTTCCTTCTATCCTACATCATATCCAAGTAACTGAAATATCCGCACTCCGAACCCTTACCAAAATCAGACTCCCAAATTATCCATCATATATTAGCCATCAGCACAAAATTTGCTACTAAACTCTTCAACCTAACCCTCCTCTATAAATACTGTATTTCTCGTAATCCCAATATCCCCACAAAATTCAGACACCCCACAAACAGTCTTCATCAATTTATGAGATCGCATCATCCGGACAGTTAAATTCAACTGACATCAATTCTTTATATTTTTTCTATTTCTTTGAAGACGGGACAGAAAGACCTACAGTTAATAGCCTAGACAGTAACGGACTAACACTAATCATACTGTTTATATGTTTTTTGTAAAAATGTGTTACTGCTATAAAGATGTTGTATATACAGGGTCTTAATACTAAGTCGTTACACCGTCAATTGGTAGTTAGAACTCGTTAAAATAAACAACTTTTCTCAGTTCCAATTTATGATTTGGTGCTCCGGTTCGGTACTTGAAGGACGATTAAAAAAACAAAAAGTATAAAGGTTGCTTTTGGCTTTCTAAAACATTTGTATTTATAATTATATTTGATTGTTTCAAATAACAAAATATTTTGATAACCACTCTATCGCTGTTTAAAAGTAAAACATTTATAATATCCTTGTGCTACTTACTACAAAATTTGTCTGATAAAAATATTGAAATTATTTGCAAATTCGAGTATTTTGTGAAGTAATGTCTAAGCTAAAAGTTTTGTTCTCTAGATCAATTTCAGAATGTTTATTGAGGTTAGTAGGTTTATATGCACTATTATTTTTTCGAAAATGGAATCTCTTAATGAGAGCGTTATTCGGCCTTTAGTCTTTGTTTGAGAATTTATGCTCATCAGGCTCTGTTATACCAATTTTAAAAGAACAATATTTATCATTTGATGTTAAGGAAGAGCAGATGACATCATTAATTTCGATTTGTTTAGCTAGATGTTGCTTAAGATTATCAACAGAAATTGCGGGTTTTAAATTGGTAACATGGAATCATTTTCTGGAATATTATTAGCAGCAGCTAATTGAAAATTTGTACCTACTCTGCAGTATCTCTAGGCGAGTTGCTGAGTTCTCCAGAAACCGTAGAGGAGCAACTCATTATTGAAATTAAAGAAAAAGTTACCATGATTTTGTGTGGATTATTTACGTATTATCTTATTATTTTCATAAAAATTGAGCGACGAATTCTTGGAGTTTTTTACTTACGGCGGCCAGTATATCTTCCAGGTTATAATAGCTTGTACTAGATTATAGTTGAAACCTTGAATATATTTATATCAAATTCGAGTACAGTCAAATTGAGAATTACTTAAAATAAAATATTGAGATAGCGAATATTTTAAATATTATACGTGCTAAAGGAAAATACTACACATAATTTCGTTGCATATTTATTTTACTTGGATTGCAATTTATAATCTGATGTAGTTTTGGTTCCTAATTCTCCAATATTTGTAAAGAACATAGCATCTAAAAATATTCTGCCTCTTTTCACGTGTTCAGCAATATCTCGTTCGTGCATTTGTTTAATGGATCTAGGCCTAAATCTTTGTTTTTTCTTTTTAGAAGGTTGTGACCTAATTGAAGTTCTTGGTGCAAACGATTTTCTTGAAATGCGTGATTCCTTATTAGGTGGTCCCCAATGAAATTGAGGTTTCAATAAGTTCATAATAGTCTAAAACATAATAGATGATATATTGTATATATTTTGTATTTGTTTATATTTTAAGAGACTATTTATTTTTAATTTTGTACTAATATTAACGACTAAAAATCAAATTTAATTTACCAAATGAACAAACACATGTCAATAGAGTAATATTACAATAAATATAATACATTATTTATTGTTATATTTCATTTAAACTTATAACTATTTATAAAACTAGATGTAGTAAAAATTACTTTATATATAATTATATTATAAATCTCATATAAAGTAGGCGATAGATCTAAAAAAATTCACCACTCATCTTACCGTTGAAGAACGAATTCCTACAACAATAAAGAAAAAAGTACTGAAAAAAATAATGCACAAATAGACGATACAAATTATACAGCCTATAAGGATCAGCTTTTTAACCATGGGATGTTTAGGCAAGTCTCTGTTAAATCCATAGTTTTCATTGTCAAGTTCACCGAGCATAACCATCAATAGTCCAACCTAAAATATATCTATGAGTTAGTAATAATAGCTATAGATATAACGGGTGTCCAACAATTATTGCAGTCCCGGGTGGCGTTGGAATCAAAAACGTAGGTCAATTCTTTCATGTGCCAAATAAATGTCAAACATAACTTAAATGTGCATTGAAAATGTTAGTTCATTTATTTGCAACATGTAAGAATAGACCTACGTTTTTTTATTCCAATGCCACCCGGGACTGCAATAATTGTTGGACACCCGTTATATTATGGACTGGTTTTGGGATAATTATTTCCTAGTTGCCTAAACTTTCCATATAATATTATAATTCTAAACAGATCAAATTTCACATTGCTTAAGATTATATATTATATGTAGAGTATTACTAGTTTAAATACTTACTATAATAAGTACAGGATATATGTACCATAATATCCTCCAATATTTTATAGGCCTTCTCCCAGTTACAAAGTGGATATCATCGTTAAGCCGACTAACACCATAGCAATAGAATACCATTACACTCTAATTACAAAAATAATTAATTTATGGCTTTTTATATAATTTGGATAGGATATTAAATTTATTTAGTTTACCAATATTTGATGAACAAGGGTTTTACTTGAGAATATTTAAAAAAAAATATTTATTTATTTATAAATTTGTGGAATTAATCTGTTATCAGCTTATAAGTATCAATACGAAATTGGCCTCCATTAGTTTCAAATAAATATTTATCTTTATGATTACGCAAACATATATCTGCATAACGCAAAGGAAGAGATCTAATAGAAAAACTAAGAAGTTACAATGAATTTAATTTAGCCTTTAAAAGAGCTGTGTTTTTAAATCAATGTTTTTTAATCCTTAATTTTTTCGAATAAAGTGAAACCTCAATTAATAAAAATTATATAATAAGTTCTTAAATCGATCCTTCAATACGTTATCATTACTGTATAGTATTTCTAATACAGCTCTTATATCTGGTCCTTTCTATTAAAAGGCCCGAGCGAGAATGAATTGATTTATAAAATCTTGTTATTAAATTCATTACTACATTTCAAACAAATAATAAATACATTATTAGAAACATTATATAATAATTCAATCTTACCAATATAAACAATAAAAATGCTTGCAGGAAGTAAACTTCCAATATAGTGTATACTGGGAGCAGTACTACTGTATATATCTGAAACAGAGCATCAAATTATAATTTAAATATTTTTCTTTTTATTATCACTAATTAATATATTATTAATTATATTATCTGAACCGATTATATTTATTAACTATTTAACTAATTTGAATTTATCAGGCAAATAGATGATTGAAAGTAAATGAAACGCTATTAAAAAAATATTTGTTAAATAACTCAATTGGAATATAATCTTTAATATATAATTAATAAATAAACACGGGTATTATGTGTTTAAATAAGAAATGATACATATATGAGCAGCTGAAATACATTCAGACATTTAGGTATAATCACTTAATAAAACACTGACGTAATGTAAGGTTTCAAAAAATCGTTTTATTGTTCTACAACAATTGTTTCGCCACACAGTAGCTTCATCAGGTAGATGACAAATATGGTTTTTACAATTTACAGTCATTGCATTGCTTATATATTATACAACTAGGCGAACAAAATAGGGGTGGGGGGGGTGTAATGTCGAGGTCCAAACAAATTAATGTTTTTAGCTGCTTTTGACTTAGTTATGTTATCTTAATTTAAAATGTATTCTAATTTTTATTTATTCCAAAATATATGAAATGTAATTATATTGACTGTATAGTTTTTGAGTTTACATGAAGTGATTAATTACAACAAATAGATTCTCTTTTACTCCTTAAATTACTTTAAATAAGTGAAGTAAGGAGTAACAGTGTTTTCATTTTTTGCCATATTGGTTTTCTGTAAAACATTTAAAAATTATATAATGTAATAATATTTATTTTAAGTTTACCAGTAAAACACTGTAGAGCAACTCTTCAAATGACATTAGTTGGTATCGAAATATTAAGATTAGAATTAATATTTCATGTATTCTAAATTATTCCTAATAAACCCCATACATCAAAGAGGTTTATTACAAATTCACACAATTCACAAGGCTCTCATTTGTTCAATAGTTAAATATTCAGATTCCACAGCCATTACAACACACTTAAACTCACTACTCTAAAGTATTAGCTAATTTTCGTAATTTTTGCTAAATAAAAAATTAATACTACACAAATCTTCTTGAGTTAATAAGATAGCAATATAATTTCTTTTTAATAAAATTAATAACTACATCTAAAAAGCCATAATGACTCAAGTATCTCCGTACTTAATAATCAACCTATATTTACATCATTATTATATGCAATAATTAAAACTGGCCACAAAATATAGTTTTACCATTACATGAAATTCAACTTGTCTTCTGATTTTCAAATATTAGCTATACCAATTTTGATCCACGCCTCTAAAACTATATAGGTTTAATTTTTCAAGTAAAATATCAATATCAAGGCAGCCGAATGCTCTTGTTAGGTGTAAAAATAATCCAATTGGATATTCACCTGCATCTTATATTATTAGTATTTACTACTTTATCATAAAATTAGTGAATTATAAGGAATAATTTCAGTTTCTAAAGAGAAGTTTATTAAGTGTGTTAAATGGTCAGTAATTATGTCGCACACTCTTAATTACATAATCATGAATTCATCAAACCCAGGAGACCGGTTACTTTTCAATTTATATTTCAATATATGATAGATATATTTCCATTGCTGTAAAATGTTCCAAATATATGCTTTGAAAATCTGTTTTTAGAGATGCAAAAGTTGGGTTATTTGCTGGTAAATATGACTGTATATTTAGATTCTCTAATAAAGGAATGGTTGAAAACTACAAATAGATGTAAAGGATTTGTAATTATATTTCACTATAATCAAGTTCAATATTATCTGTATTGATATGTTTCCTCCTGAGAGCTCATTAACAACTCTTCTTCATACATTTTTATGTATCTTATGTAAATGTATGTAAATATGTTATGCTGAAAGGTACATTGAAATTCTAAATCGTTTCATAAAACGTCTACGCAGGATATGACCCCAGTATACACATCAAGGTTCATGGTTTTTTTATTTACTACATTGCTCGCCCTCTCGCAGCCAATATCATAAAGTAGTTCCTCGCAAAAAGGGGATTGTGCAAATTGAACCAGACTTATTCCGATTTCCACGAATCAAACTAGCTTTGGAAGGAAAGAGATTTGACGATATTCCTATCATCTGACGAAACGTTTTCATATTAAATAGGAATACCAATTTTAAAAGTAGAATATAGTCTTTTGCTTGGTATAAATGGGTTCGAGCTCCAGGATTTCTTTCGGACACCTTTTAACCATTCATTATTTTCATTATTTATTCTGGGTGATAAATCGCTGACCTCTAGGTTTGCATTCCAAGAGAATTTTTCGTTGTTTTCATTTTTATCTACTCCAACTGTTTATTTGTCTGTGCTACCGAGAGTACTATTTGCAGTAGCGTTAATGCTGGTTCAGTAAACAATTTGCCAACCCGTACGATGACGAAACATCTAAAAGATTTACCGAAAACATGTCGCTATCCAAAGCAGTCAATTTTGCGTTGGGCTTGCATTCGTACAAAATACTGTACTGATCTAAAAGCTGAAGGAAAACGACCATAGTAAATGACGTTTGTTCGCTGATTCGGCCCTGAAGCAGTTGGAAACTGAGCTTGATTTTATGAAATGATATCAATTCATATGAGATCCAAGAGCTCCAATACATCTAGAAAAGTCACTGTTTGCACATGAAACATTTAATTTTGTTGAAAAATTTAGATTAGAAAAAATATGTGATAAAATAGGTTCGAATAATTCGTGCATGAAAATTAAAATTATACATTTTAATACGAAAATTATTTACAATCCGCGGGCGCGTCGAAGGAAAACCTTTCGGTACAGGCTATATTGTCTAGTAATTATTACAAAATTAATAGATTAATTTTAAAATGTGTGGTTCATTATTGTCGTGAACTGATTTTATTATTGTTTTACTATAATCGCCGTGAAGGTGTTTTTAGCACGTTTTTAGCAGAACATCTATTTAGTAACAAAATCAGCCATTAAATACGGCTTAAGGTTTATAATGCCTTAATGTGGTGATGTCGAAGCTCACTCGAATCGCCTTTATCCGGGACGCCATCAGATTATTATTGGCTATTCTGATATTTTGATGCTAGTATCATCTGCCTGTATTCTCATATTGTGGCCATTTCGGTTGATCAGAAAAGCGCATTCTGCATAACGAGCTTTATTGTTTAGGTCTTGGTAAGCGCTAACCCAATATTATTTTGGTTGGTATTACTTCAGTCGCAGCGTTTGCACGGAATCGGAGTAAGAATTGGATTTACCGAATATGGCGGTCTATTTAATGTTTAGGCTGTTATCTTCTAATTTATCCTTTTTTGCGTCGACTTAGTTATTGAATGCTGGAGTATAAAAACCTTCAATTTCCCAACTATTAAACGTATCTTGTTGTTGGCCATTACTATCGATGTATCCGAACCTATGAAAGATTAGTTTGGTGGTATAACTGCCTTTTAATATCTTCTATGATTACATTTCATCTAATAGAAATGGTTTAGAGAACAGCTAGCAGTTAAATTATCGGGATGGTGACTGAGCAGGTTAGGGAGCTAGTTGGCTATTCGTGGTCAATGGCTGTTGACATAATTAAAACTCGAGTCGAGAAAGAAAGTTTGCTTTTATTTTCACATATTCTCATTTTTTTTAGATTTTAGTTATCTTTTATGGCATTTCTAATCAATTTCTGTTTGATAATCAAATCAATCGTATAACTTATTGATAGATTTGCACTCCGTCGTAGTTAACCTAGTGAGCTATATGTTTATGTTTATGTTTATTATTCTTTAGCTTACTATCCAAAATTAAAAAAATACATATCAATATCTACACAAAAATTATAGGAAACGTACAAAATTTTTGGCTGGACGAAGCTGGGCGGAGTTCGTGCAGCAGCGACGATCTTCCACTCTAACCCTTGTTTGACCACGATGCAGAGGGAGCAAATGTCCTCTTGAACATCTGGATTCTTTTAGAAAATGCTTTTATTTTCTATTTTGTCCCATTTTTAGGGGAGACTTTTAGCTGTTAATGTCAGCATGACAGATATATATATATATATATATATATATATTTTTTTAAGGTCTTGATAATTGCTAATAAAATATTGTTTCAGCTGCTATAACTAGTTAGAATAGTTTACTTTCGCCTCTCTAAAAATTCTAATAAAGAGGTTTATCTTTCCCAGGTCCTGTGTATGTTCTGTTGTGCACAATTGGAATTATGAATTCTAAAATGTAATACTTGTTTAAGCAAGTTTTATGCCAATTCCCACATAAACAGTGTTTTTTTTTTAATTAGAACGACGCACTAAACCCTTAAAATTTCTGGCGGCGTGGACCTCTTTGGTTTCATCAAAATGATACCACTTTAGCGGGATGTATTAAGAGAATAAAGAGGTTTTTTTGCTTTATCTTACAAAATATTGAAATAACGGCCGTACATTTTTGCACTATCCGCTTTTGTGCACCTCATTCAATCTAGCCCTAAGTTCGTCTGTTCCATTCTAAATAAAGCTGATCTTCTCTTTTTAGATGTGTCTGCGGAAGTTATAGCACGTCTTTTATCATAAGTAGTTTCCAGTTTTTTGAGCATCAGCTTCGAAAGTCATTAATTTAACAATAAAAAGTTTTTTCCACATAAAGAATAATCTACACATTTGAAATATGTTCAAAACAATATTTGGACCATTTATTTTGAAAGTGTTGAAGTCCATTGTTGAAAAAATGAGATATCACATCACATATACCAATGTAATTTTTTTTATGTATAACTAGTCCGTGAAAAGTAGTAGTCCAATTGAAAGAGGTAGCAGATGGTTGCCGATTAGTAGTTATCATTGATATTTTACATTTGTTTTATATTACGTGTCAAGAGTTACTAGTTTAGGTTGCATATTCTATTTAACTCCTAAAATGCATAACTTCATATTACGAACAAATCAAACAAGTAAATCAATATAATTTTATGACAATTGAAAATATTTATTTTATTTAATGTTGCATAGATTCACACAGTAAAATAAAGCCCATGAATTTATATAGAAGAATAATATTAGATTCAGAGGATGAAGATAATTCCGCTATGAACAACAAATTGACAAATCCTAAAAAGAGAAGAAGAATAATAGAGGTAGAATATTCATCAGATGACAATATTGTTACTGATAACTTAGATTCTACAGAACAAAATGGAAAAAATAAACAAAATTAAGCGAAATACTGGACAAAAGTACTATACAAAAAGAGGAAAATTTATTCCAAAAATTGTAGTTGCTTAAATAAATACAAAGAACCTATTAATAAAACACAACGTATAGAAATTTTTGATTAGTTCTGGAATATAGGTGATTTTAATTAGCAAAATATATTTCTCTATTATAATGTTCAACGTGAGATCAGGACAATACAGGAAAGTCTTTAAACGAGATTTCAACACAAACACACAATTAAAAACATTTTTAGTCAATACATTTAACAAAACAGATAACATTCAAAAATCAGGTATATACTCAATAAATTCCAACCAATGCGATAAAATTTATATAGGGCAAACGCAAAGAAATTTAAACACACGAATTAAAAAACATATCTGCCACATTAAAAAATCAAAACCCCGAGAAATCAGCTGTCGCTTATCATTCACTTAACACAGGTCATGGATTTTCAATCGACAATACAAAATTATTAAAATGTTCATAATCTTAAAATATGTCAGAAGCAATCGAAATGAAAAGGCATGAAAACAAATTACTTAATTTTGATTTAATTCAGTTAATATTTCTTGAATCACTTTCTCATCTATGGTTGAAGGTTGTTCAGTCGTTGAAAAAAAAACATTGACGTAATTGATCACAAATTTTTACTTTTGGGGTATTAATACCTTCCCAACGATGCAGATTTTGGCATCATAGAAATGCCATTGTGAAAAAAGAATTTTCTATACCCACAACAGGATTATTACGATGTAATAACAAAATGTATAAAACATAATAAATTAATTTTACATGAAATCTTCAAAATGAGATTAAAAAAATAGTGATGTGGCCATCACAGTACTTTCTCGAAAACTATTTGGTTTACGCAAAAATGCTATTTATAATAATTTGTTTACTTTTGAATTCTCTAAAATTATTTGTTATATACATTTTATGTAACTTCTGCAGTTTATTAGGAATTGTCAAAAAATGTTAAAATTTTCAATTTTTATTTTCTTTCTTGAAAGTTAAGCATATTGGAAAAAATGTATATTAATAAAACTTGTTCAGTTTCTTATTCTCTTTAACTTTTGTTTAAAAAGTTTTGTAAAATTTTTCATATTAAAAAAATATCGGATAAAAACAAAATACGGCCTAGAATAAAGATCCACTTCCGGTTTATGAATATGCACCAAATGCTTGTCAGTTCCAGTTTTTAACGATTAAACCTTAAGTTTGAAGTTTCATCTCGATCGGATCATTCGTTTTAAGATACAGCGCCCACAGACATTTTGACGCACGAAAACAATACTTCCCCTATATATACTATATAGGAAAAGTAAAAACACATAAAAAAACACGAATGGAGAAGAGGTAAATTGGTTGCAATTATGTTGGATGAGGTTTCTCAAAAGTGCACCATACAGTATTTCATATAAAACATCGATGAAGGACAAAGAATTCAAAACTATTATCTACACGTCCTGGAAGACCGCTAAAAATTGAAAACATCGCCCTGGCGCCTTTGTACCAAGATGCAAGGCCAATTACTTATGAAAAATATAAAAACATCCTTACCTTATATACCTCCCGTGCATCATGCATAATTCGAAACGCTGCCACATGCAGAGCATAAGTAAATAATATCAATATCTTGTAATTTTAAAAATGTAATTAGCTTCTAAAATTAAAAATACTACTTTAATTACTATTATTTATATTATTTTATGTAGTATCATTATTTGTATGCAAAATTGGATTAATATGAAATATAGTAGTATATCATCAACAATTGTCGTAGTACAATAAATTAATTTTTGAAACCTCACGCTATACCAGTGTTTTATTAAGTGATTATATCATCTTTATTGACAAATATGTACAGTATAATTTAAAATTTAAATAATAAGTGTTAGTACGTTAATCTATCAAAAGGCTATCGACCAGAGGTATTTCTGACTTATAAAATATATTTTAAGTGATATTTGATTTTTCAAAATTGAAATTAATCGATTTTTACAATTGTTTAATTTTGAATGTGGTGTAAGTCCATTTGCAGCCTGCAAGTATACATTAGTTTAGTAAAATACACCTAAAACTATAATTTTATATAACCAAATTACATATTGATAAAACAGTAGAAACATTGCCAGACTTCGTATAATTTGCCTAAAGTTTTTAATTAATAGATTTATAACCTTTAATTTTCTCGAAAATGAACACTCAAAATAAACGGTCCATTTATCAATGTTCCCCCATAAGGTGTCAATTAAAGAAAGAAGTTATTTTTTGTATTTAGGTATTGTGCACGTAAAAGTATTATATTATATTAATATTTGCCTCATAAATATTAAAAATATTATATTATAATATGGCCGCCGAGCAACACGGTCGTGACTTTGCGAACGCCAAAAATAGTATCAAAACTAATAAAAATTCTAAGAAACTATGTGCGTGTGGTACAGTAGCAAAATCCGGTACACAGTGTAGTGTTTATGCCAACTGTTACCACGCATCATGTGTACAAAGAGTTAAATTATGCTGTGGCAATAATCTGACGGACAGCGTGGACACTCCGTCAAGCGACATATGTGCAGAAGAAACCAACTTTAAAATGGAAGCATATGAATACCTAAAAGCGCTGGTAAGTGAATTAAAACAGTCAAATTCACTACTACAAGAGAAAGTACAACGTTTGGAGAAAGAAAATGAAAAACTTCGGTCAGAGGTTAAAACTTTCCCGACGCTAAGAATAAATAACAAACATGAAGTCATGAGAGCATCCGAGTCCACTGCGACAGGGGAGCATACAAAAGTGCCTACACCGGGAAGAGAACGCAGCGACCGCGCTGCCAAGCAACCGAACACGGCGCCGGTCGCCCGAAAAGTAAGCGATGTAAACAACAGACGCGGAACCAATAACCAGGATGCACTAGTAACACCAATCAACATCGTTCAAGACGTCAGTGGACATGCTAATGACAAGGAATGGACCACAGTAGCTCCGAAGAAGAAAAAGAGATTAATAAATACAATGATTGGTTCGAAAAATTGCATTTCTATGGCTAAACCAAAATATGCATGGATCTATGTGGGAAATTGCATGAGTACAGTAACTACAAAGGTGATCGAGGACTTCTTTAACGAGCA
The DNA here is from genome assembly GCA_963969525.1 of Ontholestes murinus. Lineage (NCBI taxonomy): Eukaryota > Metazoa > Arthropoda > Insecta > Coleoptera > Staphylinidae > Ontholestes > Ontholestes murinus. The sequence continues at coordinate 45,232,859 of OZ018389.1, read as the reverse complement.
TTACCCCGAAGTCAAAATAAAAGAAATATGCGAATTGGAATCAAAAGGTAATAACAAGTCGTTCAAACTTGGCGCTGATTATAACAACGTATCAATACTAATGTCACCTGATACATGACCAGCAAGAATAAAAGTAAGAAGATATAATTTTCCTAACCCTAACAGTAGGTGGATATAACTTGGCAAACATATTTACAAGAAAAGCATCTCAACACGGAGGAATTTTAATATTAGTGAATAAGACATTTGAGTATGAGAAAGTTGAATGCATTGATAGTCTATCAGAAGAGGTAACTTGTGAGGTCTGTGCAATTTATTTAAAACAACCTAAATTGACATTCGTATCCATTTACAGATCCCCTTTAGGTGACTACGAATCTTTTTTAAACATATTTGAACAGATATTACTTAAATTAAATAGTTATAACAACTTATCAGTGATCTGTGGGGACTTTAATATAAATTTTAAATGTAGTAATAGTATTTTATATCATTTTAATATGCTCATAAATGCTTATAACTTCAGGGTAACCAACTACTCAGATACCAGAGTAACAAACGTCTCAAAGAGCTGCCTGGATAATGTGTTGGTAAGCGGTCAAATTAGATATTACCCAAGAGTATTTGACCCATTAATATCGGATCACAGCTCCATCATCACAATCATATACGTAGTGGTTGAAAAAGAAAAAGATAAATGTATTACAGGTAAATTCATTACAACCACAAAAATTGTTAAATTCAAAGATAAATTATCTAACCACAACTTTTCTGAAATGTTTAACTCAAACTCAGTAGCAATGTTTACTAAATTCTTTAATGAATTCATGTCTATTTTTGACAATTGTTTTCCATTAACTAAATACATTCTAAGAAAGAGACCGTGCTCAAAAAGGGACTGGTATACAGATGATTTAAAACAACAGGAAAATACTATACACGCATTAAAAATAGTATACAAATGCACGGGTAATCAGTGTATAAAAGAAGAATTAAACAAACTACAAAATTCTTATCAAATTAACATCAACAGTGCAAAAAAGTTGTATCATGAAAATAAAATACTGAAATCCTTAAACAAGCCAAAAGAAATATGGAAAATTGTGAACAATACAGGTAAAGGTAATAACTGTACTTCCAAGGCCAGTACAATATCAGCACATAGTATCCAACAATATTTTATAAGAGCAGTTACGGAAATAAATCTTACTTTGATATGTGACAACGAAAATTTTAAGAATTCATTAAAAAAATTTAAAATTAACTCGAATAGTTGCCGGCCCCGTTGGTACAGTGGTTAGCGCGCCGACTGTAGTCGGAGGGGCCCTCGGTTCGAATCCGAGCGCGGGCATGGATGTTGTGAGCGTTGATACATTTCAAATTTAATTTGAATAATACAAATAATCGGTCGTGGCTGAATAGCCTAGTAGCTTAAGCCAATTTCCCTATATCATTCATCACCCCAACCCGCAATTCCATCCAACATCCTTCCTTTTTTCTAGAAAAAAAAAAAAAAAAAACTCGAATAGTTCATTTTTCCTGGAACCAGTTACCCAACATGAAATTAATAACATTATACGAACACTGAAAAATTCCAGTTCAACGGATGTGTACGGTATAAACGTAAATGTAATAAAAAATATTGCTGATCAAATAAGTTCCATACTAGAACATTTATTTAATGCATCCTTTGAAAGTGGAATTTTTCCCAAACAATTAAAAGTCTGTAAGGTAGTACCAATACATAAAAGGGGTAACATAGATGATGAGAGTAATTATAGACCTATAACTATAACTCCTATATTATCAAAAATATATGAAGTGGCATTAAAAAATCGCTTATATAAATATGTTGTCAAGTTTATCAGTAAAAGTCACTACGGATATGTGTCTGGCAAATCAACAGTTGATGCGGTGTTAGATTTGATCGAACACATACACCACGGATTTGAGAACGGTGAAGCAACTACAGCCGCCTTCTTAGATCTTAGTAAGGCGTTTGATACGGTATGTTGGGATAAGCTATTATATAAACTTGAGTATTATGGTGTATGGGGTGTCGCTCTTGCTTTGATTTAATCATTTCTGTATGACAGAGAACAAACCGTTTATTTTCAAGAAGTATGTTCAAACAGAACGACACTAAAACAAGGTATACCTCAGGGAACAATTCTAGGTCCATTATTGTTTCTGTTATACACTAATGATTTAAAATATAATGTAACAGCTGCTGAAACATACCAATACGCAGACGATACAACACTCGTTAAAAAAGAAAAAAATACTTGTCTCCGTACCGTACAAACAGGATTCGAAAATGAAGCTGTAAGTTGGTTTAGGCAAAATAACCTGGCAATAAATGAAACAAAAACCAAAGTCATGTCATTTTCGTTGTCAAGTGCAAATAAAACTGACAATATTAAATTTTTAGGCGTCACCTTAGATCCTGTGCTAAGTTGGGACGAGCATATTAATCAGATCAGTATCAGGCTGTGTAAAAATATATATTTACTGCGTAAAATCTCTGAAAATGTAAACAATTATATCGTTCGTATGTCATATTTTGCGTATATACACAGTATAATAAAACATGATATAATACTATGGGGTGACATTGCTACAGCCGGTAAAATATTCGTATTGCAAAAGAAGTGCGTTAGAATAATGGCAGGACTGAAGATGGCAGAGAGTTGTAGAGGTCACTTTAAGAACTTAGACATTTGTACGGTACCTGGATTATACATTCAATCATGTTTAATGTATATTTATGATCGAAAAGCATTACATCGCTGTCATGAAGACATACATAGTCATAATACCAGATCGAAGTCGGACTTATGCTTGCCAACACATCGTTTGAGAAAAACCAACAAAAGTTTCATAGTACAGGCTGTAAAATTTTATAATTATTTACCAGATAGTGTGAGGAAATCATCGAGACAGAAGTATAAGCAAAAAGTCAAAGCTCTTCTAATTAATTCAGAACCTTACAAAATCGAAGACTATTTTGAAATTGATATGCGTCTATTTAATAACTAATTTCAATCTGTTTATTTATTTAATTATCATTTTATCTATACACTTATTTTAATTTGTTTTGTATGGTAAAATTTTTAAAAATTATCTGTCTGTTAGTGTCCTTTATCCGTACCTAAATTTTAATCTGTACATAGAATTATTTTTAATATGTGGAAATTTTTAAAATGTTTGTATATGAAATTATGTATTATTGTATATTTTGAAATATCATCTTTATACTTACCACGTTGACTTATCCTTATAACACATTGTTGTATTTTTTTGGATGAATAAATTTATCTATCTATCTATCTATCTATTAATGTATGTATATAATTAATTCTAATTTAGAAATTCATCGATTAATAGAGTTTTTTTGTTGTTGCTTGTGGTTTTTTGAAAATACTTTTATTATGAAATATAAATATAATTCTTTGTATTTAAATTTTTATTTAAAATTTAGCTGTTTTAATTAAATTTTACTTTAGAGCTATATTAATATTATTCTAGGCCAAGTCGACAGTGTAATCTGGTTAAAATAAGAATCTTACCTTAAACGACGCAATCACCCCAATCGAACAACTTGCTATCCCAACCATTATTTTTACATAACTCTGATAATGTGCAATTTTTGGAAAGAAGTCATACAAGTTGAGAATTTGCATGTAAAGACTCAATGCCTGAAAATTATTAAATATAAGTTAACGTTTAAATACAAATTATTAATAACACAAAGGTCATCATTTCTAAAACATTATTGTATTTGAGTGGTTTGCTTATAACTAACCCTTTAACATAATTATAGATTTTCAAAGTACTACTTTCAAATTTCATTCTTCAATTTTACTACTTATATATACATAAATCCTTAAATTATTTAATAACTCTGCCTATATATAACAATTTACATTACGAAAATATTATAATGGCAACATAAGAATGCAAGCAAAGTAAAATATTCTACAAAAATTTCTATAATGCAAGGGAATAATAATATACTCTTCTAAACAATTTGAAAAGGCAAAAACAAGCTCAAGGCAGCATATCTTCGTCAGAAATTTTCATAAAGCTCTGCCTTTTTACTTTTCCTATGTATGTAAGTGATATAACATAGACTGTACATTCATTAATATTAGCAGATTTAAATACTTACTAAACGAATAACTTCAAGAAACCAATTGGAGAGATGAAATAATACGATAAAAATATTTGGGCATTCTCTAAATTTCAAAAACTCTGGAATCATAGCATAGTACAATCCTGAAACTAAAATAAGGGTATAAAACAAAACCGGTTCAAATTTTATATAATCAATCGTACATGGAACAATAGTGCATTCCAGTGGAATATCAATGTTATATGCTAGTACACCACCAACTGTATGCACAATTACCAAATAGTAAATGGTTAATAGAAGGTTACAAATTGATAAAACCAAGCATTCTGTGCCTGGCCCCATGTTGACATTATAACTTGTATACGCTGAGTATGTCATATATCCAGAAGGTGTTATCAATCCCATTTTAATTGTAATGAAAAACCCAGCCATTATTATCTAAAAACTAAAATGTGTTATTTTTTGCTGAAATTATGTAGTTTATGAAAAACCTTTAACGTGTTTATATATTGTAATTAAATAAATTATTACAATTTTCCAGTGAGTCGACTGGAATGTGCATTATATTGGGTTCGCAACTAAGTAATTTCTGTAATCGCTCATAAATAGCCTGGCTTTATTTTTATGAATAACTTGTGTTACTGATATCGAATGATATCGAGCAAAGTACACCACGCTCGATATCATTCGATATCAGTCATATTGACGTTTTTTATATGTATTTTGTTGCTCTTACTTGTAAGACATTTTTTATATGGAGGGAAGAAACGAACATTTTTGACATATTTTACTTTTTATTTCCAAAAAGGAAAGAAAGCTGCACAAGCGCATAAAAGATATATGAAGTTTATGGTGATAGAAAAACATTTAAAACGCATTGGCTTGTTAAGCTCGATATTTGGGTACCTCATGAATTGAAAGAAGTTTATTTAAGACAGCGAATTAACATTTGCGATATGCACCTTAAACGTAATGAAAGCAATCACCTGAAAAGAATCTTTACTGGTGACGACTAATAGATAATGTGTTGCAATACTATCTAAAAACGATCTTTTTGTAACAAAAAAGAACCATCTGAAAGCACATAGAATGCTGAATTGCACCAGAAAAAAGTTGTCAATTTGCTGTGTTTACGAAGGTATTTTATATTTTAGCTGCTCAATTAATTCAGATGTATATTGCCAACAACTCATAAAACAAGACGAAGCAATCAAATGTAAAGGTCACAATTGGTAAATCGCAAAGGAGTAATGTTTCACACTTGCGGGAAATTACTGAAGCTTGGTTGTGAAGTGCTATTACATCACCCGTATAGCTCTAATCTAGTACCATTAGATTACAATCTATTTCACAGTTTGCAGATTTTTTTTTAAATTGTAAAACTTTTACAAAGACAAAGATTTTAAATCTCACTTGACTCAGTTTTTTGCTGAAAAGTACCAGAAATTCTAGGAGCGATAGATGGCGAAGGGTCATTTAACAAAATGGAAAATATTTAGTTTATTAAACATTATTTTTTGTATTAAAAACCAGTTTTATTTCATACGCCAAAACCGAAATTACTTACTTGCCAAAGCAAAACTTTTTAATTTGTTAAAAGATGTCTATATAAAACAAATAATAATTAATTTAATTGGTTCTCTGTCAAATATGTATGTTTTAATCACTGAGAGTAAGAATAATTTGACATTTTTACATTTTGTATATCCTCAAAATGTGTTTGGCAAATGTATATACAACTATAGTAGAACTATTAATTTATTCCTTTATTCATTTAAGCTTTATCGGACATACTTACGTAAAACAAGAGTAAATTGATATACAAAATTGAAGGAAGAACATGTATATAATTGTTTTAACACCATGCCGATGGGAGTTTATTCTTGTAGATGATCTTCCACGTAAATATATAAATAATAAATAAAATACACAGGTAAACAAATTTTGACTTTTTCGATCTGACATTTGATTTTGTATAATTTATATCTGCTGAATTCAACAAAGTGAGAGGTACTTTTCTCCTCACTCACATCACCAAGATTTTCGGTGAAGTAATCAAGATGTGAGTGTAAAAAGTGAACTTTTATGCTCATATTACATCCCAATTTCATTAATTTCTGTAGCATGTTTTTCACAATTTCCTCGTAGTTAGGATCATTCTTGTTTCCCAGAAATCCTTCAATGACAATAAGAAATGAAATCCATGCATCTTTCTCAGTTTTGTTCATGGTATTAACACATTCTTGATCTTTCGTTAATCTCCTTATTTGAGGACCGACAAAAATTCCTTCCTTTAATTTTGCATTTGAGATAGCGGAAAATTTTCCACGAAAGTATTTGAAACAGTCTCCATCTTAATTTAAAGCTTTAACGTATTGTTTCATTAATCCTAGTTTCATGTGCAAACAAGATTTTTTGTGGATCAACAAGACTTTCGTGCAGAACATTTTTTGATCCGGTAGTTATATTATCTCTTCTTGTCCAGTCATTTTTCTTCCAATGTCTACTTCGACTGTCCCACTCACACAAAAAAATGGGCACTTCGTATACCCTGACTGCTGTCCTAATAGAAGTCCCACAATTTTCAAATCCCCATAAATTTTTCAACTTCGTTCATTGTATTTGATTTTTTTCACGCATCATTTTATTATTTTTATAGCTTCCTTCATTTGCACAGAATGGACAACCGGTAACGATGAGAAAAAATCCCCATTGTGCAAAAGAACATCTTTAAGGCTTCTTTTTGAAGAATTAATAAAAAGCCCCCCAATCATCGAGATTGTATGTGCCCCCAAGTTTGTTCATCAGACTGGAAATGTCGGTGCAATAAAGTAGACAATCACTTTCTTCAAAATAGCCTGAATACTCAGACTCGCGTTTCCTAAAATATGATATTTTAAAGCCTTCTGTCAGTAAATTTTTACTTTGAAGTCTGGATGCTCAACTTTCGGAAAGATCCTTTGAAAGAACTAAATGTTTTACTAAGTCATTAAGTTCGGTCTTGGAAAATAGCTGCGATGGCATAGAAACGCTCGATATTTTCTTGGCATCGCTAAAGTTGGTTTTGTCAACTTCAGTTTCAGTATTGCTTGTAACATCTTCTAAATTTGTTGGTTTCTCAGGTATTTGCACGTCTGGACCACGAGGCACTGACCTAATTTCAGACTTGAGGTTCGAATAATTAATATTGTTTTAATTTTTTGTGTTATATCGATTTACACTACACCTACAGAAATAACAGTCAACATGGTATTCCAAAGAGTAGGGATTTCCTTGTTCCATTACTCCATTGCCTTAAACCCTCTTCGCATATCTTACATACAGCATGTAGTGCCCAATGTTTCTTTTGGTCTCCAATTTTTACTTTACAATACGCGTAGTATTGATGTTTTAACAGTGATGTAATTTTACGTCTGAATTTCTTGACAACAAAACAACCACACACATAGCAAAAAGTATCTCTCTTATTTTGACAAAATCTTGGCCATTTTAACTACAAAAAGCTCACTAAAGTCACTAAACAGCGACTGCCCAGACCAAACGCAAACAGACTAATAAATGCGCTTATTACACTGACCTCAAATCAGGGAAATCCAGAAATTAAATTTTACTTTCAAGAACTCCTCTACACTATTCTATTGATTCGTAAATAATTTAATCTCAGTGGTGTAGTGATTTTTAGAATGTCATTTAATTTTTATTCGCAAATATTGAAAAACCATAAACACCTATTAGATTTGTTAAAAAAATGTGCGTGATGGAAACAAAAAAATGTTGATTGTCTTCTACTTTAGCCATTAAAAATTTGAGCAAATAATAATCCTTTATTTTAATTTCTTGCAGGCATTTTTTTTTGACAGATTCATATCATAACTATAATATTATATATCACAAAATATATATTTCGCAATAAAAATACATTTAAACTTAGAACCTAAAACCGCAAGGCGTGATTCAGTTCAGAACTGTTCTTTCATCAGAACCTTGAAAATATGAGAAATAAACAGTTTAAATCAGATGCCTAAGCTAATATATAAGTAATTATATAAATTATTATTAATTAAATCGGATAACAAACCTTACTAAATTTTGCCTTTTGCAATCTAAACTCGACTAAATTTTCTAATCCTTTTATACCTCCCTGAGCAGAAATCGCCATTATAAATATAACAGTGAATATCACAAAATGTATTATAAATGTTCCACGTAAAATCTGAAAATATGAAATATTAGTAGATGCAATAGAAAAATAAAATGCCTACTTACAACTCCCAAAACTTTCATACCCAATATACACAATAAAATAATAACAATCCATGTTATAATAGTAGCTATTATATATTGCCAGATAGGATAATCGCCATCTAAATCTTTAAATGTAGACCTAAAAGAATGACATTTATTATAAAAGTAAAAAATAAAATAAACATTGAAAGTAAATTAACAACGATAGGATTAAAATTATCTAATCTAGAATTTTTATTTGTTTCTTATGCTTACATATATTGCTTATTTATTTTGTTAATTTAAATTGTGCATATAATTTATTTATATTCGTGATTATATTATGAAACGCGAATCTTAATTAAGGGAATTTAATATTTCATCGCTAAAGTACAGTCCAATTGATGCAATGCCAACTCAACATGATACATCAGCGATGATATCAATTATATTAGATAATTCTAACGTAGATCTTTAAAAGAAGGCTTAAATAATTATAAAATCAATAGTTTATAATCATTTAAGTTAAGTTTAAACGTCAAAGTTAATTCGAAAATAATAATTGGAAAAGCTAGTACAATCTCTAAATAAAACCAATTTCTCGTAAGAACATTTTTTCAGAAAGCTGTAACCGTTTCCTATGTCGTGTTCTTACCAAAAATGACAAAAAATATGGGAGATTCTATTTAAGGATAGCAGTGTAAAACAACGTCAGTGTAACAACATTTTCTGGAAATGTCAGTAATCATGAACGGTATAATTAGTTTAGGCAAATGTACAATTTACAGGCTTAAATTTTGCTTGATAAAGAGGCGAATGGATTTTTACCACTAATTTTTAATTATTTAGAAGTTTTATAAAATATAAAAATAATTTATGAAATAAAAAAAAGTTGTCTCTTGTGATCTATTAAGCGCCCCCCACAGGGTCAAAATTTACATCAATATATTGCACAATAATTGAGATAATACAATACAATAATATTGAGCGTTTATGAGGCACATTGAAAGATTGCGCAATATATTGAGTCAATCAAAAACAGTTTTGATATTGCGCAATACTAGTTCATTTATTTATTTGTTAAATGTGTTGGGATAAACAGAAGTTCATTTCACCTGCGAACTACTATATTGAGCAATAATATTGCACAGTGTGGGTCGGCCAAGTAATAATATTGTACAAAATATTGTGCAACATCTGGTTCTGGTAGGCCCCAATGGGCCCATTGTGCGTCCTCCCATCTTAGTCCTCACTCCTTACTACGATCAAGCCAACCCAAGGCATTGGGAAACGCCAGGACTGCAGCAAGAGGGACTCTGAATATATCCCTCTTCCATTATGGATTTACGTAGGTTGGATAATACGGGGCAGTCTAAAAGTACATGCTCCGCGGTTTCCTCCTCCGTCCCACACCCTCTGCAGATAGGACTAGATTGTAGTCTCATAGTATTCGCATACCGTTAGTACGGATGCCTTCCTCACCAAACAATCTGCTATTCTGTTCCCTCTGCTGTTGTTGTTTTGTTCTTTTACCCAGCATAGAGTTTCGTCGTTGTCACGAGCCACTTATTCCAAGGCTTTGCAGCATTCCAGCGTTAATGCTAAAATTACTTTAGCAGCTGTCAATGGTCAAATTGCTATCCGTTATGATGTATAAGTTTTTTCCCTTAATCTTCTTGTCAGAGATTGCTTTTTCTGCATGTAGTATACCCACGAGTTCCACTATTGTTGGTATGCTCATTATGTTACCTATAGCAGTACTGTTTTTTAGGGACAGGTTTTTGGAAAAAATTCCTTTACCAGCGCCTGCTTTCGTTGACGACCCTTCAGTGTATATGTGGATGTGTTTGTGCTTGCTTCCTACTCCTGAGTCATCAAATCTCTGGTCTATTTGAAGCTTTCTAGTGAAAAGGTATTTTCGAGGAATATTATCCACCGGCATCATAATCTCGGGATTTCTTTTCCTTAGATCCTCTAAGATTTTGCGGTGTTCACCTCCTCTGTTGTTTACAAGCCTTGTCTTTGTTGCTCGAAGCCTTATTGCCGCCGCTGCTGTCTGTTTTCTAAAAATATGTCCAAGGGTGACAGTTGCAGCAGGGCTTCCATAGCTGCTGTTGGTGTTGTTCTCTTGGCTCCTGTCGCGCTCAAAAACGCGCTTCGTTTGAACGTGGTCTAGGAGCCTTACGGCTCCATATTTATGCATATTCCAATAATGGCCGCACTATGACTGTGTAGATCCATAGAGCTACCTTTGAAGATAGTTTCTATATGTTCTCTCCGCCAGGTGGACATTCCAGTTTAGTTTTTTGTCTAGAAGTATGCCCAAGTGTTTGACTCCATCTATCAGGGTGAGTTCTTCACTACGAATTGTGGTGGTTTTAAATCTTTAATCTTTCTTCTCCTTGCGAACAGCACCAGTTCCGTTTTAGTCGGATTTACGGATAGACAATGGTATGTGCATCATTTTCGCTTGCAAATTTTCCGAGTTGCCGAAAAGTAGGATCGTGATATCGTCGGCGTAACCTACCGTGTAGAATCTCTGTTTATTCAGTGCTTTCAATAGTTCGTCTACGATTAGGTTTCATAATAAGGGAGACAACACTCCTCCCTGTGGACAACTCTTTACGACCCGACATATAAGTCTGGTGTCACCTATTAAAATCTTGGCTGTCCTCCATTGCAGCATGTTTGAGATCCACTGGCTTAAAGCCAATGGAACTCCCCTGCGTCTATGTGTCGCTGTTATCGTTGGGAAGAAAGTCTTAACAAAAGCTCCTTCAATGCTCACCGCGGTGTGCAGGGCCAAGTTCGTTGACCTGTCTTTGCAGTATACGTATTGATTGGGATGTAGAAGTTGTTTCACTAAGACTGTTTCCCTAATGTACCGGTCGCATAGCCTCTCCAGTATCTTTAGTAGAACGGATGTGAGGCTTATTGGTCGGTATGCTTTCGCTGTGGTGAAGTCCAAACGTCCTGGTTTTGGTATGAAGATTAGTTTAGTTTCCCTCCATACATAGGGTATGTAGCTGAAGGCAATACACCCCCTATACACGCGTACGAGAGTGTCCAAGATAACATCCTTGTCCCACTGCATGAGAGCCGAATAAATCCCGTCCAACCCTGGCGATTTGTACGGTGAAAAACTCCTCATCGTACAGTCTACCTTTTTCCTGGTAACGATGAAGGCCACCAGGTCTCAATCCGGTTTGGTTCGGGCCTCTGTGGGGGTATCCGTGAAGCTTCGCTCCTGTTTAAAGGTACAGCCCAGAAAATGGTTCCTCGATAAATGTTTGCCTGTGTGCAACATATTGACGTAAATATTAATCGTGTAGGGACCGCTTTAAGGAATGTCGTGAAAATTAAAATAGGCTATTAAATTACCTCTATTGTCTGATATAATTCTAAAATGTACGTCTTATTAATCTTAAGTTGATTACAATTAGGTATTTTCTCTTAGAACATTGATAATGAATTATCTAGAAACCTTAGGGGTATAGTAAATTATGTTTGAAATATATTTGTTATTAGTTAATAATTAGATATATTAGTATTCTCGATTTAATTAAGTTTTGACTCCTAAACTCCCAAAAGTAATTATTACCCATTATTTGTTAATATTTATGTTTATTTTATATTTATTTAACAAAGATGTATATCTTATAATAATTTCGAGACCTAAACAGCCATTACCATAACAGTAAATTTCATGTTTGACCTTTATACTGCCATGAGGCATCCTAAAAATAATCGGAATTCATCATTAATGCCACTTAAAATTTTAGTGTAATTGCAGCCTATCACTCTAATTGTTTCTGTTGATATTGATCTTCAATGGTAACACAAGAGGTGGATTATAGAATCCTATCAAGCCTAGCAAACCGATAATTCCGATTTTGCTGAGAAAGGTTACAGGATGACATCTGCTAGCTAATCATTGATCGATAATGAATCTGATACTGGAGAATTGATCTCTTCTTGCTATAAGTCGAAGATGGCGGTGTTGAACTCCATTTGCTCTTCGTCGTATCCCCAAAAAAGGACTTTTGCGACGTTCCTAACCCTCTCTAGTCCATTCTTAAGAGCAGAGCATAACGATATATTAATGTCGGTTAAAGGGATTATCAATTATTCAAATCAAAGAGCCTCATTCGTGCAAACAAACGATATTTTTTACGTTTGCACACTCTAGGCACAAACGTTTAAAATAAAAGAAGAAAAGCGAAAACAGAATACAATTTCGAAAATGAACAATACCAGCAGGTATTTTTTCAGTGGAACCGTCATCGCAGGGTTTTTTGATCATGCTTGAAAAAGCCATTAATTACCTAATAGAGCAAAATTTAAATGAACGTAAATTCCTAAATTTTAAATTAGAAATAGAAAATAATAACGGGTCTACTGTATATAATATTAACAATAATAATAATAAAAGTATTCTATTAGTCACTAAGCAAATATTAGTGTCAGCCCAAAACATTTGAAATTGATATAGTTCTGCATATTAATGAAAACGGTAAATGTTCTAATTATAATAATTTACAATTAATAATGATAAAATATTGATAATAATAGTAATGGTAATAATATTATTAATAATAATGATAATAATTCTAATAATAATAACTATTATTTATATACTCAAAAGCATTAAAATTGTTAGTAGAAATAATTAATGGATGTAAAATAACAATTAATTAAACCAAGTCGATATATCTCATAAAAATAGAATTAATATGAATATTAACAATAATAATAGCATAAATAAAAGAATGTTTCGTTTATATAAACCTGATCAATTTTCAAATCAGTAAGAACGTGGTAACTAAACTAAACACATATACAAGTTTGAATTTGAATTTAAGAAAAAAACATACAGTTGTATTAATATATTCTTGATAACTGTAGAATGATTTATCAATTAGAAACTCCTTAAGTTTGCGTTTAAATAAATGTTTACTTTTATTTAATAGTGTGTGCTTTAGATGAGCTGGTAAATTATTGTAGGCCTTGATCGCGTTAAAAATTGGGCCTTTCTGAAATAACGCTCTCGAGTGCTGCTGTATACGAAAATCACTATTATTGCGTGTAGTCACATTAGTGTAAACATCATTATTTTGAATAAAAGTTCCTTTATGTTTTATAAATAACATAATAAGTTCGTAAATATACATGCCAGGTAAGGTCATAATGTTTAATTTGGCAAATATGTTCCTACATGGAGTGCCATATGGTAATTTTAGAATATATCTAATTATCTTTTTTGGGCGATAAATACATTTTTGAGAGGTGCGATGCATCCCAATACGCAACACCATAAGATAACCTGCTATGTACATGCGCATAATAGTACATTTTCAGAATTCACTATTTGAGAAAGATTTCTAATACAATAACCTACCTTATTGAGTACATTTAAAAGATTATTTATTTGTGATTCCCATGTTAAGGATCTGTCAATCCAGACTCCTAAAAATTTTTTATTTTTATCTTCCGGAATGGACTTTTGATTGTGGCGAATATTTAAACATACTTTGGATATTGGTTGGGTATTAAAGTTGAGGATACCGGTTTTGGTCAAGTTTAAATTAAGCCTATTCCGTGAACACCATTCTGACATACCAGCGACTGCATTATTAGCTATGTTGACTAAAGATGGAATTGAAGATGAATGTATAATCAACTTAGTTCGGGTCAGCAGTTGGATGGGTGACCGGTACCATTCACCATTGGGATACAATTAATGGTGCTTTAGAGTGACGGGGGCGATCCTTTAAAGTAACAAGCTCATTTACACACACACAATAACACATGGCGGAAGGACCACGTGGTCGATAGCCTAACACTACTACTACTACTGTATAATCAACGATGTGTCATCAGCAAACTGAAATACTGATACATTTGCTGCCTCTAGATGTTGATTAAGGTCATTTATATATAAAAGAAATAAGAACGGCCCAAGAACAGAGCCCTGCGGTACACCTCTTCTTGATATCGCGTCACTAGACTAGTTCTTAGTAAGGTATTATTTTTTATATGTGTTATACAAGTCCGGTGATTTCTGTTAGACAAATATGATTTTATAATATTAAGAGGAGTTCCTCGTATACCATAGTATTCCAGTTTGTGAATCAATAGACCATGATTAATTGTATCGAAGGCATTTGACAAATCAAAATATATACACGCTACTTTTTGCTTTTGGTCTAGATTTTCAATAATTGAATTAATAGAACTATATATAGCATCTTCGGTAGATCTGTCTGGTAAGAAGCCGAATTGGTGTTTATTTATTATATTGTTTTTTGTTATAAATCTCAGTAAGCGGATATATAATAACTTCTCAAATACCTTTGCAAATGCTGGATGGATAGATATGGGTCTATGGTTATCGAAACAGTCTTTGGAACCTTTTGTAAACACTGGGATACTTTTAGCATATTTCATTTTGCTCGGGAAATTTCCTGATTTAAAACAATTGTTTATAATAACTGATAGTGGTTCTGATATAATAGAGGCAACATATTTAAGTAGGCAGCATGGAATATCGTCCACTCCAGCAGATGATTTAGAAGAAATGCCAAGTAAGACAGCTTCAACTTCAGCGGGAGTAGTTGGTTCAAGAAACATAGTGTAAGGGATAACAGGAATTTGATACTTTTTCAATTTGAAATCACAACCACAAAATTCATTAAAATAGCTATTAAATTCGTCGACAATCTTGGTTGGTTCTGAAATAACCGTTGAACTGATTGAAATAGAACTTATTACATCTACTTTATTAGCATTTTTAGATTGGGAATTCAAGATACTCTGTATTTTCTTCGGCTTGTTTAACGATTTTTCAATAATATTTTCATAAAACGGTTTCTTTTTATCTTCAACGTATTTTTTATGATTTTTTTCTTTTCTTTATACACATCTAGTAACTGTTTAGAGTGTCAACTTAGATAAAATAGGTATCTCAGTTCTGCAGATAGTCTCTTTATATCTGGTATTACCCAAGGTGAATTACACGATTGGATGCATTGCTTTTTTAAAAGGGAACATGTTTACATATGGTATTGAAATATTTCAACAAAATTATTGTACTGCATATTTGTATCTAACGATGATCTATGATACTAAGCCAATTTTCTTTTTGTAATTTTTCTCTAAAACTTGATATGTTTTTAGAATTATATGATCCAGTAAATTTGAAATTGTTATATATACTTCGATTTAAATTTAAAGGAAATTGAACAATTTGATACTTGTGGTCTGAGAGTATTGAATCAGAAACATTACAAAAATAGGGTCGATATTTGAAAACACGTTGTCGATACAAGTTGCGGAATTGTCTGTTAGACAGGTAGGTGCATTAATACATTGCTTGATCACCAATGAACTGAATGAACTTTTAATCCGACCACTACTTCGCGAATTTATTAATAGATCAACGTTCATATCACCATAAACAATGACACGTTCATTTCTGATGCATACGTCTTCAAGTAGCTTTTCAAGATTGTCGCAAAATGTATTAACATTCCCCGCAGGTGATCTATAAACAGAAACAATGACAATAGTCGGACTTTTCGCTTTCAATTTTACACAACAGTACTCGAAATTCCTGTCAATATTAGGTATGTTTACAGTGAACGATTCGTATTTTATATTATATTTAGTGTATATGGAAACTCCTCCCCCTAACATATTAATACGACAATAGTAGTTGGCTAAGTTATATTTACAAATAATTTATGATGTTATTTCATCTGTTTTCAGCCAGTGTTTATTTATACATAATATGTCAGGAAACTTAAGTTCGTTTAATAGGATTTGAAATTCATTAAATACAGTCAAAATATTTGATGTAGTATTGCCTGGTTTATATATGGATCGTATTCCTGTTGTAGTCGTGGTGTTAACAGAAATACTTCTAATTATTGGATCGCTTTGATGTCCATTGTCGTCCGCCATTGAATTGGTTGCGTCTTCTTGGGTGATTGACTGTGTGTGGGCGCTTTGCTCGAAAAAATCTAACTTTGATTGCCTGCGGCCACTTTGTGGTATCGAAGATATCTAAGTCGCTTATGTTTTCCGAAAAAACAATTTTTATGAGCAATATTTATCCTCCGATTCCATGTCTTATTTAGTATATTGAGTTATGGCGTAGTTACTTTCACCAAAATGTTGTATCAAGTGAGAATTCAGCTCAGTTGTGTTGTAGCTATGTATAAATCTATCAACATACAGCCACTTTCTTTTTAAAGGAGCATAGACTACGTTATTAATTCCTTGTCTAATGGCGGTTTTGGGTTGTATCTGCGTTAATTCAATTGTATATGTAATTGATTCGGAAATGATACTAGTATTTTGATCAGGAATACCAATTTCAACAGCTGATTTATTTTTGTCACATATTTTTTTAATACGTTTAGGGGTTCATTGTTTTTCATTGCATCTATTTTGTTTGAGTGGAATGGTTGGTGTATTATTTTTGTTAAATATAGTATTCGATTCCAACACTAACTCCAAGAGCTCACAATGTTTTCTTTGATTTCAGATTTTTCGGTCAGCTCTTTAATTATACGATCTTTGCGATCAAGTAGTGAGTTTATATGTTCTATTTCAGATCTTCAGCTAATTTTAACTTACGTCTTTATTGTAGATAAGTCACTATTTGCTTACAGTAATCACTGATTATTCACTTCACTAACTTGCAACTCTTGTGAATTGAATGTCATTATTTACCTCGTTTTTCGATGTAAAACTGATACTGTATCATACACACAGATGCACGCTATAATGTTTTTGTAAATTTGGTGATGAAGAGGTTGCGTGGATGTAATTGTATGTGTGGGTGGGTTTTCTCTATATGTCAAAATCTAATGACTTTGTGTTTGTATTTTTAGTTATATTTGTATTGAATTGACTGCCGTTGGTGTTGGAGTGATATTTTGATTTGGATAGTTTGAGTGAAATAAACAGTGTGAAATTGTGTATTTGGTGGTGATAAGTTCGGGTGAAACACTTAGAGCCATATTTTACTATTGTTTCAGACGACGAACTTGGTATTAAGTAATTATTGCGATTAATGTGTGTAGAGTTGATATAACCTTAAAAATTGTAAGGAACACTAACGCCGACTACGTTGCCACGCTTTATGAAAGAGAACATTAAGTGCAAACGTGAATAACGAAAGAACCATAGTGGAAATAGCGCAGTGCGTGGAGCGAGGGCACTTAAGACATTCGCGTCGAAACCGCCCGGGTTCGATTCTCAGACCCCTGAGCTACTTTTTTTAAGTCTTTTTCTTTTTTTTTTTTTTTCTTCTCTCTATATTTCTTTCCTGTGCTTCCCGTTTTCTAGAAAAAGAAAGATAAAAGAAGAAGAGAAGAAACTAGCTTCGAGACGACAGACGACGAAGATTTAATCTTTAGACAGAGAAAAATAACCGCAAGATCACCAGAGAAATTTAATTCGATGGAGGCGGTATTAAGAGAATTAAAGGAGATGAGAAAAGAGATGAAGGAGAGATTCGAACAAAATAAGGAACAGAATGAAAAGCTGAGAAGAGAGGTAGAATCAGTCAACATGGAGCTTGTTCTAATCAAGACAGAAATGAAAAGAAGAGAGGAGGAGTGGGAATTGGAAAAGAGAGATATGCGCAGCAAGATAATAGAATTAGAAGAAAAAGAAGAGAAGAGAGAAAAGGAGAAGAGACGCAATAATATTGTGCTAAGAAATGTGGTAGTTAAAGGAGAGAATTTATCTAAAGCTGTCAAAGAAGTAATAAAAGAGAAGCTAGAGATAGATGTCGAGGTGGAAGATGCCTTTGAAATGAAAAAAGGAATAATATTAGCCAGGATGAAGGATTTTATGAATAAGGTTAAGGTAATGAAAAACACAAACAAGCTTAGAGGTACGGATGTATATATTGACAATGATTTGACGGTAAAAGAAAGGAATATGCAGACGGAACTAAGAAAAGTAGCCAGAGAAGAAAGAGGAAGAGGAAAGTTAGTGAAGGTCGGATATGGTAAATTAGTTATTAATAACAAGTGTCTATTATGGGATGAGGTGAAAGTACAATATAAAGAAATAATTGCAAAAAAGTAAGAACAAAAAAGTTTGGGGAAGTCGAGGGGTGTTTAAAACTGGGGTTCTGGAACGTGGCGGGGATAAAATCAAAATGCAGGGGGGAGAAGTGGCAAAAGGATTTTGAAGAGTGGGTAACAGGAAAAGATATAGTAGGAGTAGTGGAAACGTGGCTGGTAGAAGAGGAGTGGGAGGGAGTGAAGGAAAAGCTACCAGCAGGGTTTAAATGGGAAATAAGAGGGGCAACTAAGGAGGCAATTAGAGGAAGAGCAAAGGGGGGTATTATCGTGGGAACAAGGGAGGGGCTGCAGGATGGAGATATGGAATATAGGAAGGAGATAGAAGGGGTGGTATGGATAAAATGCATGCAGGGAAGAACACATCTAAAAATTGGAACAGTGTACGTGAATAACAACTGGGAAGAAGTGAAAAAAGAAATAGAGGATGAGGCGAGCAGGGGAAATAGATGTATAGTGGGTGGGGATTTTAATGCAAGGATCGGAGAGAGATGTGGGGGAGTAAATAACCAAGGTGAACTAATACGGAGAAGATCACATGACAGGCTGGTTAATAATGAAGGAAGAATCTTTGGAGACTGGATTTTGGAGGAAGGGTGGGAGGTATTAAATGGATGCACTGATGGGGATTGGGAGGGAAAAAAGACGTACCTGGGGCAACAAGGATCATCAGTTATTGATTATATATTAGTAAAGGGAATAGAAAGAGAAAAAATCAGAAGAATGGAGGTAGAGGAGATACTGGGGTCAGACCACTGGCCGTTAGCTGCAGATATATGGATGGAGGGGTATGAAAGAAATACGCAGAAACAAGACGGTTGGAAGATAGCGGATGGCAGAAGGGCATTGGAGAATATAAGACTCCAACTGGAAAATATTGAATGGGGAGATATTGAGACCATGGAAGAGATGGAAGAAGCCATAGCTAATTGTGGGTACAGGGTGAGAAGAGGAAGTAGAGGACAGCACCCATGGTTTGATGAAGAGTGTGCCGAGGCCAAAAGAGAACTAAGAAAAGCGGTCAAAGACTGGAGAGTGGGATGGGGTGAAGAATAATTGGTGACACAGAAAAGGACGAAGTATAGAAAGATCTGTGAAGAGAAGAAGCTGGAATCAATTAAACAAGTAGAAATGGAGATGAGGAGATGTCGAAATGAGAAAGAACTATGGACGATATTAAAGAGAGGAGGCGAAACGAGAAAGCAAGAGATCTCATTAGCAGAGTGGATAGGACATTGTGAGACGATGTGTGGGGAGCCGGCAGGGGTTGGGGAGTATCAACACATGGATGAAGTGGAGTTGTTTACGGAGGGAGAGGTAGAAAGGGCCTTTGAGGAAGTCAAAAGAGGCAAGGCACCGGGACTGGATGGGCTGAAGGCCGAAATGTGGAAGTTAGTGGGGGAAGAAGGAAGAAGACGGTTCGGGGCCTTGTTAAACAGGATGTGGAGAGGCGAGTCGGAATTGCCGGAGTCATGGCGAGTAGGGGTAATGTGCCCGGTACATAAAAGTGGAAGCAAAAAGGACATTGGAAACTATAGGGGAATAACAATTATGTGTACCGGGTACAAGATAGCTATGACGGTAGTGAAGAACCGGCTAGAAGAAGAGGTGGAGGAAAAGGGTATACTGCCGGAAACTCAGGGCGGGTTTAGGAAGGGGAGGGGAACTCGAGATCAAATCTTTACGCTTGCACGAGTGGTTGAGAGAATGTTAGAGAGAAAAAAGAGTGTGTATGCGGTGTTTGTTGACTTGAAAGCGGCGTATGACTCTGTACCAAGAGAAAAGTTGGTGGAGTGTCTGAAGAGGAGAGGTGTGAGTAGTGTGACAGTAGAATGGGTGAGAAGGGTGTATGAAGAGACATGGATGAGAGCGAAAGTAGGGCAAAATGTGTCAGACAAGGTTAGGATGTGGAAGGGAGTAAGACAAGGATGCCCGCTCAGCCCTTTGTTATTTAATATATATATATATAAGTGAACTCGAGGAGGTACTGAGAAAAGGGCAGGCGGGCGGAGTAGTAATTGGAAGAATGAAAGTATGGATGTTGGCGTATGGGGATGATGTAGTGTTACTGGCTAGAGAATGGGGGGAAATGAAAGATATGTTAGGAAGAGTTGAGAGGTATATGGATAAAAGGGGCTTGTGCGTGAATGTGAAGAAAACAAAATGGATGAAGTTTAGAAATAGAGGAAGAGAGGGGAGAATGGAAGAGTTGAAATGGAAGGGAGAGGTGATTGAGAGAGTGAAAGAATTTAAATATCTGGGTTTTGTGTTTACGAGTGGTGGGGGATACGGGGAGCACGTCAAGTACTTGCAACAAAAAGCAAGAAAGGCATGGTGTGTGGCAAAAGAGAAGTGGGGAAACATGATGGAAGGAAACTTCCTGATGACGTGCAAACTGTGGGATGCGTGTGTGAAGCCGATATTGATGTATGGTGTGGAAACGTGGGGAGTGAAAGAGTATGAATGCATTGAGAGAGAACAGGCGACGTTCCTGAAGCAGCTTCTGGGAGTGGAGAGATCAACTCCTATGTATATTTTGCTTCAGGAATCAAAGAGGTCTAGTATGCATGTAGGGACAATGGAAAGAGTGACTAGGTATGAGATGAATGTGAGTACGTGGAATAGTGAAAGGTTAGTGAAAGAGGCATGGAAAACTTGTGTGGGGGTAGGAGAGAGTAAATGGAGATTGGAAAGGAAAATGATGTATGAAAGAGCGGGTGTGGCGGAAACGGTAGTGAATGAATGGATGGAACAGGGTGTGAATGTAGCGGCGTGGATGAGAGAAAAATGGCTGGAAGTGGAAGCGCAAGAGCGGCAAGAATGTATTGTAAGGAGTGGGTATAACCCAATGTATGGAAGATGGCAAGTGTATGGAAGGGTGCCTGAGTATCTATTAAAGACGGAATGGGACAGGTCTAAGAAAGTTACTCTGGCAAGGGCTAGATGTGGATCGGAGGAGAGAGGAAGGAAGGTATGGATGGGGGAATGGTATGGCAGGTGTGTGTTTTGCGAGAGTGGAGAGGACACATGGAGTCATTTAGGCCAAGAGTGCAAGGAGGTGCGTGAAGAGTGGATAGGGGGAATGAAAAGAATAGGTGAATGGATGAGAGAGGATGGGGCAGGCATAGAGATTGTGATAAGAATGGGACGAGAAAAAGAAAGAAGAAGAAGTGGGGCTGAGGCAGACGGCTGAGAAAATCGGCAGAAAAAAAAAAGAAAACGAAGAAGAAGAAAACAAATTGTAATAGTAATAAAATAGTAATTATATGAAATATGTAAATATGGGGTGTATGCCAATAAAGGTCTTTTTTTTTTTTTTTTTTAGTTATATTTAAATCTAGGAATGCAATGTTATTGTTTTTTTTTATGTGTAAAAGATATACTTGGTGATAACGCATTTAAGCTCGACAGCAAGCCCAACAAATTAGTCTTGTGATTAATGATCGCAAACACGTCATCGACGTATCTAAACCAAACTTTCGGAAAGCCAGGTATTGTGTTCTTAGCATGCGTTTCTAAGTTGTTTGGGAAAACGTTTGCTAAGAACGGTGACAATGGGTTACACATTGCTGTTCCGAAAGTTTGTTTGTAAAATTTGCCTTCGAACTCAAATGCGTTATACGTTATGCGTTACTAATTTTGTTAGGTTATGTACTAATCTACTTTGTCTTTTGGAACTGCGTGATTAAAAAGTAATTTTTCTAAAATTGTTTCATTAATAGGTATACTGGGAAATAACGCTTCTACATCAAAGGAAACCAGCACTTCGTTGGGATCTATTCTTATGTTTTTAGTTTTTCGGACAGCTCAACGGAATTTTTAATTGAAAAATCATTTTTGAATTTTATTAATTAAATTCTTTTACCAGCCACTTCGCGATATTATATGTTGGAGAGTTTAAATTTGATACAATTGGTCTCCATTTATTTCCGATTTTCTGTAGTTTAGGGAAACAATATAATTGCGGAAGTGACGGGTCTTTTATTTTTAATTTATATATTAGTTTTTTATCAATTAGACATGTTAGTTTTAAAATGGAATAAATTTTACCTATATAAATGTATAGTGGATTTTTCATTTGCTCTTGATAGGGTGCTGTCTCTAACATTTGTTTTACGCTATTCTCTATAACGACGGCACTACCTTTGTAATGCTCACAACTCACATAACACTGTGAATGAATTATAAATTGATGAAATTTTTAAAAAGTGGCGAAAAGATTAGTCTATTAGTATTACTTATACTTATTACAAGTTTATTTATTAATTTTGGAAATAAATACATATATTTATATGGGCAAATGGCTGGACCATACATTTCTGAAATAAACATATTATTTAACACAACACCATTTATTTGATCTGGCTAAAATTTATAGTTGTTAACTAGTAACACATGATTTGGAGCATTTTATTTAAAAGTTAGATCATTTAAATGTTTTTTAAATAAAATAAACATCTAATAATTATTAAACCATTCTCTTTGCAAAACCCAACTACAAGCAAAATATCTGTTTAAATTCCCTTCTCAACAAATTTTGCATTCCCCGAAATCCCAATATCCCACCTAAATATAAACACCCTTCAGTCACCCTACTTTAATTCATTAGTGCGAATCACCCAGACAGTTAAGCCAGCTAGCAAAGTTATTTATTTTTGTACACACAATTAGTCAAGACAGGGCAGAAAGACCGATGGTTGATAGCCCAAACGGACAGGCTAACCATTAAGTATCATTCGTAAATGTTTTAATTCTGTATATATCTGTATGTTCTAATAAAGATGTTATTCTCTATCTGTTTAAAATACGAATAGTTATAAACCATAATAAAGTTAACAATAAATTTCCAATAGCCTCTCAGTAATTATAATTATACATAATTAAAATTTTAACTAAAAAAACGGCTAGAAACAAACATGTATTTTGCCTTATCTGGAAACTAAATTTTGTTTTAGCTGTATAAAATGCCTTTAATTATTTTCTGAGAAAAACGTACAAGATATCAAATATTATTAACAGGTAAAACATATTCAAATGGTCTAATTTTTCTAGTTCTGTATATTAAGTTTTTGTATGTGTGACAATAAAAAAATATTTTAGCTTTTATTTTGTAGAACTACTAAAGAAAATTGTTGCTACCGTTAGTCTGTGGTAATCTATACTTATACTGAGTTGTAAAATTAACCACAATTTAACCACAAACATTTATTATATATTCTCTAGTCAATAGTCAAAACTATATCAAATATTTATTGTTCACATTCATAATCCAAAGTGTTTTTTTGTTATAACTAATGCCCTTTAAAACATAGGTGAAAACAGCTATACATTTTGAAAACGTTAGGAAACTGTAAGACACAAAGTATTCAAATTCATTATAGAAGAGAACCATAAAAATCCTCTTTGACACGCCTCTGCTTAGACAAAAAGTAGATTTTTTACTTAATACCTAAAGGAAAGAAAAATCTAAATGTAAAAACAAATATATATATTTTCCCAAATATAGAATCATGATTTTTGTATTCGCAACATATATTTATTATTATATAAGCTTGCTGTAATATTTTAATTATAATGCGAGGTAGAATTCAAAACGAAAAGTAAAATTTGTTGATATAGTAGAAATAATTTTGACGAATATTTCAAACATGTATTATTATATTAATAAATTAATTGGGTTATAGTAGGGCATCGCTGTTAATTTTTTAATTTCATTTAATTTTTGTACGATTTCTATAATATTTGAGTGTAATTAGAAAGGAAGCTAAAGGCTAATAAACATAAACATAAACATAAACATATATAATAAAAGACTACCTTACCAATACAGATATTCCGTAACATATCTAAGAGTTCCACTTTCTTCGCAGTTAAATGACATATAATCGTATGTACATGACTTATTGGTGAACTCATTGTTCTCTCGTTCATAGCATCCTTCTGAATCTTCCGGACATTCGTTCATATACCCAGGATGAATCATTATTTTTAGAGCAGCTATGAGAAACAAGCTAATATCCGTGGAGCGAAATGGTGCATAAAATATATTTATTATAAATACAAGTACACTAAACCCTAAAATAATTTTATCTAATTAGTAATTTTTCTTATGTCTAATACTATATGCACATATTTTGTGCTATTTTTACCGAAAAATATAGGCGCCATTCGATACATTTGACCATTGGTTAATTTTGTATACTTTCCCAGAAACATCTCCATATACATTATCGGCATTGCAAAAGTAAAAGCAAATATAAACAAAAGTAGTATGAAAAGACCTAAAAGAAACTTTACTTTAAAAATATTGAAACAAGATTAAATATTAACCCCCTGATAAATCAAGTGCAAATCGATATGCAAGTGGAAGGCCATCAGCACCATTTCCTAGTAATATTATATATAGAAAATAATTTAATCTTCGATGCCAAAAATTATCTTCCAAACGAATAATAACCGGTTGCTTTCTTATTGATATTCTTCGCTTCCAATTTTTAACCGTTGGGGATATGTCTCGCTGCCTACGGGTGTGCGTTTCTTCCTTGTTCTGTACCATTGTTACTGATGTTACATCCTCTATAGGCATCGTTGATTAAAGAACGCACTGAGTTTAGGAACGAAAACGTAATACTGAAACAGTCAAATTTGATTTGACTAAATGTCAAATATCATCATAAATAATTTGAAGCTAATTTTGCATGGCTAACAAGTTTTAATATAATAAATTTAAAAATACGAAAACATTTCGTGAATCTACAACAATGAGTCTTACTAAGACTACAAAACAAATTAATTTGAAACAACTACTTCTCTAGCTAATACTTCGACAGACATTGAATAATACAAATTAATTTGCGTGTTACAAATAGTACAACTATTAAAGCAACACTAATTTGAATGAAATTATTTCTGTTGAACAAACTAATAAATGATAAAATGTACTTTAGATTGTTTAAATGTAACTATAACATGAAAAATTATGAAAAATGAATTTTAAACTGATTTCATTAAATTAAATTAGCAAAAGCAATTAAAAAATCTAGCATTCAAGTTTATAATCATCTGCAGACACGTGTTTCGAACTTTCGCTCTCTTCAGTACAGCTTTATTATAAAATTGATCTTAAATACAAATTTGTATTTAAGATCAATTTTATAATAAAGCTGTACTGAAGAGAGCGAAATTTGTATTTAAGATCAATTTTATAATAAAGCTGTACTGAAGAGAGCGAAAGTACAAATTTGTATTTAAGATCAATTTTATAATAAAGCTGTACTGAAGAGAGCGAAAGTTCGAAACACGTGTCTGCAGATGATTATAAACTTGAATGCTAGATTTTTTAATTGCTTTTGCTAATTTAATTTAATGAAATCAGTTTAAAATTCATTTTTCATAATTTTTCATGTTATAGTTACATTTAAACAATCTAAAGTACATTTTATCATTTATTAGTTTGTTCAACAGAAATAATTTCATTCAAATTAGTGTTGCTTTAATAGTTGTACTATTTGTAACACGCAAATTAATTTGTATTATTCAATGTCTGTCGAAGTATTAGCTAGAGAAGTAGTTGTTTCAAATTAATTTGTTTTGTAGTCTTAGTAAGACTCATTGTTGTAGATTCACGAAATGTTTTCGTATTTTTAAATTTATTATTTAATTTTCTACAACGAACTAAAGGATTTTAATACATTTTATTAAGTTTTAATATTACTATATTATTTATAATATTTGTTGTATTGAATTTCACCCAAAAATTTGATTCAATTAATAATATAACATCTAGTAACATTTAATATTAATTTTATTATTCAAAACGAATATCAGAGAAAAAAACATATTAAATAGATACGTGGACCATAATTAAGCATACATTAAAGGTAAAGTACAGACAAATTTATTAATTTCTAAATTTATTCAACTCAATCCACCTTTAGATAACCTTTACCGCAGAAATAGAAACTAACAGTTTAAACATTTTCTTGTTCTTTTTATTTAAAAATAATAAAAGTTATTAAAGCATGTTTTAATTTCATGACCCATAGAGTGCACAAGTTGCCTCTCAGTCTATAATCTCCGAAAGATAAAATCTGTACAAAACACAATGATTGTAATAAGAATTTAATTAAAACACTCGTTCACTATATAGGAAACTATTCTCTAAGTAAGAATTTACTTTTTGTAAGTAATTGGATATACCAATTATAAATATCTTTATGTAAACTTTATGAATATGATATATCTTTGTACAAATAAATTAATGAGACAACCACAATATTGAAGGAAGAAAACATACATATAATTTTAACACCATATACACCGATTGGATTTTAAATTGCCATTATCCAATCGAACGTGTATAAATCATAACAATTTCGATTATAAAATTTATGATTATAAAAACGCTCATTACAATAACTTTATTGTTTGAAAAATGAATGATATGAAATATTGCATTTTGCATAAGCTGCAAATCACTGAGGAAGCAATATCATATTAAGTAAGTAGAATTGACGAAAAAAGGTTAATTTTTCACTAATTGATTTGCTGAAATGGATAAAACCTTTGGATTTTGCAATTTTATAACCTATATTACGAACTGAATTACATAAAAATGGAATGTTTACAGACGGTTGTCTGTAAAATAGTTATTTTAATATGGATCACGCATGTTGATGGTCTACCACCAGCTAAGAAGAATTATACATACTGCAGGAATAGTAATTATTTACATATACTCTGGAATATGTATTGTTAAAAAAATAATATTGAATGAATATAATAAATTTGATAACTACTTTATTACTGCCAATTATTTTATATTAAAAATATTTCACTTTTATTTTAACACTTGATACTCTTATAGACATAACATGTCAATTAATGCACTAATGCGCCCGGCGCCTGCACCAAAGTTATTGTATTTAAAAACTATTCAACCCCAAAATTTTATCACATGTAAATTTTTTTATGCTTTATAATTTTTACACCAGCAAAATTGCGTTTATCTAAAACTTAGGTTTGCTTCAAACCACTTTAATTATTGGAATCCTCATATTGTTTTTCTTTCAATCTCCTCCTACAGAGAGAGAGGGAATATGGTGGGGTGGGTAGACAAAACGGTGAGCGAAATGTCTACTTTGAATTTGAATGATGATTAAACCAAGGACAGTAAATATTATTTCATTTATTTTTAATAATATTTAATATAATAATAATGCTTTTAATAATTAATACTTTGTCTGTATAACTGGATTAATAACATTGTTTTAAAAGCTGATAATACTTTTTAAACATTACTAAACTTGAGGGGTCTTATTTTAGGACACAATTATGAAATTACTTTACTTATTTATTTAGTGGAACTTGTTTTATAAATATAATGCAAAATTCATAAAACAATAAACAAAACCATATAAATAATTTCGTCAGTAAGCTGGAAGGTAAAGTTCACTCTTGAAGAATTGTATTCCACTGTAATGTCCCAATAGTGTTGAGGATGAAGAGGACGTCTGTACTGATTTTAAAATGTTCTGACCCGAGTATAATATGCAGTTATTGCCAAGTTTTAATTTAGAAGGGGATTTCATAATTAACTTAATAACATTCTTGTCACAGGTTAAGATATATTTTTCCTTAGGTGTATGTGGGATAACAATCCACGTATCAAATTGACGTGGAAGAAAAACAGAAGACTTCATTTTTATAAAGCGGGTATCACATGAATGTTCTATAATAATAATGGACATCTATTAAAAATTGATAATTCGAAAGTTCTTGAATAGTCGGTGTGAAATATCAGCTGGTTTTGTGGACATAATAATGCATGTGTTTGAATTTTAACAATTTTATGCAACGAAAAATATCTCCTTGCCATGGCGTGGGAATAGGTACAGGTTTGTATAATGTATAAACTTGATTATCGGTGAGTGGGATGTGTGCAGTTATAAGAATGTCTTGATTTGTTCTACAAAATGTTAACCTCCACGTTCGTTTTAAAATTTCAATTTCATCGTCATCAAAAGAAAACGGAAAATATTTGTGAATAGAATCCACTGTTCTTTCCACTGATATTTCTAAATCGGTGGATAACAATATTAATGTGGACATTGTTTCTGTTACTCGGGCTTCAATTTCAATTTTGTGCATAATATTTCTTTCGCAATCTACAACCTGAACGGACAAGTTATTTATAGACTGTTTGAGCATATTTTGATTATATTGAAATTTTTCAAATGAGGTGTTAACGTATTGAATTGTTGATATAATTGTGGTTTGATCATAAAGAGCATGTCGAAGTATCATATATTAAAATTTATATTGAGATTTTGAAAAATTGATTCGAATGTATTCTGTCCTCATCAGATAAGGTTCCAAAGAGAGTTTTAAAGACTATCTCGTTAAATCTCCTACCACGTTAATGTACCACGTTTTTGGCGGTTAGAAGTAATAAAGGAAAATCTGTTAGAAATTACCTATTCTGTACGATGTACTATTTCTCGGATGTTTGGTAAGTCCCTAATACAGGCTCCTATTTCCAGGGTGTTAGATATATTCTTGCAGATCTTCTCCGCCTCCCCTAGGACGTACTGTACCGCTTCGAGCTTGAGGCCAAACTCTGCAACGTTCATGTGGGCCGTGACTCGCCATTCACCAACTATTAATTTTACTTCTCCCATTTCCTCGAAAGCAATTCCGTCGGTGGTATTTATCGGTGATATCTCATAATTGACTCCCTGGGTAAGGTGCCGAAGTAAAATTACCAAACATACTAATCCATCAAGGTATTGGACCATTGTACTTTATCTAAAACTAAATTAAATTATTATCTTATTCCGTGTAAATTATTACCCTAGATTCCTATAAAATAAACGTATAATTAAGTAACTTAACTTATTAATTAATCACTACCCTTTATTGCAAATTCAGATATTTTTTTATCGAATGGTTGATAGTAAGGTGCTATTCGTGATACGTGCACCACGTCTGTTTGGCGTTCGCCGTCCTACCCATTTGAATGAGGTAATCGAACCACTTTAGTAAAAGATTTTCACTGCGACCAACTTTCCTTATAGGTGTAAAAACTTTGACTATGTCTCTTACTTCGTACTCCCTTTCTGTGTGTTTACTATCGTACCTGACCTTTCCTTTTTGTTGTTTTGAATGTTTTCCACGGCGACAGCTCTCGCGTTTAGGACATTGATTCAGAATTCTTCCACTGTTTTATCCGTTGTTTTTTGTAATAATTGTGCTTCGGTTGGCAGGGTGTCCCTTCCATATAACAAAAAATGGTGAATAATTTGTTGTTTCTTGTACTGCCGTATTGTAGGCGAATGCAATGTGCGAAATGTAGCTGCACCAGTCAGTTTGTTTGCTATTCACAAACTTGCTCAATATGACTACAAGAGTTTTATTTTATTATCTCTGTTAGACCGTTACAATTAGGGTGATAACTCGTGGTAAGGTTACTTCTTATACCCATAATATTCTGGAGACTTGCAATCATTTCCGATAAAAAAACTTGACTTCTATCTGATATAATTCTCCTTGGGCATCCATGTCGACAGATGATATTTTCCATCAAAAATTTTCCTACTGACCCCCCCTTGCCGTCCTTTATTACCGCGATCTCTGCGTACCTCGTAGCGAAGTCGGTTGCTACGATAATCATAGTTTTTCCCGATATGCTCCTCCTGAAGGTAAATTCCGATTAAATCAAATCATACTCTGATTGGTTGTAGTGAGCTAAGAGGTTTACTGTTTTCAATACCTTTTCTCGCTTGACAACCTGGGCAGCCGCGGACGAATTTAATGATGTCATTTCTCATGCCGTCCCAAAAATATCTTTTTGCTACTCTATTTAGTGTTTTTGTAACTCCAAAATGTCCAGCCATGGGTTCAGAATGGTTGCTATACAGGCTGTCAAATTCTAAGTGACTAGGGATACAAATCAGGTGTTTATTTACTGATAATGTGGATTTTTTTAATATAATGCACCGGTATCTATCACATAATTACGAGCTGATCCGTTACTATCGTGATGTGCCGCCCGTGAACTTAAATTACCGAGACTCCAAACAACCGCCAGTGCTTCAATTCTGAAATAATGTAATTTTTTTTCAGCCTTTGTGAGGGTTCGACTGATAAATGCTACTGGATGTTTACCGTCATGTTTTTCTTCCTGTAGGATTGCACCAATTCCATATCCACAGACGTCTGTTCTTAAATGACATCTTTCGTTGGGTCGAAGTGAATTAAAACGGGAGCAGATGACAATGAATTTTTTTAATTATAAAACGATGTTTGTTGAGACACATCCCAAACAAAACCTCCCTTTTTGTTGCGTTATGCAGGGGTTAAGCAATCATTGAATCATTGCAAATACATTTCCTATAAAAATTGCATGTACCCAAAAAACTTTGAACGTCTTTTGTGTTTGTGGGAACTGGAAAATTTTCGATTGCAGCAATTTTTTCAGGGTCAGTTTTAATTCCTTCTTCGTTAATTACAAAGCCGAGTACTTTAATTACCTTCTCTAATAAGATGCATTTAGAGAGTTTTAATTTTAAATTCGCTTTTCGGAGTCTCAACTATGAAATGAAATGTTTCGCTAAAAACGATGATTTCATCTAAATAAATTAGTACGTCCTTCCATTTAAGTCCGTAAAAAACAATATCGGCCAACGCTTGAAATGTTGCTTGTGCGTTACATAATCCAATCGGTAGCACGTTGAATTCACATAGGTGGTTATGGGTACAAATCGCCGTCAGTTCTGTGCTTGTTGCCAGTAACCGCTTAATAAGTCCAGCGTGGAAAAATATTTGCTCTTGACAAATGAGTTTAGGACGTCTTCTATTAACGGTAAACGGTAGTTATTTTTCTTATTCACGGAATTTAATTTTCGGTAGTCTACGCAAAATCTCCAAGAATTGTCCTTTTTCTTCACTAATACAACAGACGAAGACCATGGTGATTTGCTAGGCCTTATAATATTATTTTGCAGAATTTCCTCGATTTGATTTTCAATAACCTGTTTTTATTGTAAGATATCCGGTACGATTTACCTTTAATAGGTGTCGTCCCTGGTTAAGTTCGATGTCGGTATACGTTGGTTTTCTATGATATTTCAATTTGGGTCATCTGCTTAAGTAAACACGTTGTTGATTTCATTGCTTTCTTGTAAGAATCCTATGGTGGATTCTTCAGTCTCTCGTATCAACGAATGCATGCGATTTATTTTTATTTTAACAATAATTCCCTTTTTAAGTTTTTAGCGTTTAAAAATTGGTAATTAGGACGCAGTGTTGGTTTCTGTTCTGATTTTTGAACATTTGAATTTTCTTATTTTAATTGTCTAAAGCTAAATTCCAATCTAAAATCCTCTAAAGAAATATATATAATAAATAATTGTGTCCGAAGACGTCGATATCAGGAGGAACCCAGGTAAGTCCTTTCCATTTTTTTTAACGTGATTGTGGTACTCTGCCTAGGAACTAGTGGGTAATCAGCGGGATCCGTTTTGAATATAACGTAGGCCAAATTACTTAACTTTTTTTTATTCAAACCGGGTTTATCAATTTTGTTTGAAATCGACACCTTAATATTCCCCGTTGATAGTCCTGGGCTAGGAATTGCGGTGGATGTATTTTTGTTGTATTTAAATCGTCACTCGAAATAATTGATTCTGACGACTGCGTTTCCGACATATAGCAATTGTCGATGTTTTCTTGAATAAATACCATTGGTTCTAATGGCTGACTGTGGTAGCCCGTTTTTTAAATAGCCGATGTATTGTTTGCGTTTTCGGTTCTTCGGGTACGGATTTAACGGGCGTACCCGCGGTTTTATTACTACCGGTAAATACTTCGCCAGTGTTTGTATCAAAAATGTCGGTACTTCTGGTAGTCGGGCGAAATTGAGCGAATTCCTGATCGAATATTTGTGCTTGATAGCAATTGTTGTTATATTTAATCCACTGCATTTAATTTACACATAGTTTGCAAAGTCGCGGTTTCGTCGTTCGTTAACACTCGTTAACACTCACAGCATGCACGTATTTATTACACTTACGTTTCCTACCGCCCTAATCCTCAATTAGTGAAATTCTACTTAAATTATATTTTTTGTACAACACATTAAATATTAAAATAAAATTAAACGAGTTTGGCGCCTTCACAACATGTCGCCTGGGGGTTGTCCCAACTTCGAGATCAAAGGCAAAAGGTGACGTTACTGACTAATTATTAATAGGGAATTTAAGGTTACTTACTTGGCGAAGAACGAGAAGAAATCAGCTGAACTATTTATTACTACACTTAACTACCTAGATGTGTGACTGCCCATCCCCGTCGGTCCCACGGATCTTCCTTGATTTTCCTAATCAGCATGAAAACTACTTATTAACAATTATCGAGAAAGTCCTTGAATTCCGCTGAGCACGGGCGTACATACTCGCGGACATAAAGCGTCATGATATTTCCTGCCTCAAATATCCCCTGTTCGCGTCAATATATAATATATGGAAGGTTCTATCCCTCGTTCTTCACCTCGAGATCCTGGATTGATTCCTGTTCGGGTTAATGTTATTGAAGGATGTTTGTTGTTTGATCTAATGTTATGTTGTTTTGTGTTACTCGATTTTATTATTTATAATCAGATTTTTAAGTTTTAGATTAAGTTTAATTTTTTCACATAAGTTGGTAGTGCATATTTTTGTGTCCTGTACCTCTCAGTTCTTAGCATGGATTTTCTTTTTGGTTCATGGTTGTGAATTTGTTTGTTTAGAATTAATTTTATGTTTGTTTTTATGTATTTGTGTTTTATTTTGTATATGAGTAATACGTTGTTTAGTATGATTTGATTTTTTATATTTAATTCATTTGTTTGCTTGTATACTTTTTCAGTTGGTGTTCTTTTATTTAGTTTGTATTGTATTTTTAGTACATTGATTTGTTGTATTTGCAAACGTTCTAGGTTTTTCAGGTTTGTATTTTCCCAAATTGTTATTAGGTATGTGTTTTTCGCAACAAATAGGTTATTCTAGTGTTATTCTGGGAGCTGTGTTATTTTTAAGATTTCTTATAATTGTTTTGATTTCATTTTCAGTTGTTGGCTTAAATGCTGTAGAGTTTTCTATTGTTTCGTCTGAATTTGTGGTCGTTGTTTCATTTGTTTATTTGGGGAATTCTTTTATTTGTGTTTCTGCTTTTCTGCTTTTTTTAGCCTATTTGAGCGAAGTATGTATTTGTTTGTCTATATTTATTTTTTATAATGAAAAAACACGATCGTTTTGAGTTTAGCTTTATTTTGTAGATACTGCTACAATTGTTTCACCACACAGGCAGATGAATAATTATTCATCTGCCTGATGAAGCCACTGTGTGGTGAAACAATTGTAGCAGTATCTACAAAATAAAGCTAAACTCAAAACGATCGTGTTTTTTCATTATAAGTTCATAATGGAGTTTCGCCAAGTAACAGCCTTATCAATCCAATATATTTATTTTGATTGTTTGTCATACTAATGTATTCTTAATTTAATTATTTAAATGAGTTACATTCACCCTTATTATTATATATTGATGTATTTTTAAATTTTAATTTATTTAATATGTTAACATTTATATTTATTGTTTGTCACACACAAGTTGTAAAACTTCGTGATTTTCTGTGGTTTGCTTATTCTATTAGGTTTATCATTGTATCTTAATTATTATGATCATCAAAGTATCTTTTTATAAACAATGAATAAACTATATATTATTATATCATTATTATGATTTCGTTTGCTATTTCTTCATATTGTTTAGTTGTTGTTCCATCTTCTTTAATAATTCCTTGTATGTTATGTTTTTGTGTCTTGGTGTTTTTTTGTTTGTTTGTTTATTTGGTTCCATAATTTTTGGGGGTCAATTTTACTTTTGTTAAATAGTTTTGTATAATATATTGTTTTGGCTTTATTTTTTTCGTATCTTAATTTCTTTTGTTTATTGTAGTTTTCTTTTATAATGGAGTTGTTTGGTTGCAAATAGTACTTCTTTGATTGTTTATTTCTCGCATCTATATATTTTATTACGTCTTCATTTATTCAAGTATGTTTTCTTGTTTTTTATTCTTTTTACTGTGGCGTTGCTTCTAGGCTGTCTATTGTTTTGTTATTTACATTTTCTATGTCTTTATTAATCTGTGCGTGATCTATTTTTGTAATTGTAAAATATTCATAGTTTGTTTTTTATTCTATTTTTACTTTCCCTATATCCGTAGTATATATAGGGAAGTATTGTGATCGTGATTTTTTTTGAAATTTTTTTTTTTGCGGAAATATCCGTTTTGAGGTCCCCTGAGTCCATTAAACTAATTTCTGGAAAAAAATAATTGTGTCTTGTGTGTCTGTCTGTCTGTCTGCCCGTGGGTGCTGTATCTCAAAAACGACTGATCCGATTGAGATGAAACTTTAAACTTAAGGTTTTATCGTTAAAAACTGGAACTGAAAAGCTTTTGGTAAACATTCATAAACCGGAAGTGGGTGTTTACTCGAGGCGGTTTTTGTTTTTTCCGATATTTTTTTTAATATGAAAAATATTACAAAACTTTTTAAACAAAAGTTAAAGGGAATGAGAAACTGAACAAATTTTGTTAATATATATTTTTCATAAAATTCTTAATTTTCGAGAAAAAAAAAATAAAAATTGAAATTTTTGATATTTTTTGCCAATTGCTAATAAACTATTGAAGCTACATGAAATTTATATAACAAATAATTGTAGAGAATTCAAAACTGAATAAATTATAAAGAGTAACTTTTTTGCATAATTTTCGAGTAAAATATAGGGAAAGTACTATGATGGCCACATCACCATTTTTTGCACATGTATTACTAATGCCATATTATCAGATGTGATTGCTTCTATTTTTTGTATATTTGTAATTATTTCTTGCTGATTTATGGCAACGTGATCCTGAATGGAGTTTTCGCAATTTACATTAAATCGGGTATAATTATCTTTGTTTATTTTGTTAATTATTTTGTAACTGTGTTCGGTGAGCGTGTTTTTGTAGTTTTTGAATATGTTGTTTTTCTCAAGCAAATGTATGTTTATGTCTCATATTATTATGTCCCTTTTGTGTTTATATAAAATTTGGGTTCTAAATAATTTGTCAAAATTTCTGTATTTATGTG
Organism: Ontholestes murinus; assembly: GCA_963969525.1. Taxonomy (NCBI): domain Eukaryota; kingdom Metazoa; phylum Arthropoda; class Insecta; order Coleoptera; family Staphylinidae; genus Ontholestes; species Ontholestes murinus. Next base: position 45,197,220 of record OZ018389.1, on the reverse strand, counting down.
TGGTGGTTTTTATAAGAGTGTTATTATAGTGTTATATAAATCGATTTGTATTGTTAATATTTGTACATTATTTATTGTCCTGTTTGTTATAATTTTATTTACTGTTCTTTTATCAATGAATTTAGCTGGGCCACCATCTTGTGTTTGTCTCAAGTTGTATACTGCATTATATTTTCCAGGGAATATAATGTTCATCTTCTAGGCTGTGTATACATAACTGTTTCATCGCATTTTAATTTACTTTAAGTTTAAGAAAATGATCAGTTAATGATAGAATAGTTTGATAACAACAAAGAAAGCATTTTATTTAAATTGGATTATTAAGAATTTGTTAGAAATAAATCAATTTTTATTCTAAAGTATTTTTATTTGTATTAATTAATTAATTCTTTATAAAGGAAAGTGTTTGTTATGTAATGAGACAATGTCACCACTTATTATATCTTATAAGAACATCATTTCTTAATTAATTCCCCAATAATAAACTGCACATTCCTGTTTGTTAATTACTTTCCCTATATAGTATATATAGGGGGAGTATTGTTTTCGTGATTTTTTTTGAATTTTTTTTTTTGCGGAAATATCCGTTTTGGCCCCCCTGAGTTCATTGCACTAATTTCTGGAAAAAAAATGTGTGTCTGTCTGTCGGTGGGCGCTGTATCTCAAAAACGAAACATCGTATTGAGATGAAACTTTAAACTTAAGGATTTATCATTAAAAACTGAAACTGAAAAACTTTTGGTGAACATTCATAGACCGGAAGTGGATGATTACTCGAGACGTTTTTTTGTTTTTTGCTAATATTTTTCTAAATATGTAAAATTTTAAAAAACGGTTCAAAGAAAAGTTAAAGGGGATTATAGACTGAACAAGTTTTATTTGAACATTTTTTTCATAAAACTCCTAACTTTCAAGAAAAAAAAAATTGAAAATTTTGACATTTTTTGCTAATTGCAAACTATTGAAGTTACATTAAAACTTATATTACAAATAATTGTAAAGAATTAAGAATTGAACAAAATATTAAGAATAACCTTTTTACGTAAACCTTGTAGTTTTCGAGAAAAATATAGGGAAAATACTATGATGACCACATCACCATTTTATATAAGAATTGTATTGGAACTACCAGTTGCACTATTTGCTGACTTTTTTATTAAGTGGATTTATTCTTACAATGCGCATTTTTGCGTTAATAAAAACTTATATAGGTTTATACTTAGAATTTAACAACTCGTTTGAGGTGTGCAACCACACGTACACCATACACATAGTGGCGATATCCAACATCACACACACGAAACTTAAAATACCCAACGATAAACTTGTGGAGTCATCTAACGGATAAACGCTGAAACTGGTTAAAAGTACATCCAGCGGAAGTTCATATCAATTCTCATAATCGTATCTTATCCCACATTTTTACACTATATTAGGGCTTAGCAGAATGCAGGTGAATACATTATAAAGTTATGTTAAAAGGCAATCCCGGGATGGGTTATTAACTTCAAAAGATTTTGTGCTTAGGCTAGAAGAGCCCCCGTAAATAACAATTAAAATACTAGAACACATGAACATAGGAATAGTATATTTGTGTAAATTTATCTAAAGTGAAAAAGTCAGAAAAAAGGGAATATGCATTAAAAACAGTAAAATCAGTATTTAATAAAGAAAAACACTTATAAACATAACAATTGTATACAAGTATAAAAAAATAATTTTAATATTAACCTGTATAAAAGGAAATTGAACATTATCAATATTTTTATCAACTATATATATGTATATATGATGAAAAATGAGTATATTAACTAAATATTTCAAACATGCTTAAACATCATTTCATGTTGCTTTATAATAAATTGGGCAAATAAATTTTTATTAGGTCTAGGTATAATTTTTTGATAATACGTACGTTACTGTGAAAATAGAATCAAATATATACGCCGGTGGTGGCGCATTCGGTCCCTAACTGGCTTGCAGCAACGTTGGTTCAGGTCAGTAGTTGGATGGGTGACCGGGAAACAATTAATGGTGCTTTATAGTGACGGGGGTGATCTTTATAGTAACAAGCTCAATTATACACACACAAAAATACACGATTCCCACAGCGGAAGGACCACATGGTCGATAGCCAAACCCTACTACTACTAGAATCAAATATAATAGCAGTAATAATACTAGTAGAAGTATTTGACTAAAGGACCGCCATTTCACTTTACAGTGCCATTAGATGTATCTCAATGACGAATAATACTGGTCAATATAATTGCTGACTCGGACTAACGGCGCTGCACTATCGCAACCATATGTACTCACAACGCGCATTTTAAAATATAAGATTAACTAGAAATCTCACGACTTTTTGAAGCCAAACTTCAAACATACATTATTATTACATGTTACAGATTCCACACCAGAATATAAGTAAAAAAGAAGAACTCTCAGAAAATAGTACAGTAGTTTCACGGTAAAATGACTAACCGAATTAATATGTGTGCATAGCGAAGAGCTCTATTTACTAATAATATGAATTGTGAATCAACCATTTGCCAAGGGTGATGAAACGTAAGTTAATATATTACTTAATAATAATTAAAAATATATTAAAATATTTCAATCAACGATATTATAGTCAATAAATAAACAGTTTTCTTTGCCTAATGTAATAACTAATTTTATATTTTAGCCAGAGATGGCGCCGGTATTGCTGTTGGGAGATAGCTACACACATTAAATTCTCTTACTCCATATTCAGAGATTACAAACATTATTTGGATAAATTCTAGTGAAAAGAACAGAATAAAACCTAAGGGATATTAAGCAAACAAATTGTCAAATCGTCTAATCATGGCGTATATTACTATTAATTAGTAACCGATTACCTGATTTGACAGCAGAATATATACGTGAAAAAGAAGAACTCTCAGAAAACAATATTCCAGTTTCAGGATTGAAATGTGTGACCATATTAATAGGTATGTGTAATTTAGAGACCGGTGGTGTGCCTGTCGATAGGTAAATTAATATATTATAATTTAAAGACATAAAATATTATAATCAATAAATAAACAGATTTCTTTGCCAACATAATAATTGATTTTATATTTTGGCAAGAGATGGCGCGGGTGTTACTAAACGAGCCTATCAGGACAACTCAATAAACTCCCTTACAGCACATTCAGAGATTTCAGACATTATTTGCATAAGCTCTAGTAAAAACAACTGACAAAAAAAACAAACAAACGGAGGTTTTACTATGATTGAAGCTGCAAAAGCTGAAAATAAGATTAAAATGAATGAAAAGAGTTTACTTTCAAATGAATCACCCGCTGCTAATGGAATTTTATATCCTAAACTGATGGAATTTATAGCAACGTAATTAGCATTATTTACGTTTAGAAAATCCGCAGCGGCCAAACTTAAATATGCAGGTAATAAAAAAGGAGTTAGTAGCTTTACAGGAATACGGATATTTTGTGGAAGTCGAAGAGATTTTAAATGATTGACTTAGTCGGGAAATTATTCAAATACATTTAAATTTATTTCCCAAGACTCTACGTTTATGTTCTGGTTAACGCCAATGTAGAATTGGATTTCGATTAAGATTTTTTTCCTGTGAATATGTAAGTTAGGACCGAGTGGAATTTTTATTCGAAATTAAATTTTACCCAGAACTTAGCTCAACAGTGAAGATAGTATAAGTTTAAACACTTTGTAAGAGTATGTTTTTCAAATTACCTGCTAGATAAAGACTAAATAAATTAATATTCCATATATTGACATTCATTTGTACCCTTCTTGCATAAATAAAATCGATATACTTCGATATATATATATAATACCCTAATATATATATATATATATATATATTATATATATATTATAATATATATATATATATATATTATACTATTATATATATATATATACTATATATATAAAACTATATTATAATATAAATATATAT